>CAUYUJ010017789.1:105000-118476 GCA_963575745.1 Prorocentrum cordatum
CCTGCTCCGTCTCCCTCTCGTTCTCTCCTGCCGCGTCCACTGCCCAGCGCCTCGCCGAGGTGAGCCCTCTCGAGCAGGCCCGTGCCGAAGGCAGGGGCCGCCGGAGGGCCCCTCGACAGCGGGCCTCTGTGTCTTGCCGCGGCTCTCACGTGGACCGCCGCCGAAGAGCGGGGTGAAGCTTCCTCGGTGCCCGTGGTTGAGGAGGCCTTGCTTACAGTCAAAAACCAGAATAAGGACGCGCGACTTTACTCAGGGTACCCTTGCGTCCTTGCTCTTCCTTGCTCTTGCGTCCTTGGGGTTTTCATCGTCCGCCGCCCCAAAAATCCCAACTTCGGCTTCCAAGGGTCTTGCGTCCTTACCGCGCGTCCTTATTAGGGCTTTTGACTGTACGGCAGGTTCGCGTCGTGTCGGCCGGCTGCGACCCACAGCGCGGGCGTGTAGGGCTGAACGCCGCCCGCGGCCCAGCATCGGCCCCTCGTTGAAGGATTCGGCGCGTCTGACAGGGCCGATCTTTCAAGCTGGAACGATCTCCGCGGTGTCAGGAGCCAGCGCCGTGGTCGGCATGGCGCGAACCCGTAGTATCAGGGCCTGTCCATCGGAGCAAGGTCAGAGGTCACGGTCAGAAGGGGCTGCCCTTTCCTGCCTTTACGTCGGGCGTGTCCCTTTACAGGGGGGAATACTCAGAAATAGTAGAAGCATAGTCTGGGGACTATCCTTTGAGTATTTTTGTTGACCATTTTCGAGTGTGTTTTGAGTCTGTTGTATGTTTCGTCGAAATCCCCCCCTGTAGGGGGACACGCCCGACTTAATCCTGCCGCTGTCTTCCTCCCGCCTCGTTCCGCCTCCCGTGCGGCCGCGTCCGCACTGCGGGCGCCGCCAGGCGGTGCGCACCAGCCTTCTCCACCCTCCTCCAGCTCCCTGCTGCTGCAGGACGTCAGCGGCGAAACGCCAGCCTCTTCCTTCCCTCCTCATCTCGTTCCCCCGCGTCATCGCCGACGTCGTCGTCGTCGTCGTCGTCGTCCTCCTCCTCCTCCTCCTCCTCCTCATCATCATCATGTTGCTCCTCCTCGTCCCCCCCATCCTGCTCCTCCTCCTCCTCCTCCTTCTCCTCCTCCTCTCTTCCTCCTCCTCCTCCTCCTCTTCCTTCTCCGCCTCCTCCTCCTCCGCCTCCTCCTCATTCCTCGGGCGTGGGGTCAGTGAGGCAAGAGGGCTCCACCCGGAAAGCTCGCCAGTGGCAGGGGCTCGCAGGGGGGAACCTGGGAGTGCTCCCAAACATCTTGGGGGGGGGGCTTGGTGGGGGCTCCTGGGGGGCGTCTTGGGTGCCGCTTCGCGCCTTGCGCGATGGGATAGCTCCCCTTGGAGCTTCCCTGAGGCCACTCTCTCTCCGGGGCGGCCGTCGGGCCGTCCTGGAGTGTCCCCGGGCCAGTCGCGTGGGTGTCGTGTGGGGTCGTCCCGGGAGCGTGCTGGACGGCATCCGGGCGGAACGGGCGCTAGGCAGGAGCCAGGACGTGGGGGGGGGGGAGCGGCGCTGGAAGAAGGCGCAGCCCAAGGGCCCACGGGAGGCTCCAACAGGAGGGGCTCGTGGAAGGAGTCAGGATGGGGGGGGCGATCTCCAGAACATACCCCTCCTCAACCGAAGCCCCCCCGCACGCTGCATCTTCGGGGGACCTCGCATGTCCCCAAACTTGGTGTCTTTTCTTGTGCCCGACGCGGGCTCGATGCGGACTCGACGCGGATTTGGCGCGGATTCGACGCGGATCCGACACGGATCCGACGAGTCCGACATGGGTTCGACACCGATTCGACGCGGATAGGGCCGAGAGGGGACAGGCAAGGCCCCCCGACGATGCAACATAACCCTCCCAAACAGAAACCCCTCCCTCCCCTCACGTTCGATAGTCTGTTGGGGGAGGAACCAGTCTGTGGGGAGATCGCCAGAACATACCCCTCCCCCACATACGCCCCCCTTCTCCTCCTCCTCTCCCTTCACTCCTCCTCCTCCTCCTCCTCCTCCTCCTCCTCCTCTTCCTGCTCCCCGTCCTCATTCTCTTCCTCCTCCTCCTCCTCATCCTCCTCGTCCTCCTCCTCCTTCTCCTCCTCCTCGCAGCAAGCAGAGCTGCTACGGCCACCGCCAGAGCTACCAGGGCCACTGGCGGACCTTATTAGGCTCGCAGGCTCAGCAACGAGCGCTACGGGCATAGCTACTACAGCCACCTCAAGGGCAACCAGAGCCCCCGGCAGCTCTCCGAGGGCCATAAGCTGAGCTACGAGGCCCAGATGCACAGCTACGAGAGCCACTGGCAGAGCTACGTGGCCTGCGAGCTGAGCTGCGAGGGCCAGAGGCGCAGCTGCGAGATTTACGAGGGCCACCTGCCGTGCTGCGAGTACCTCAACTAGAGCAATGCGGACCGCAGGAAGACCTACCAGACCCTCCTGCGGAACGACTTGGGTGACGCGCTGAATTGCAAGCACCAGATGCGTAATTCCGAGACCTGTCAGCTGAGCTACGAGGACCACGAACGGAGCGAAGAGGGCCGCTCTTTGAGTTGCATGGGCCGCGCGCAGAACTGCGAGAGTTTCCCGCAGCGCAGCCGAAACGACGAGCTGAGCCGCCTGCTGAGCTAGGACAGCCGCCAGCAGAGCTACGAGGACCACCTGCTGAGCTACTGGGGCCGCACGCTGAGCTGCCAAGGCCTCGAGGACCGCCAGCTGAACTACGAAGGCTACCAGCCGAACTACACGGGCCACCAGCACGGGCCTCCCTGCCACGTGATGGGGGCAGCTACCTCGACCAGCAGGGTCGACGCTACTGCCGCCGCGCGGCCTTGGAAATGACGCCGCGGAGGCTGCCGCGCAAATGCGTCGACCACCATCGATGGTCTGCCGATGTGCTTCTCCGTGGCTCCTTCAAGAAGCCAGTCGAGCCATTGGGGTTACCAGCAGAACTATGCGGGCCACGAGCCGAGTTTCACGGGCGCTGAGCTGGGCTTCGAGGACCGCCAGCTGAGCCACCTGGTCGCGCAGAGCTGCAATAATCATTCCTTGCTTCGCAAGGACTGCCGAGCCTCGAGAGCCACCGAGCTTCATCGACCACCAGCTGAACTACCACTGCCAACATATCAACTCGGACAAAATGCTTACCTGCGAGGGAAACCGACCACCAGTTTAACTACGAGTGCCGCAACCTAGGCTTCCTCGGCCACCGGCTGAACTACGATGGTCACCAAAGCTGCGAAGGCAGAGTTCCAAGTGGGGCCTGAGCTACGAGTTGCCGCCAGCTGCGCTACGAGGGCAACCAGCTGGGCCACCAGAGCTGCGAGGGCTACGAACTGAGCTTGGAGGTCGGCAAGCCGAGCACCGAGGGACATGCGCCAAACTTCGAGCGCCACCTGCAGGACATGCGAGCGCCGTACGCAGCCACGAGGACCGCCGGCCAACCTAAGGGGGGCAAGAGTCCGAGCCACGATGGCCGCGAGCAGGACTGCGAGAGCCACCAGCTGAGGAACTCAGGACTACGACCTGGCGAGCGACGGCTCTGGGGAGTCATGGCGAGACCGGCCTGCCTGCAGCTGGGGGAGATGACGAACTACCGCCGCGCTGCGGACAAGGTATTGCGCGCAGGGGCCATGTCTACAGCTCGCAGGGCACCCCGTGTACCATGTTACCGCCAAGGGACTACGTCTACGGCAAGTACTTATGGTATCGCTGTGTGTGGCCCCGCCGCCCCACCCACCTCCCCATCCTCCCCCGGCGGCCTCGGGATTTGAGAGGGGCGCGGGTGGCCCGCCGCCCCCTCCCCCCTTAGGCACATGTCCACCGTTGCGCCCCGAGGGCGCGAGGCGGGCGCGGGGGCGCTTCGGGCGATGCCCGATGGCGCTGCGTAAATCGCGATGCCGGTGGGTGCCGGGTTGGGTTGAGAGGGGCGCGTGGGGGATGACAACCCCATGCTCGTCTTCAGCGATGGCGAGTGGCGAGTTTGCCAGCGGGCAGAGACGGGATGGAAAGATGGTGGAAGCAACGACCTCCTTCTCTCCCTCCTCGTAGCGATCTTCCATGGGTTCGCCGCGACGGCCGACCCCCACAGGCAGGCTCCCATCAGGGCAGTCCTGCCAAGCGCGACGATGACAAAACCTTCATCCACGGCGCGAGGCCACGGTCGACGGGCACGGCGGGGAGCCGAAGGCCCGTAGGGCTGCAACCCCGTCGAGCTGGATCCGTCGCCCGCCTCCTCGAGAGCATCACCACCCTCCGCGTCATCCTCGTCTGGCGTTGGGGTGAGTGGAGGGAGGAATGGGAAGGCTCCAGGTCGGTGGCTGGGGGGTGGGGGGTGGGAGCGAGGTCCCAAACCCATGCCGCCTCGGGTTTGGGACGAGCGTCCCAGCCAATTGCGGCGGTAACCCAGGCTAGAGAGAGAGGGACGGACAGAGAGAGAGAGAGAGAGAGATGACACTGTAATTAGAGACCTGCCCAGCGCGCGCGCGCCTGCCAAGCGATCCATGTACACCTGCAGGAAGCGCACCGCGCGCGCGCCTGCTGGCCGCGCGCGGCCTCCCTCTGCACCCCCCCAAGGATTGTGCCCACGAACGAGGCAAGCTTGTGCGTCCACCGCAATCCCGGCGGTGGCGAGCGCCCAGGCGCGTCGCGCCCCTTCGATGGGTGTGACGCGTCCCCTCGCGAGAGAGAGAGAGAGAGAGAGAGAGAGAGAGACAGAGAGAAAGAGAAACAGAGAGAGAGGGATACATAAACAGAGAGAGAGAGAGAGAGAGAGAAAGAGAGAGAGAGAGAGAGAGAGAGAGAAAGAGGAGCAACACAAGTTGTAGCAGGACGCTCGTTCGCGTTAGAGAGAGGGGCATGTCATAAGGTGTCCTATGTTTATGATCAGAGCCTGAGAGAAAGAAAGGAATATGGAGAGAGAGGGAGGGAGAGAGAGAGAGAGAGAGAGAGCGAGAGAGAGAGAGAGAGCAAAGGGTTCACAGGCGGCTGCCTCCATGCGCGATGGTATCTGACGTTGATCCTCCCTTGCGCAGCCGGTTCTCAGGCGCCGCGCGCGCGGCGCCCTCTGCTCCTCCCCGCTGCTGCACCACTGTTGTCGCACGTGCCGGGCCTCCGGATGGGTGCTTGCTGTAGTGCGTCCAAGTACGCCCGAAGACTTGCGAGGGAGCGGCCCGAGTTCGGAGCGGTCTGCCTGCCCCCATCGCCGCATCGGCCTCACACTCGGAAGCTGGAGAACATGTACATTCCCAGCGGCGGGCTGTTTTTTCAATCCCAGAGCTTTGTGAGGGTTGGGGACGACGTCGGGGTGGTATGGTGCATATTTTTCCCATTTCCCTGGGGGGTATCAACACATGGATACACCAGGATCCGTATACACCAGGATCCGCTTTCCTATGCGCATTTCAGTGCGGGGTCGGAAAAAGCGAGCCGTTGATGCGCGACCGGAAGGCGCTCGTGTGCGAGCGTATCGTGGGCACCGGTTTGTGGGAGCGGGGACGCACGACGGAGCGGGGAGCGAGGAGGGATGAGGGAGAAGGCAGGAAGGGGGTGGGAGCGGAGAGCGAAAGCAAGGCTAGCAGAGGATGGGCGAGACGAGAGGAGACGGGGGAGGAGGGCGGGCGCGGGGGCAGGCCAGAGGAGAGCAGGGAGAGGGGCAGCAGGCGCTCCATTCAGCACGGTGGCCGCCCTCCCTCCCCACTCTCCCCGCCCCTCTCAGGAGGGGAAAAAACATACAGTCACAATTGATCGTCGATCCCCCAGAGAAAATAGATGGGAAACTATGGGAAGTGGGGGGGAAGACGAACATCCAGAAAACATGGGAAAAGACGGGGAACCTTGTTATTTGTGTGCCTTCATCTGTGTGTTTGTGGACCCCTCCCCTCTCTCCCGTCTTCCCCCCCATCCCCCGACCTTTCTCTCCCGCTCGCGGCTGTGCTGTGCGCTCCTGCTGCTGCCTCCCGCCTCTGCCTGGCGCTCCGCTGCTCCCCCCCGGCGCCCTCCCGGCTGCTCCTCCTCCCTCTTCCTGCTGGGTCCCGCGCCTCTCCCTGCTGACCCGCACTTCCTCCCTGGTGCTCCTCCTGCTTCTGCTCCTCCCCGATGCTCCTCCTACTTCTGATCCTCCCTGGTGCTCCTCCCGCTCCCATGCTTCCTCCCTGATGCTCCTCCCGCTCCTCTCCTTGCTGCTCCCCCCGCTCCCTCCCTGATGATCCTCCTACTTCTCCCGATGCCCTCTCATTTCGTCTGTCCCCATACAGTCGCCCCGCAGAGTATAAGGATAGGCAGTCTTCCCAAGGGTACCCAAGGGACACTTTCGTTGGCCGCGCCACGCTCGAAGCGCTTCGAAATGGGCGTCCAAGGGCCTTGTATCCTTATCGCGCATCCTTACTCTGCGGGTTGACTGTACAGCCGGCCCGGATTAGTAGGTCGACCCTGCCAGCTCAAGGGTACCCTTGTGTCCTGTGCCTCGCGACACGTGCCTTCTTACACTCCCATGGCGATGTGGCCTTCGGAAGGGTCTTGTGCCCTCTCGCGTGTCCTCTCCAATCAAGGCCGACTGCACTGGACCCCTCTCCTCTGGACCGCCCGCGCTATGGCAGCGCGGGGACAGCCCTCCGGCTGTGCAGATCGAGTCCGGCTCCGAGTCTCCTTTGGATCTCCTCCTTCTGCTGATGCTCCTCTCCTCCTCCTGCTGCGTCGCTCTATTCTCTCCCTTGATACGCCGCCTGGTCTTGCCGAGGGCCCTCCTTTCTCACCATCCTGCTCTTCCTCGTGTTCAGCCTCCTCACCCCCCACCTCCCTTTCGTCCAGTGTGCACATGCCCCTCCCTGTCTGATTGTGCCTCACGCAGTGGATTGTTTTGAGTATCTACACGGCCACACGTCGGGTGCTAAGGAAGTCTGGGAGGAGTAACCAGCGTCTAACTCGATCGACAACACCATCGATCTTACTCTCGATTTTACGATCGACCTCACTATAGACCTCACAATCGATCTCACCGACGATCACACTATCACTCTCATTATCAATATCACTCTCGATCCCACTACGGATCTTGACTATCCATCTCACTCACGATCTTTCTATCGATCTCAATATCGATACCACTATCGATCTCAATTTCGATCCCACTATCTATATTTGTCTCGATCTGACCATCGATCTCACAATCGATCTCACGATCGTTCCAACTATGAATCTCACTATTGATCTCACCATCGATCTCACTGTCGATATCGATATCACTATCGGTCTAATAGGCGATCCCACTATCGGCCTCACTATCGAGTTCATCCTCGACCTCACTATCAATCTCACTATCGGTCTCACCATCCATCTCACTAACGATCTCACTATCGATCTCACTCCATCGATCTCACTATCGTTCACACGATCGATCTCACAATCGACCCGGCTATCGGTACCACAATCGATCTCACAGTCCCTCTCACTACTGGTCTCACTATGGATCTCATGATCCATCTCACTATCGATCCCACTATCGATCTCACTGTCGATCTGAGTGATCTCACTTTTCATCTCACTATCGATCTCACTGTCGGTGTCACCATCGATCTCTCTTCCATTTCACTACGGGACACCGGCGGGACATCGACGGGACACCGACGGGACACCGGCGGGACACCCGCAGCACACCCCAGGCCACCGCCGGACAACTCGGGGGGCGGCGCCATAGCTAGAGAATGGTTCATTCCTCTCGCCCCCCTCACGCAGCTTCGCCCTCCCGCACGCGCGACACGAGCACGAAGCCAGAACGGAGTTCCTGGAGGGGGGTTCTCCGTTTCACTGCGATCTCACCCTTTGACCTCCGATGACGGAAAGAGCGAGGTATGAGCGCGAGACGTTTCGTGGGGGGCGAAGCCCTTTTCCATGGCCTGTTTCTTCGTATTTTTGTTCGGGTGAACCGGCCAGAGGGCCCCAAGACGGCCTAAGAAGGCCCCTCAACAGCCTCAGAGGGCCCCAAGACGGCCCCAAGAGAGCTTCAGATGGCCGCCAGACGGTCCAAGAGAGACCCGAGACGGCTCCAGAGGCCCTCAAGAGGGCTTTCGAGAGGGCCTCAGGAGGTCAAAAACATTGATTTCCCTGTGGCTTTCACAGCTTTTTCGGGTTCTCCCCTCGGACCCACCAAGCGGGCCCGGAGAGGCGGTATGGGGTCTGGGTTGCTTGGGTGTAGGGATTGGGCTGGCCCAAAGGCGACCCAAGAGTCCCAAAACGGTCCAAAAGGGCCCCCAATAGATCCTCAAGAAGCCTCAGAAACGCTAGGGAACATGGTTCCCCACAGCGAGCGGTGACGCAACAAGCTCTGAACACCAAAGCTCCCCAGAGCGCGGTGACGTAAACAACTCCCAACACGAAGGCTCCCAGGAGCGAGCGGCAACGTAAAAGCCTTTGAACACCAGGGCTCCCAACAGAGAGTGGTGACGTAACAAGCTCTTATCCCAGGTCGAATGGCCTTCGACCCATCCCGCCACCGTGCCTGGGTTGCGGGTCTGAGGTCTCTTGGATGTTCGTTGGTGTCTCGTCGAGGCCTCTCGGGGGCCTCCTGGCGGAAGTTTTGATGTCTGTTTGGGCGGTTTGGGGGCCTCTTTTTGGCCTCTTGGGGGCCTCGTGGGGGCCTCTTTGAACCTCGTGGGCGCCTCTTCGGGCGGAAGGCTCGAATCTTCGGTTCGTGCTCCCCCTCTTGGGCCCGCCTCTTGGGCCGTCTTTGGGCCGTCTCGAACGCCTCTTGGACCGTCCTGGAGTGTCGGGAAGCCGAAAAGGGGAGAAGGCAAAACCCTTCAAACACCTACAGACAAATCAGGGATTTGTGCATCTTGTGGCCCTCTTGGGAGGCCTCATGGTGGCCTCTCGGGGCGTCTTGGACCCATCGTTCGACCATTCGGGACCCTCTTCGGCCTACCTGGCGTCCCGAAGGCCCAGGCGACACCCCGAGAGGGTGCAATAGCACTTGGGACCGCCAGGGAAACCGGGGGCCTGGGCCCTTGAGAACCTTTCGGAATCACAAACCCTCTACCTCGCAGAGCTGCATGAGCCTCGGGGCACTCCGCCACGTGCCGAATGTACCGTGGTGGATCGAGTTGATCTAGGACACCCCAGCCAGCGGGAAGAAGAGGTGATGGGATGGGTGGGAGTGATCGGATGTCAGGTATGGCGCGAATGAGACTAGTTGCCTTGCCGCTCTTCGCCGCTCTTGCTGCCCTCCTCCGTTACCATTACTCCCTGGACCTCTCCCAGGGTGCGTTCTCACCAGAGCTCCGATGAGAGAGTCCAGCTGTGGCGACGAGGGCCTCACAAGAGGCCCCGAAGCGCGACAACGAGAGAAGGCTACCGGCATCGGTACCTTGTCCTCTGATCTCTCTATATCCCTCGCCCAGACCCGCATCCATCCCCTCCCCTCCTTGCCCTCGTGGGTCCGCCGCGGCAGGCCCTTCCTCCCCCCCCTCCCTGGCCTCTTGTTACCCTTCCCCCCCCCCCGACGTGGAGGCGCCTGACCTGGGCGCTGCTCCTGCCGTCGTCGCCCTGCACTGCCGAGGATGGGCGGGGGGGGGCGGCAGAGGGAGGAGGACGGCAAGGAAGAAAGGGGGAGAGCAGCATGGGGACGATGACGAGGATCATGAGGATGATGATGATGCTGCTGCTGATGTTGATGATGATGCTGATGATGCTGATGATGATGATGATGATGGTGATGATGGTGATGACGATGATGCTGATGCTGATGCTGATGATCAGTATGATGATGATGGTGTGGCTGATTATCATGATGATGATGGTGGCAATGCGGCTGCTGGTGACGATGAGGCTGATGACGATGAAGATGATGGTGCTGATGCTGCTGATGATAATGATGATGAGGATGATGGTGATGCTACTGCAAGCGCGTGGGGTTCGCTGAAGAAGCTCGCGGGCGCAGTCTGAGGTCATCTCGGGTCCACCAGGGGCCCACCGGGGCCTGCACCAGGCCCTCGCGGCCCCCTGGGCGCCAAGTGCCTCGCCACTCGGCGCTGCCTCGCGCTGCGCGCTCCCGCCTGCCTGCCCGCAGGCAGGCACGAGTCGGTGGGGCATCGTTGGGGTGCTTGGCGTCCGGAGCGGGGGTAAATTCATGATGCTCCAGTCTACACACTGTTCATTTCTAATTCTTTACGCTTCGCGTATCCCCACCAGCCCATCTCAAAACAGCAACTCTTGCGAAGCATGCCGACAGTCGTGTTTTTCAGGCGTGTTTCCGCCTGCCCCCGCATATCTCCCCTGTTCCTCCTTCCTCCCGCCTCCTTGTACATCCTCCTTGTGGTGGGAGCGGGAGAAGGACGAGGCGGAGGAGGAGGGAGAGAAAGCGCTCCTCGTGGTTTGAGTCGTTTGGGGTTTCTTGTCCTGGTGTGAGTCGTTCGGGCCCTTCTTCCTGGTGTGAATCGTTCGGGCTCTTCGTGATGTGAGTCGTTCGGGCTCTTCGTCCTGGTGTGAGTCGTTCGGGCTTCTCGTGGTGTGAGTTGTTCGGGCCCCTCGTCGTCGTGTGAGTCGTTCGGGCCCCTCCTCCTGGTGTGACTCGTTCGGGCTCCTCGTGGTGTGAGTCGTTCGGGGCCCTCGTCGTGGTGTGAGTCGTTTTGGGAGCCTCTTGGAGGCCTTTTGGGGCGTCTTCGGGGCCTCTTGGCGGCCCCAGGGGCTTCTAGGAGCGTCTTGGGTGCCTTGGGGGAGCCTCTTCGGGCCTCTTGGGAGCCTCTTGGAGGCCGTTTGGGGCGTCTTGGGGGCCTCTTGGCGGCTCCAGGGGCTTCCAGGAGCGTCTTGGGTGCCTCGGGGGAGCCTCTTGGGGCCTCTTGGGCGCCTCTTGGGGGCATCTTGGGGGCCTCTTGGAGGCCTCTTGGGGCCTCTTGGGACTCTTTGGGAGGGGTCTGGGAGGAATCTTGGGGCCATCTGTCGGGCGATCGATCACAGATGGGGCGAGCACTTTCTCCCCCCCCCCCGTCGGGGCCAGAATCCTCGTGAGGGGTGTCGTTTTTTAGCCCTCCCAGGAGTCGAAAATGACCCCCCTGACGACCCGCGGGGCGCCCTCTCCAGGCCCAGGGGGAGGGGAGGGGGTAGGGGGAGGGGTAAACCTCTCCCCGAAGGGGAAGAAGGGGGTTGAGAACAGAGCGGGCTCTCTAAACCACTCACGCCCAAAGGGCTGGTGGGATTCTTCGAGAGTTCTTTGATTTTCTGGGGGGCGAAGATCCTTTCATTTCTAATTGTTCGATCCTGGGCCTCGCACTGGGGGGCCAGGAGCAAGTAGAAACGAGCACAATCAGAAATGAGCACGATTAGAAATGAACGACGTGTACTGTGGCCTGGGTCACCAGAAAGAATCTCGAGCACCAGGAAACAAGAACCGAAATGCCAGGTTTCCTCGCGTCGGGCCCTAGAGGGGACACTCGTTCGACACCGTTCCGGCACTGTTTCGACACTCGTTCGACATGTGTCCGGGTGCTCGCACTTATTTCTGGGGTGTGGTCCTTTACGTACGATGGGAGCAACATAAGGGTGGATCACGATTTCAGGGGCAAGCAGGCCGCACCAGGTCGAACACCATCTGGGGATCCCGAGCACACCCCGAGAGTCCCTACACGAGATCACGAGAGGCTCCGAGGGCGGCACTCGAGGGCCCAAGAGGGGCCCCAGGGGTCTTCGAGGGCCCTGCAGGACGTCAAAGCCAGGACGGTCTTCCACGGATCGTTTGATCCTTGCGAAGCTGTCTGCGGCGGGCCGTTTGGCCGAAGGCAGTGGGGCCCAAGCGGACGCCGCGCAAAACCGGGACAACCCAGGAACACACACTCGGCAGCGAGCGCGGGGGGGGGGGGAAATGAGAAGGAGAAGGGCATTCTCGGCCGTGATGCGGCGGACTTCTCAGAAGCCCGCGCGCCTTCTGAGAAGGTTGTTTCTGTTTTTCCGCGGAAGGCCTGGAATGG
Source organism: Prorocentrum cordatum (assembly GCA_963575745.1). NCBI lineage: Eukaryota > Dinophyceae > Prorocentrales > Prorocentraceae > Prorocentrum > Prorocentrum cordatum. Next base: position 116,949 of record CAUYUJ010017789.1, read on the forward strand.
GAGGTGATGATGAGAGATTGGGGGGAGGAAGGGAACGAGGGGGGGAGGGAGGGGGAGGGGGAGGGAGTGAGGTAGAAGGGAGGGCAGAGAGGAGGGAGGGAGTAGGAGGAGGGAGTGAGGAGGAGGGATGAGTAGGAGGAGGAGAAGAGGGGAGGAGGAGGAAGGGAAAGGAGGATGACGAGGAGGATGAGGTAGGAGGAGGAGGTGGAGGATAATTATGAACCTAGGAACAAGGAGGAGGTAGGAGGAGAAGGAGGGGGATGAGGAGGGAGGAGGAGGAGGAGTGGAAGAGGAGGAGGAGTGATGAGGAAGTAGGAGGAGATGAGGAGTTATCCGTCCCATTCCCTCTCCCTCGCTTGCCCCCCCTCGCTCGCCGCCAACGCACAGGGCGAGGCGTCCCGGGCCTCCCGGATACCTCCAGCGGCAGTTCTCGGCCTTGCTTCCGAGGCCTTGGAGCGAGGTGTCGGCCCCCCTTGTCGGGCCGGACGAAAGGGGGGGACTGGGAAAGGGGGGGGTACGAAATTTGATGCATGCAGCTAGTTTCGGCCTCGCCGCCGGGCCCATCCCTCCATGTATGAGCGCCTAGCGGCGCCGGGAGGCGCCGGGAAAATCAGCTGCGTGAGCTGATTTTCAATCCCCCCCTTTGCTATCCCCCCCTTTCGCCCGACCCGACCCTGGTTCAGCACTTGGCTCCTGGGGCCCTCTCGGGGCGATGCTCAAGTTTGTGGAGGACGATCAATGGAGAGGAAGCGTGTTGCCAAACAAATTCCAGACGTCCAGAAAATGGTTCAGCCATGTCTTATATATAATATACACATATATGTTAGAACATGTTTGAAACATTTCCCGGACATTGTTCTTATATCCGTAAGGGCTTCGCTCTCTGCCGCCAGCCCCCCCTCCATCAGAACTGGACATATCAGAGCTGTTTTGGGATGTCTAGGCACCGATTTGAAGACATCTGGGAACGTCATGCGAAGACGGCTGGCAATGAACAAAACACGTTGAGATGTTGGAGCTGTTGTCGAAGGGTTCACTGCCTTCTCAGGGCGTTTCCCGCTTCTTGTGTATTCGGCGCCCTCTTGGAACAACTGGGGTTGCATGATGTCATCTAGGGATATGGTGGCGCGTGGCGCTATTGTCGAAGACTGGCGGCTGCGGGTACAGCGCGGAATTTAGGAGACAGCGGGGGAATCGAAAAGCGCATCCCGAAACATATTTCAAATAGAAAAATATTTGTCCTTCCGATCTGGAGAAGGGGTGTCGCTTGAGGGCAGCCTCTTGGGGCTGGGTGCGTAGCTTCGGAAGGGTGAATTTGGTGTAAGTTACAAGGGATGGTGGCGTCGGGGGCGCGAACATGGCGTCATTTACAAGGTAACGGGGTCTCGGAGGCGCGAGCGTGGTGTAATTTACAATGGATCGTGGTTTCGGGGGCTTGAACACGGTGTAATTTATAAGGGTCATGGCCGCGGGGACGAGGATGTCATGTAATTTGCCTGGCGTGGCTTCGGGGGGGGGGGGGGGGGGG
>CAUYUJ010017789.1:118576-133576 GCA_963575745.1 Prorocentrum cordatum
CGGCGAGGGGTTCGTGAGCGCCACAGATCCCTCGATGGGCTTCTGTGCTTGGGGCGACCCTGTGGTCGCCACGCGCTTGCAAAGGGTTGGGCCCTTCGCCGGGCGCAGTGCTCCGTAGGTTTGCTGGTCATTTGGAGAACGTACTCGATGTGTCAAAGCATGGTCCTGTCGCTGCAGCGTTGCGCCAGGGAGGGGGGTCCAGCGCCGGTCCGAGAAATCCGCGCGGACCTCCGAGTTGCTATGTTTATGCCCATTTTTGTTTCCCCTATTTTTTGGGGGGGAGGCAGGAAGAGTGGTGAGCCTCCACGTCGCCGGGGGCTCCTCGTGCGGGGTCGCGTCTGCGCAGCAAGACTGGTGCCTTCCTTCTGCTTCTTCCTGGGCAGTGCATCTGGGGATGCTTGGCCCAGGCTGGTGTTCTTCGCAGAAAATAGCGGTGTCTTCCTCAGTTTGCCCTTCGCCGACGCTGACCCCCAATAGCCTGACCAGGCGAATGAGTACAGGTTGATGCCCAGATGCAGCACAGGGACATGGGAACTGTTTGATGGGGCCTATGTTTCCACCTTTCCAGTCCATCTGTCCCAGGTTCGTTCCAGCCCCAGCCGGTTGGTCCAGCCATGGCCATGTCGTTCATCACGGAGTTTCCAAACCTTATATATGTTCCAGATTGATTCTCCACGAACGCCAGAACCAAGCCCAGTATTGGCAAGTCTTCCTCCTCATCCTCCCCATCGTCGTCATCATCCCTCCTCGTCCTTATCAGGCTTCTTTCGTCGTTCCCTGCCCCCTCCCCTTCCCTCGATTCCTATTCTCCCCATCCACCGCTTTCTCCTCTTTCTCCTCAGCCTTCTCCGCCACCTCCTGTCGCGCTTCCTCCTCCCCCTCATGTTATGTCTCCTCCTCTCTCTTTCTCTGCTCCTTTCTCCCTTGCACCTCCTCCTCCAACCGATACGTACATCCCTCTCCATCTGCTTCACCTTCCCCCCTCGCCGTATTCACGCTCTCATCCTCCTTGGTTTACGCTTCCCTCTCCTTCACATCCCCCTGTTCCAAAGCCATTTTGGCTCAGGCTGGCTCGGTTTACCGGTGTGCTAGTTTGTATCCACAGCCTCTCGGATCCGATGGCGAGTTGTCCTGTCGGGGACCTGTCCAAGGAGCAGCAGGATGAGCTCGCCTGCACGTACGCCGCGCTGATCCTGCACGACGACGGTGCCGAGGTCGATGCCGCCAGCATGGCAAACCTCGTGAAGGCTGCTGGCGTTCAGGTGGAGGGCTACGTCCCCATGCTCATGGCGAAGATGATCAAGACGTACGGCATTCAGTATCGTTTAACCTGTCCCGATCCCCACTGGGCCGTGGTTTCTCAGTTTCACTATCCCACCACGGGAGAGGCCCCTCGAACCCCGAACGGAACAGCTTAAGCAAGCCCCCATCTAAGGGGGTAAATCGGCCAGAGAGACCCAGGCCACGCCAGTGGGGATAGGGGTCGGTAAACCGATGCTCAGGCATGGATGCCCTCGTCAAGATGGGCGGCGGTGGGGGTGGCGGCGGCGGTGGCGGTGGTGGCGGCGGCGGCGGAGGCGGCGGAGGCGGCGGCGGAGAAGGCGGCGGCGCGGCCGCGGCGGAGGAGAAGAAGGTCGTGGAGGAAGAAGAGGAGGAGGACGTGGACTTCGACCTGTTCGGATGAGGAGCTGGGCATAGCACACCGGGCTGGGGTGACACTTCGGGGGCCGTCGCCGGTCTCGTTTTGCGCGCCAGCAGCGCCTGGACAAGATGCGTTGGCCATCTCTCCTCAGCCTTCCCCCGCAGATGTATCCTCTCTCCTGCTCTCTCTTCTTCACCCTCCTCCTCCCCCCCCCCCTCTTTTAGAGTTGCTCAACATGAGTACTACTCTCAATTCTCCCCGGGCCCAGCCCGAGCGGGGCAGCTTTTCTCCAGCATTTCAAGAAGTGATGCCCAACCCTTTTGTATGTTGGGTCCTCGTTTTGAATTCGCAGCGCCTGTCTTCTCCCACTTCCTTCGTTCCTTACTCCATCCCCTCCTCCCTCCTCCAGGTTTCGCATAGCGCCACCCTGCCCCATTTCGGCAGACCCCTCACGGGCTTCGTGACACCGTTGGGAGCTTCGCCGAAGACCCCAGTGGCAGGGTCCGCGTGGTGCCCCGCCCTATCTCGGCGTATCCCTGGTGGCCCCGCAGGGAGCTCCACCGAAGGCAGTGGAAGGGTCCGCGTGGCGCCCACCCCATTTCGGCACACCCTTCACATGGGGGAGCTCCACGGGAGGCTTCGGTGGCAGGGCCCACACGGTGCCGCCCCACTCTGGCACACCCGTCACACTTTTCGTGGCATGGCGGCCCGCTCCATTGTTGTACACCTCTCAAACATTCCGCACATGAGGGCTCCACCAAAGGCCCCAGTGACTGGGTCCGCATGGCGCCCCACCCGATCATTTCGGCACAGCCCTCACACGTTTCGTGGCCTCATGGGGAGCTCCACCGACGTTGCGTTTCCCAGACCCATCCGCTTCGCGGCACCATCGGGAGTTCCACCAGGGGCCCCTGTCTCGGACAGAAGAGAGTCAAGCCCCATGTTTTCCCTCCTCTCTCTGCTCCCGTCCCCGCGCTCCGTGGCATTTGTCGTCGTCCCATTTCCGATGTGAGATGTGACAGTGCGTGTGCGAATGGGGGGGGTGAGTGTGGTCTTGCCTTCTTCGGCGAGGGGTTCGTGAGCGCCACAGATCCCTCGATGGGCTTCTGTGCTTGGGGCGACCCTGTGTGTGGTCGCCACGCGCTTGCAAAGGGTTGGGCCCTTCGCCGGGCGCAGTGCTCCGTAGGTTTGCTGGTCATTTGGAGAACGTACTCGATGTGTCAAAGCATGGTCCTGTCGCTGCAGCGTTGCGCCAGGGAGGGGGGTCCAGCGCCGGTCCGAGAAATCCGCGCGGACCTCCGAGTTGCTATGTTTATGTCCCTTTTTGTTGCCCCTATTTTTTGGGGGGGAGGCAGGAAGAGTGGTGAGCCTCCATGTCGCCGGGGGCTCCTCGTGCGGGGTCGCGTCTGCGCAGCAAGACTGGTGCCTTCCTTCTGCTTCTTCCTGGGCAGTGCATCTGGGGATGCTTGGCCCAGGCCGGTGTTCCTCGCAGGAAATAGCGGTGTCTTCCTCAGTTTGCCCTTCGCCGACGCTGACCCCCAGTAGCCTGACCAGGCGAATGAGTACAGGTTGATGCCCAGATGCAGCACAGGGACATGGGAACTGTTTGATGGGGCCTATGTTTCCACCTTTTCAGTCCATCTGTCCCAGGTTCGTTCCAGCCCCAGCCGGTTGGTCCAGCCATGGCCATGTCGCTCATCACGGAGTTTCCAAACCTTATATATGTTCCAGATTGATTCTCCACGAACGCCAGAACCAAGCCCAGTATTGGCAAGCCTTCCTCCTTATCCTCCTGTGATATATAGTGTGTGTATGACACGCTCGTACGCCACTCGCCGCCGCTTGGCTCTTAGGGGCCCCTTTTGCCTTGGCTTGAAAACGTATCATCAATCACACTGGCAGCGGAGCTGCTACACGATCTTCGGCATCGTACCACTGCGCAGGGCTCGTCCTCTCGCGAGGAGAGCTCCTCACCTTTTCTTTGCACTGGGCATCCACCCTTACGAGGGGATTGTTTCCTTGCCGCCATGGCGCTGTCTTCCCTTCGCTATCGGTCGAACGCCGACGCGTTGACTCAGTCGGAGACGAAGGGTGGCTCCTACATCTATGATGGCACCGTGAACAACTTTCACGAATGAGAGTTCCGCACAGAGATGCGTATGAGTGCTGCTTTGTCTGCTGTAGATGCAGAGACAGGAGAACCCCAGGCACATGTTGTCACCGCAGCCGTCAACAAAGTTGTAGAAGGCCTCAGAGGCGACGCGTTCGATATGGCCATGGATATCGGTAAGGACGCGCTTCTGACTCCCAAAGGAATCGACCAGCTGATAACGGCGATTCGTGCTTCACTCTTCCCTATAGAGGCTCAGGAAGCCAAGATCCTGTTCCAGGTAGGTCAGAGGCCCCACGGCCCTCTGTCCAGGCAGAACGGTGAATCGATGGTGTCATACATCTCCCGCAGGAAGCGTTGGTGGAAACTCGTCACCAAGTTGGACCCGAAGCTTGTGCTGAGTGACGACATGCTTGGATCCCTCCTCTTGGACCATGCAGGGCTTTCACCCTCGGAAAACCTGATGGTGCTGACATCCACAGGTAAGGTGACCACCTTTGACAATATCAAGGATGTCTTGATCCTCCAGCACGGCCGTATCCACATCCGCCAAAAGGGCAAATGCGGAGACCCGTCGAGTAAGGGCTCCAACCCCTCGTCGTGGACGCAGTATCGGCCCGGTCACCCTAGCAGGAGCAAGGGCAAGGGCAAGACCCGGCACAGCAGGCCGCCCCAGGCCTTCCACGCCACCGACGACGGTTGGCACGAGCAGGAGGAGCACTATCCAGAGGAGCTTAGTCCCTATTGATACTACGCGTCTGGCTACACTCCAGAGTACGGCTGGGACGACACGACCTGGACCGACATAGCCTGGATGGCAGACAGGCAGACGGAGGACCAAACTTGGGGCGACGAGGAATCGCACGCTCTCTGGTCACCCGTGCAGGAGGAGAGCGAGCTCGATGGAGACGTGTTTGACGAGATGGTCGAAGCGGGCTACACGGAGGACGAAGCTTCCGAAGTAATCCAAGAGAACTTGGTCGCCAACCTAGGCACCAAGGGAGGTCGTAAAGGTAAAAGCAAAGGCAAAGGTCACAACAACTCAGCACCTTGGAGAACAACACTGCCGCCCAAGGGCGGTGGCAAGGGAGCGCCGACCCTGGAAGATCGTAAAAAGCGACTCCAGGATATCAAGAAACGTTCCAAGTGCAAGACCTGCCATGAGATTGGCCACTGGTCCGGGGACCCTCAGTGCAAGGGCAAACCCAGGACGGGCTTTGCAGCGTTCACTGGAGAGCGAGAGCTTCAGTTACGCGAGGAAGGCGACGATCATCAGTTCGCGCTTACAGGAACAATTGCCTTATCATCCGCCATCCATCATCATACTTATAGTAGCAATATGTCGCATTCGGGCAAGGTTTCCTTTTGCTTTTCCTTCTCCCCTCACTCCTCGAAGTGTCGCAGGGCATGTTCTTGTGAGGGAAAGGATTGCGATGGTCATTGTTGCTTGCTGTCTGGTCATGAAGAGGAGCACGCGTGCAGGGGTTGCATGGGGACCGCTGCTGCTTTGGCCCATGCCAGCCCCGAGCGCGAGCGCGCGGCCGCGACTCTGGAGAGCCCCCAGACCTCAGCGGAGGCTGGCGAGGAGCAATTCGGGTTCATGGCCCTGCGTGCGCCTAGCAAGGCCGCGCCAGGCAGACCCTCGGCCTCGAGGGCTGCTGCCCCGAGCGCCGCCTCGAGGGCGACCGACGCCTCCGACGGGCCAGAGAACTTTTCGATGGCTTCTGTATCGGATGAGGAGTTCGAGACGCCAGATTTGGCCCCTGTTCCAGGGCACGATACGGTGTTCGCTACAGGCCAGCATCGTGGGCTTTCCTATGGCCGAGTGCTGAAGATGACCCCAGAATATGCATCGTGGAGCCGCGGTGTGAAGAAGCCGAGTTTGGAGCTGAAGAACTTCTTGGTTTGGTTCGATGAGTACTTTGTCCAGAAGGAGGATAGTAGCATCGGCCGCCGCACCGAGGGGAGCGCCATGCCCTCGGCTAGCTCATGCGGGACTTCGAGCAGGAAGCCGCCGGATCCGCCGCTGCCCCACCCCTGTGCTCGTGGTTGCACCAGCTTCTCGGGGTCTGGTTCATCCGCACGCTTTATCGTCCGCGCCTGCGGGGACTGCGGTCACAAGACCAAGAAGGAGAGATACGAGGCACTACATCAGCCGGATGAGTGTCCTCACGATCTCGTGGACCACCGGGGTAGCACTGCCGACATTCATCGCACGTTCTGCTGCAAGTGCTTGACGTACATCGATGAACAGCCCCGTGCACTCGCTGAGGACAAGAAGAGCACGGCGGAGAAGGTCAAACTCTCTTCTAACCTCCAGGCGGAGGCGATCGAGAAGGTCATCGAGGGCGACCGCCGTGTATCTCCTGAGGAGCTGAAGGTTGTAATGCAGATGTTCGCGAGGTGCGCCATGTCGATCTGTCAGGACACAGGTGATATCAGCACAAGTGAGATGGTTTCATTACTACACGACTGTGTGCAAGAGGCAGCAGGTAATGAGCTCATCGCGTTCATGGCACCAACACCAGCACCTTCAGTAACGACCGACACGTCGGCGATATCAAAGCTTCGTTTGGTTGACGTCTTCAAGGATGATGGTGTATGGGCTACCCTGGACGCAGGTTGCAATTCTTGTTGTCATGGAAAAGCTTGGGCCCTCAACGCAGAGGACAAGTGCGAGAAGCTAGGGTTCTTTCCACAATGGGTCCACAGAGAGCGGAAATCGTACAGTGGCATTGGTGGTCAGGCTGGCAGTTCCACGACGGGCAAGAAGTGTTTTCCCTATCGCATTGTGGGTACGTGCGGTGCTGTCAGCGGTTGCTTCGAGTCTCATCAGTTGAAGAATTCAGATCATGTGCCTTTCTTGCTGTCGCCACCGGCACAAGTCTCCCTCGGTCTCGTCAAGGATCTCGCCAACGGACGCGCCATCCTGGACCAGGAAGGCGAGATAGAGATGTGTCGCTGCAGCCGCTCAGGTCTTCTTGTCATTCGTCTCGATCAGTTCGACTCGGATCGGATTTCCGGGTCTATTCGCCCTTTGCACATATCATATCAGGCCCAGAGCAACATGGAGGATATCGGCGATACCGACCCCCAGCGTCAGACCGTTTTGGATCAAAGCGACGACGAGCACGGCAAGTTCTCAGCCATGGGTGTGCACAAGGACAAGAGGCCTGATGCTGCTCCCAGCACAGGACCACGCGCCAAGTCTTTCGTTGTCTACACGATGGGCCAAGAGAACTTCGAGAGTCATCCTGATGCCTCGGGGAGCCAGCTGTTGACGGAGTACCTCCGCAACAAGCACCGTGGCAAGAGTTATGGGATGTCTACGGCTGGGCATGATGGTCAAATTCTCTGCGAAGCCTTGATGGTCGCATTCCCAGAACATGGCGATTTCGATAGGCTCATATATGTTGACACTCGGGAGCTGAACGATCCTCAGTCCACCAAGCACATTGGAGTTCACCCTCGTATCTTAAAGGCCGCAGCTGATAACGAGCACTTCCCAGACATCGCTGAATTCATCGGCAAGGCGCTGGCGAAGTGCAAGGTCACCGAATCCGTCGCGATCATCTTGATAAGTCGTTCGGGTAGACACCGTTCAGTAGCAGTAGCGTACAGGGTGAAGCAATGCCTTCGAGATCATGGCATCGAATATAAGTCGGGTCACCTGTGCGATCACGAGTGGGATCAGCGGACTTGCGGTGGCAACTGTGAAGATTGCCGCCGCATGAAGAGCTGGGCCGTCGACATGGCCGCGTACGCCGTGGGTAAGATGTCAGCTCGTATCTCTGATGCCTTCACCAAGCACAGCATGGCCCAGCAGCCCGCTAACCAGAGCCAGAAGCCAGCCGCCAAGCGCCAGCCCCTCTCGGCCGACCCTACACTCACGCTGCGCGAGGAGAAGCGCTCCCGCACCAGCGTTCACGACGAGGTCGGCGATGTCGCGGTTGGGAAGCTGATCAGAGGCTACATCCGCGTCATCTGGCAGACGCGCAAGGGGCAGGACTACGACGAGGAGGAGTTCAGGAAGATGATGAAGGACTACGAAGGTCGCGAGCTCCAGTTCTAATTTCGCATGTGTCATGAGGATGGCCTTGTTCCTGTTGACTACATGAAGATGGCCCAGCAAGCGGTTGAGTATGAGAAGACGGGCACGTGCCCGAAGCAGCCGGGAGTTTCTTCTCTTCAGCCGCGTCGTCCTCGGCAGGGCCGAGCCGTCTTTTTAAGAGCGAGTCCGATGCCAAGCGGGCACGGCTAGAGCCGACTCCCAAGTACCGGTCCGAGGCGAGCACGCCCGGAGCCGCCAAGCTGACACCGCGACCGCCTCAGACGCCACCGCCGGGGATGCCGCCCAAGCCACCGCCGGCTGCGGTACCCTTGCCGCCGCCACCGCCGCCGCCTGCTGGCGCGGCTCGCGTAGGATCCCAGGGCCGGGACCTGCGCGCGGGCGACGACAAGAGCGGAGATCCAGTCGTGGACTTCGCGCCCCTGGAGGTCGCTGGCAAGCAACTGGAGACATTGTTCAATGCGGGCAAGCAGCGGAACTTCATCACGTATGTTGATCCCGTTACTTTTGCTGATCGGGGTGTAGCTGGTGCGCCTTCGGACTTGGATAGTCGCAATATGGTGCGAGTCAACGTCAAGTTTGATCCCTATGATACGAAGATCAAGCATCCGAAGTCATGGGACAATTGGCGTAAGAGCACGCTCGGTCGCAACAAGGAGTCGCAGAAGTGGGAGCAGATCGAGGATCGCGTGGCCATAGACTCTGCAAAGCCAGCCCTGGACTTCGACAGAATCTGCGTGTTCGCTCAGCCGCCTCGTATCACACATGATGGTGTAGCATACCTGTGTAATTCTTTGAAGTTGGATGAGCATCATATGTCTACAATGAATGGGAAGAAGCGCGAGCACTACTGTGCCGGGCTGACCGAGATGGACAAGAACGACTCCATTCTCACGCAGTGCCTGACGAAGGGCACGATCGGCAAGATGGAGCTCAACGTGCCGCCGCTCACGTGCCGTTACTCTGTGGGCAAGCTGCTGTGCTTCATCATTGGCCTCGTTTTCGCGGGGACCGTTAGCGCGGAGGATATGGTTATTCGTCCAGCCTGGGACGAGGGCATGGAAAAGGAGATCTTCGAGTGCAATCCTGATCTCATCGTTGCTAACACCACCGCCGATAATATTCGCATCATCCGTAACTGTTTGGAGGAAGCGACGAAAAACAATGGTTCGGTTGCAATTACGTTTGGTCATGAGTCCACATGCTCAAACCTCGAGGTTACCAACGCCCTGAACTCCTTCCTGGAGTCAGAGCCAGGCTCAAGTGATGCGCTCAACAATTCCGCTGAGTTACCTTCGCTGTTTTTTCGACTTCTTACGCGATCTTGGACACCAGGTTCGCCTGGACCACCTTGCCGCCACCGCCTTTTCCAGCTGAAGCCGCAGCGGAAATGGCAGGATCGACCCTTGATGCAGTTAACGACGACGAAGATGTGGCTGTTACCGCTCAGGAAGACCTCAGGGATGAAGAGCAAGAAATCCTTGAGAAGCTGCCGCTCCCAGGAGAGCCGAAATTAGAAGGATAATGAAGGAAGTCTTGGCTCAAGAGTCCGCTCCGAGTGAGGATCGCCATTCGGCGACTCCACAGGCAGTTCGGTCATGTTCCGAATCGCGTGTTGATCCAATTTATGAAGCTTTCCAGGGTGTCGTCCGAATATACTGAGGCAGCCAAATTTTACCGTTGTGAGTCTTGTGAGCATCACAAACCGTTACCGCAGACACACAAGGTAGCGCTTCCCAAGAAGTTCTGTTTCAATTGCGAGATCGGGATCGATGTTCTGGAGGTGAAGGACAACAACGGCGAAAGGTACAGCTTCCTGAATATCGTCTGCCAGGGAACTACGTTCCAGCGGGTCATATTCGTTCGACTAGGTGGTGGAATGCCGTCTTCGCGGACATGCCTCACAGCTCTCCAGCAGCACTGGTGTGCTTGGGCAGGAAAGCCTAAAAGGATCGTGTTGGATCGAGGGTTACATAACAGAGGTGTCTTCTTACAGTGGGTTAAGAGTCAAGGGATCGATCTCCGCGACGCAGGAGTCGAATCCCCGGAGCAGATCGGACGCGCCGAAAGACACGGCGGACTATGGAAAAACGTGTTTGAGAAAGTGGTTCACGACAAGAACGTTATTGGCCTTGACGAAGTTATGACGACAGCCGTAGAGGTCGACAGCACCAAGAACGAGATGTCCCGAGTTGGCGGTTTTTCGCCGTCTCAGTGGGTACTCCGTCGGCTGCCCCGTGTGCCGGGGAGTCAGTTCGACGACGAAGAAGCTTACGCCCTGGGTGTATTGGCTAGCGTGGCTGAAGATGGGTCTGATGAGTTCGCCGTGCACGACGTGGGTAGCAGGACCGCGCGTGCTATGCTTCGTAAAGCAGCCCCTCTGGCGGGCGATTACCAGGTCGGAGATGTGGTGTGCTTTCGCAAGAGGCCCACCGACGGAGAAGTTACTGCAAAATGGAGCACTGGATCGAGGATCGTAAGGTTCGACGGCAAGAACGCATGGGTCATCACCGAGGGGGTTCCGGTGTGTGTTGCGGTTGACAGGCTCAGACCGTGCACAGCGGCTGAAGCTCTGGCATATCAATATCTTTCCCGGCACCAGGATGGAGGTATGGAACGATGCGCTCCTCCTGAAGGTCAGCAGCAGTCGTTTGCCGACGAACGAAGAGAGTTACTTGGTGCAGGCCAGCCTGGAGCACCTCAAGAGGACGTACTCCCAGTCATCCATGAGGAGCCGGAATTAGAGATGCCAGAGCCGATGGAAGAGTCTCAACCTGTAGCACCAGGTGGGAACATGATTGACGGAGGCGAGGGGGAAGCTGAAGATTCCCCTGCCGAACAACCTGAGCCTAGACCGCCGCGCACCTCGTTGCAGAGATCTTTGCTAGATGATGTGCCGCGCGACCTACGTGGTCGCGGCGAAGTGATGCGAAGGAGATTGGACACAGGAGGATCATCCTCAGAAAAGAGATCCGCCTCAGTGTCAGAACCAGCACCCGAGCCAGCGAACCCGCTGCTCGAGGCATGGCAGAGAACGGGGACTACAGGATCAGGCGTAGATCTACTCCAGAGGAGGACTGCGTCCGTGGCAGTCAAATCACACGAGTCACTTGTTGGTTTCTTCAATGAGCGAGCCATCAGTAAGCCTCAATCTCGAAAGAAGCTGAAGAGCGTTAAGAACCTTACATTCCATGAGGAATCGGAGGAAGTTAAGAGCGGACTGCGTCTCGCAAGACAAGACGAGTGGGGAAAATGGCGAAGGTTCAATGCTGCCGTAACCATTGATTCCTCAGAACTGCAGAAGCTCCTCGACGAGGGATATCGCATGGTTCCCACGCAATGGATTGAGGTAGATAAAAACGAACATTTACGCAGACCGGGTGGACCACCGGTTGCGCCACAATACAAAAGCAGACTCGCGGTACGAGGAGACCTCGAGGAATCTCTCGGCATCCGCACGGACTCACCAACATGTGAGCTAGAAGGCTTAAGGCTGATAATATCGTGGGCCGCAGGCACGAAGAAGGCATTGAAATGCGCTGATATCACTTCAGCCTATTTCCAGGGTCTAGAACTCGACCGTCTCATGTTATTAAAACCACCTCCCGACGGGCTCGAAGGAGTGCCGGATGGTGGGGCGCTTATAGCTCGTATGCCTGTTGATGGAACGCGTGACGCTGGGAGAGGTTTATGGAAGAAGATCCGACAACGTTTTAAAGCTCACGGATTAAGAGAGAACCGTATCATGCCAGCCCTTTTCAGTTTATCTCATGATAAGAACGAGATTACGTGTATGATAGGCACACATGTGGACGACATACTATGGGCCGCAGACGACGAGACCCAGAGGATTATTGACTCCGTGCTGGCAGATTTCGACATCAGAGAGGTCGAGTCAGGAGATTTCCGCTACTGCGGGTTAGAAATTGCTCAAGATCAAGTCTATACCGCCCACGTCATGGCCAAGGACAACATCGAAAAGATAGCAGCTGTATCCTATCCCAGGGACAGCCCCCTCACCAGGCGCTGTAACGAAGGAGAGACGTCCCAATTTAGGTCAGTTGTAGGTGCCTTGTCTTGGGTTTGTCGGCAATGCAAACCCGAGCTCCTCTACCGCGTGAGTCGACTGCAAACGGCAGTGACCCATGCGAAGGTATTGCACCGTAAGGAGGCCAACCGCGTCTTGCAAGAAGCAATACAGACGTCGGACAGCGGACTTGTGTTTAAAGGTGGTGCCGTTCTGTGGGACAAGGACATGCTCGTTCTTACCGTTACGGATGCCAGCTGGGCTGGAGAAGACGATGTTGTAAGAGGCAACTTGGAGCCGCTCAGATCCCAGAGGGCCAGGTTCAACGGACTTGCAGGGCCGGGATTTGTCGAGGGGAACAGTGATTACGTTCACCCTATATGTTTATCGAGCAAGGTTATTAGGCGTGTGTGCACACTTACTTTACAAGCAGGGACGTTGGCTTGTCTCTGGGGTGTAGAATCAGGTGTGCGTATACGTGCTGCCATCGCTGATGCGCGAGGTATGCTTGGGGTAGCTAATAAACTCCCTTCAGACTGGGAAGAGATTTCAGCCATGACTATGAGACATCTTTGGATGACAGATTGTAAGAGTTTGGAAGAGCACCTAACAGCGCCTACGATGGGAAAGACGGAGGATAAGCGCTTGAGTATTGACCTGAGCAGTCTCCGTCAGGACATTTGGATACGAGGTGATGGAGAGGTAGAAATCCTGCACCCGAAGTTGTTATGCGATAAGATCCGTTGGATCGATACGAGTGTCATGGCCGTAGATTGCCTCACTAAAGGTATGCCAAAGGGTTTCTTTGTTAACGTATTGACCACTGGTACTTACGATATTACTCCGGACCCGGAGTCAACGATCGAGGAAGCGAAGAAACAGCTGGCTAGAGCCAGCGTGAACACTATCCCGACGGGGAAGTGATGTTAATGTTGCCACCCTGGCCGCCTTACGCTGCGTCTCGTTTGGAGACGCCCTTTTACTAGCCCCTAAGAGTGGCTGCCAACCGGCTAGCTCGTGACAAAGTTTCACGGGTGTGATATATAGTGTGTGTATGACACGCTCGTGCGCCACTCGCCGCCGCTTGGCTCTTAGGGGCCCCTTTTGCCTTGGCTTGAAAACGTATCATCAATCACACCTCCCCATCGTCGTCATCATCCCTCCTCGTCCTTATCAGGTTTCTTTCGTCGTTCCCTGCCCCCTCCCCTTCCGTCGACTCCTACTCTCCCCATCCACCGCTTTCTCCTCTTTCTCCTCATCCTTCTCGCCTCCTCCTGTCGCGCTTCCTCCTCCCCCTCATGTTATGTCTCTCTCTCTCTCTCTTTCTCTGTTCCTTTCTCCCTTGCACCTCCTCCTCCAACCGCTACGTACATCCCTCTCCATCTGTTTCACCTTCCCCCCTCGCCGTATTCACGCTCTCATCCTCCTTGGTTTACGCTTCCCTCTCCTTCACATCCCCCTGTTCCAAAGCCATTTTGGCTCAGGCTGGCTCGGTTCACCGGTGTGCTAGTTGGTATCCACAGCCCCTCGGCGCCGATGGCGAGCTGTCCTGTCGGGGACCTGTCCAAGGAACAGCAGGATGAGCTCGCCTGCACGTACGCCGCGCTGATCCTGCACGACGACGGTGCCGAGGTCGATGCCGCCAGCATGGCAAACCTCGTGAAGGCTGCTGGCGTTCAGGTGGAGGGCTACGTCCCCATGCTCATGGCGAAGATGATCAAGACGTACGGCATTCAGTATCGTTTAACCTGTCCCCATCCCCACCAGGCCATGACATCTCAGCTCCACTATCCCACCACGGGAGAGGCCCCTCGAACCCCGAACGGAACAGCTTAAGCAGGCCCCCATCTAAGGGGGTAAATCGGCCAGAGAGACCCAGGCCACGCCAGTGGGGATAGGGGTCGGTAAACCGATGCTCAGGCATGGATGCCCTCGTCAAGATGGGCGGCGGCGGGGGTGGCGGCGGCGGTGGCGGTGGTGGCGGCGGCGGCGGAGGCGGCGGAGGCGGCGGCGGAGAAGGCGGCGGCGCGGCCGCGGCGGAGGAGAAGAAGGTCGTGGAGGAAGAAGAGGAGGAGGACGTGGACTTCGACCTGTTCGGATGACGAGCTGGGCATAGCACACCGGGCTGGGGTGACACTTCGAAGGCCGTCGCCGGTCTCGTTTTGCGCGCCAGCAGCTCCTGGAGAAGATGCGTTGGCCATCTCTCCTCAACCTTCCACCGCATATGTATCCTCTCTCCTGCTCTCTCTTCTTCACCCTCCTCCTTCTCCCCCTCCTCCTTCAGAGATGCTCAACATGAGTACTACTCTCAATTCTCCCCGTGCCCAGCCCGAGCGGGGGGCAGCTTTTCTCCCGCATTTCAAGAAGTGATGCCCAACCCTCTTGTATGTTGGGTCCTCGTTTTGAATTCGCAGCGCCTGTCTTCTCCCACTTCCTTCGTTTCTTACTCCATCCCCTCCTCCCTCCTCCAGGTTTCGCATAGCGCCACCCTGCCCCATTTCGGCAGACCCCTCACGGGCTTCGTGGCACCGTTGGGAGCTCCGCCGAAGACCCCAGTGGCAGGGTCCGCGCGGTGCCCCGCCCTATTTCGGCGTATCCCTTGTGGCCCCGTAGGGAGCTCCACCGAAGGCAGTGGACGGGTCCGCATGGCGCCCCACCCCATTTTGGCACATCCTTCACATGGGGGAGCTCCACGGGAGGCTTCGGTGGCAGGGCCCACACGGTGCCGCCCCATTCTGGCACACCTGTCACACTTTTCGTGGCATGGCGGCCCGCTCCATTGTTGTATCCCTCTCAAACGTTCCGCACATGGGGGCTCCACCAAAGGCCCCAGTGACTGGGTCCGCATGGCGCCCCACCCGATCATTTCGGCACACCCCTCACACGTTTCATAACCTCATAAGGAGCTCCACCGACGTTGCGTTTCCCAGACCCATCCGCTTCGCGGCACCATCGGGAGTTCCACCAGGGGCCCCTGTCTCGGACAGAAGAGAGTCAAGCCCCATGTTTTCCCTCTCTCTGCTCCCGTCCCGCGCTCCGTGGCATTTGTCGTCGTCCCATTTCCGATATGAGTTGTGACAGTGCGTGTGCGAATGGGGGGGGTGAGTGTGGTCTTGTCTTCTTCGGCGAGGCGTTCGTGAGCGCCACAGATC
>CAUYUJ010017789.1:138576-167337 GCA_963575745.1 Prorocentrum cordatum
CCCGCGGCAGCCCGCGGGCCATGGCGCCGGCACAATCGGACCCTGGCATCATCCCAGGCGCGCGTAAGACACCCCTCTGGTCTTGCTCCTGCGGCTGTGATGGCAACTGGGCGTCCAGGACGCGCTGCCGCCAGTGCTGGAAGGCGGCTCCCACCCACGTGGTGCAGGCAGCCAAGCTCTCGGCAGCAGCAGCCAACGGGCCAGCACCCAGCACGTCTCGCCCGCGCGGGGCCTGGGCGCAGGGCCCGCCAGGACAGGGACAGCTTCTGGCGCAGCTGCAGCAGTTGCAGAAGCAGGTGGCAGAGCTCAAGGGTGAGGCCCCGCCCCCGACGGAGCCCTGGAAGGGGCGCAAGCCCCCGCCCAGGAAGTCGGCCGAGGCGAGTGCTGGCATCTCCTTCAAGGACGTGCGCACCTTCTTGGCGAAGGAGGGGTTTGACACCAGCGCGGTGGAGGAGGCAGAAAAGGCTGCGGAGTCGGAGACTCTTGAGAGCAAACAGCCTACTGCTCAGACGCAGCGTTGGCGGGTCAAGGCCATGCGCGACAAGATCAAGAAGCTCGAGACCCGAGAGGCAGCCATCTTGGAGCAGCAGGCCGCACTCGACAAGGAGCTCCAGGAGCTCAGGGCTTCGCTCGGCGACGAGAACCAGAAGCTCTCCGAGGGGGAGGCCAAGTTGGTCAAGTTGCAGGCCAGCGAGTTCCCCGACCCGATTCTGGCAGTCGCAGCTGGACTGGACGAGGACGTCGCCGCCAGCCAGGAGGCCAAGGACGCCCTCGCGGTCCTGGCCCGCTTGCAGACCGCAGCCAGCGACAGCAAGAAGGCAGCTGCCGCGGCCAGGGCCGCTGCTGCTCCTCCTGGTCCTGCTGCTGGGGAGACAGACGCAGGCGGCGAGCACAAACCTGTGCCAGAATCAGACGACATCGACATGGAGCTGCTGGGAGGAGAAGGCTGGGAAGAGAAGCGCGAGGAGTACGCCGCAGCCTCCGCAGCCCTCCGTGAAGCGACCCCCGAGCAGCGAGATGAGGCCAAGCGCAAACTGCGCGACGCCTTGGACGCGCTCTGGGCGGCAGGCAAGCGGCCTCGGCACCTTTGATCCCAGGCCCAACGGGAGCCTGGAGGAGCAGCGTGGCCAAGGGACTGGCGGTCCGCAGTCCAGCCGAGGGCCCATATGTAATAGTGGGTTGCTCTTCCAGGATGGCGTGGCTACAGGCTCGGGCGTGAGTCCCCCCCTTGGACCTCGTCTGCACGGCGAAGCGCTGCCCCCAGCCCAGGGCTGAGGCGGCAGGCGCGGTGGTGCCCGCAGCGGCCGCCTGGCTCCAGCTGGCCAAGCTGGTGCGGCCCTCGGCGCAGCAGGGCGCCAGCTTCCTCAGCATCAACGGCTCCACTTGGGCTGAGTCCCAGACGGCCCTCGAGCAGCTGCTGGACGAGAGGGTCAGGGACGACGTGTACCTCATCCAGGAGACCCGCTTCACCTCGGCGTTGGCTGTAGGCTCGGCCCGTGCCTGGTGCAAGCGGAAGGGCATCAACGCGGCCTTCGGAGAGTGCCGCAGCACAGGGACGGCGGTTCAAGCCGTCTCTTCTGGAGTCGCAGTGCTGGTCGGGGAACACCGCGGAGTGGCCTCGATGGACCAGGTCTGGGGCCAGCACGCCTCAAGGATCGTGGCGAGGCGCGTCGCCTTCGGGGACCTGGTCGTGGCGTGTGTCAGCCTGTGCCTGCAGTGCTCGGTCAAGCTCAATGAGACCAACGTGGACCTCTTGAGTGAGCTGCAGGGTTTCCTCCTGGGCTTGCGGGAGCCCTTCGTAGTGGGGGCGGACTGGAACTTGGAGCCCAGCCTCCTCAGCAGCTCGCGGTGGCCACGCGCGGTGGGGGCGGTGATAGTGGCGCCTGACGAGCCGACCTGCGGCGATAGCACATACGACTTCTTCGTAATCTCGGACGTCCTGGCGGGGCTAGGGCCGAAGGTGTCGGTGCTCAGACAGGCGACTACGCGCCCGCACGCCCCCGTCAGGCTCACTTTCGAGAAGCTGAGCAGCCAGGCAGGTGTCTGGGTGCAGAAAGGCCCCAAGCCTTTCGAGCTGCCTGCTGCTAAGCAGGAGGGGATCCAGCCTGAGCCAGAGGAGGAGGACTCGCTGATGGACTGGAAGGCGCCGCTCCTGGACGAGAGTGTGAGCCCAAACAAGGCGATCATTGAGTTCTTCGACCAGGCTGAGGAGCGCTTGATACACATCTTCGGCATCAAGGACGGCGCCAAATACAGAGGCAGGGCGCAGGGGCTTAAGAGGGTCCCCAAGCAGCTCATTCACTTCCTGCGCTCGGAGGAGGTGCGCAGGACCAGCCCGCTAACGCGCTGCTGGATCACCTCGGGGCGCCTGGCAACTCAGCTGGCGGCCGCGGCGTCGGTGCCCCACCCCTCGCCTGGGCACCACAAGCACGTCAAGCGTCTGCAGGCGGCCGCCCTAGGCTTGGTCCCCAAGTTTGAGGCAGAGGGCTGCGAGATGTTCGGAGGCGCCAAGATGGCGACGATGCTGGCAGAGATCTCGGGCAGGTCGCAGCAGGGCGGCATCTTCCTCCAGGCCATCAGCGCCGCCGCAGAGGTCAAGCGCAGGGAGGACGTGAAGCTCGCCGGGCAGCGCTGGAAGGAGTTTATGGCCGAGGCCCTCAGTGGAAACGGCAAGGGCGCCCACGCGATCAGCAGGCAGGCCAACCTCGAGACCTGCTCCATCCTCGGCCCTGGCGAGGGCGAGGCCCCTCCAGTCCCGCTGGTCGGGCAGCAGGCCCTGGACAGGATCATTCAGGAGTGGAAGGCGCTCTGGCACAAGGAGGGCTCCGCCAGCGCCCGCCCTGAGAACTGGGGCGAGCCCTTGGGGCTAGACGCCATCACGGCGGAGGCTGCGCTGGCAGCGGCTGAGACCTTTCCCAGGAAGACGGCTCTGGGATGGGACGCCTTCCACCCCGGGCTCATCCTCAGCTTAGGCAGGGGGTGCGCGGACAGGCTGGCTGAGATCTTGACAGCCTGGGAACGGCACCCCCAGCCGTCGGAGCTATTCACCACGATCATCGTCTTCCTGGGGAAGCCCGACGGGGGCCGCCGCCCGATCGGGCTCCTCTGCATGTGGCTGCGCATCTGGAGCCGCATCAGGCGCAAGTACTGCGCGGGCTGGGAGCGGGACCACAAGCTCCCCGAATACTGGTGGGCAGACTCGGACACCTGCTGCGACAGGGCGGCCTACATCCACAACCTCCTGCTCGGCCTGGCGCGCGAGAAGAACTTTGAGGCTGCGTCGGTCTACTTCGACATCAGCAAGTTCTACGAGCAGATCAGCCACGGGCTGCTCCTCGAAGCGGCGCGGGGCTGCGATTTCAACACTGGGTTGATCCAGGCGCTGTGTGTGCTGTATTCGGGCCCCCGCAGGGCCAGGGCCGACCTAGCCCTCAGCGAGCAGCTGGTCGTCGACGACGCCGTCATTGCTGGATGCTCCTGTGCGACGACCATGGCGAGGATCACGCTGTAGGACCTCCTGCTGCAGTCGAGGAAGCTGCTGCCGATTGGCAGGGTGGTCAACGTGATTGACGACATCTCGGGCCACGGCATAGGCACGCGCAGGCTGGTCGTCGAGCAGATCGCCAGGTTCGCGAAGGGCGTCGCCGCCATGCTGGGCGACAAGCGGCTCCCCATCAACTGGGGAAAGACCAAGGCACTGGCCTCCTCGGTTAAGCTGGGGAGAGAGCTGCAGCAGCACGCCGAGTGGGTCCTCGCCGACGAAGCTTTCGTCGCTGGCCACCGCGACCTTGGAGGGGACGCGACGGCGGGCAGCCACCGCAGGGTGGGGGCGCAGGTGGCCAGGGAGCCGGCGGCGCTGCGGCAGGGCAACAACCTCACCAGGATCTTCGGCTCGGGGATGAGGCAGGCCAAGATCCAGCGGGCAGGCCCCGCTGCCAAGGCCCTGTGGGGCTCGGCCATCAACGGGGTCCCGCCTGGGCGCATGCGGGCGCTCAGGATATCTGCGGCGAAAGCCGCCTGCAACTTGCCGACGGGCGCCGCGCTGACCTTCTGCTTGCAGTGCGCGCCCCAGGGCTGGAGGCAGGATCCGCTGGTGATTGCGACGGGACTGGCTGTCCAGGCTTTCGTGGCCATGAGCTGGTCTGGCCAGGCCTCTCCTGCCGCCGTGCAGGCCTGCCTCAGGGACAGCAGCCGTCTGGCCTCGCTGCAGAGGCCGTGGGCCGCGGTGCGCGACCCCGTCTCGGCGCTGGTGCTCACGCTAGGGCGGGTCGGCTGGGGTCTCAGAGCTGGCGGACGCGCCTTGACCGACAGGGGGGGCAGCGAGTTCGATGTCAAGAGGTTTTCGCCCGCCTTCCTCGACGCCAGGGTCAAGGAGGACACGCGTCAGGCGGCGTCGCTCGAGGAGTACGTCAGCAGGCCCGAGACCTTCTGGCAGTGGCGGCTGCCGCCATGGTGGGCGCCGATCAACCAGCTCCTCGGCGCCAAGGAGTCGGAAACCTGGACGGCTCACCACAAAGGTTGCTTGAGACGCTTGGCGTCGCTGGCCAGCTGGCCCCAGGCCCGTCTGGCGAGGCATGGGCGAGAGATCGACCCGCGCTGCAGGCTCTGCGGCGCCGCCCCTGGGACGATGCACCACAGACACCACGTGTGCCCAGCCTGGGCGGCCTGGAGGCGGGACTACTGCCCGCACCAGGTGAGGCAGGCAGCGGAGCAGGCCCACCGCATGGGGCCCCCCTTCGACGAGCTCTTCAGTCAGGGGCTCTTCGCCGACATCAGCCTCCTGGTGGCCAGGCCAGCCTGGAATGACAGCTGGGCGCGGCGATCCTGCGGGCGGGGGGACGGCATCTTGGCGGTGCCCGACGGGTCCTTTGTTTTCACCGACGGCTCGTGCCTGAACGGGGACTTCCCGCACGTCAGGAGCGCTGGCTGGGCTGTCATCGTTCGCGGGCCCGAGGGGAGGATCATCGCCGAGGCGTGGGGCGCCGTGCCCCCCAGCGACCTCCCGTCGCAGACGGCCAAGGCGGGAGAGGACTTCGCTGCCGCCATCGGCCTCGCCGACATCATCGGGAACTACACGCTGCTCAGCGACTGCTTGAGCACGGTGAAGGCTGCTTCCAACCTGACCAAGGCCTGCGGCCCCAGCTCCCTGCACGCCCACGTGTGGGCCAGGGTGGGCGATGCAGCGGAGGGCGTCACCATGCGCCGCGTGCCCGCCCACCGCACTGAGGCCGCGGTGCAGGACGGGGATCTCACCCTCTTCGAGCTTGTGGGCAACAGGCGCGCCGACACCAGGGCAAAGGAAGGAGCGGCATTCCACGCCATCGCGGAGCAGGACGCCCTGATGCTGGAGGGCCGCCTAGCTCGGGCGAAGGAGGTGGCCAGGTGCGCGGCGGACCTCGAGGTGCACATCGCCGAGTCGGGGCTCAGGGATTCCTGGCCGCTCACCTCCCTGGACCTCGTGGACCTGGACCCCTTCGCTCCGCCGCCCGCCCTGGAGCAGCTGCTGGAGGCCGAGGAGTCGACTGCCCGCGGCCCTGGCGGATTGGCGGCACTGGGGGCGGCAGCAGCGCTGGCGACGGCAGCGGCGGCCAGCCAGGGAGCCCAGGCCCAGGACCAGGTCGACACGAAGGTCCGCAAGAGGAAGGAGTCAGGCGAGGGGCCCGTCGGGCCCAGTGATCCTGTCGCTGACGCGTCGAGCGCGTCGGCGGCCTTTCTTCGCGCGGTCCAGCGCCGCCGCGCAGAGAAGGCGGAGCGGGCAGCGCCCTCGGCCGCGGGCGCACGGAGCCCGCCCCCGTCGGCTGTGTCGCAGCCCCCTCCCCTTCCTTCCTCCGTGGCCTCCCCTGCCACTGCGGCCGCTGCCCCGCCTCCGCGAGCCCCCTCGGGCCCTGCTGGCCAGGGGAGGACCCCGGGGCCCCAGTTTGAGATCCCCGACTCTGGCCAAATGTCGGGGGGCTCAATTTCGAGTTTTTCGCGAGCTTGCCCGTCCCAGGACGACCCTGTCGAGTCGGGAGTCTGGGAGGTCAACGGCCACCCTCTGCGTGAATCCCGCGGTGAGGGCCCTGAGTTTCTGGTTTGTATGGCGTGCTGGATGTATTGCCTGAAACCCCAGTACTGCCACAGGGGCCTAGCCAAGGCCTGCAGCGGGGCCCAGCGCGCTGACGACCCCAGGGCCAAAAAGGGCTCCAGGGCGCAGGCGAGAAATGATTTCGCGAAGTCGATCCTGCCTGGGAAATCCAAGCAGCCGATTGACCAGCTGGCTCGGCCCACAGCGGCCACCCGTGCCAGGTGGGCCGAGGCGCTCGGCGCGGTCGCGGGCCCAGAGGGCATGGAGGACCTTGAGGCCCCTGCAGGCTCCAGAGCCCCCGCCGCGGAACCCCCAGAGGTGCGGGATCGGGCACCCGCCCCGCCTGCCCCTGGGAGGCTGATTCGCCCAGGGCTCGAGGGAGCCCTGGGCTCCTTCGGCTTTGCCAGCGCTGCTGAGGCTCAGGAGCGAGGCAGGGCCGCCAGGGCGGCCAGGACGACGGACCCCAGGCCAGTGGTCGGTCTTGGCGCGGAGTGACGGTTGCCGCGCTTCGGGGTCTGGTCCTGGTGGGCTGCGGGCCCGTGCAAGCTCTGTTTGCGGGGCCGTAAGACGGCGTCTGAATTTGTCTGTGCATGATAAGCCCCAGGGTGATAGGATAAAAAATGCCCCCACCGTACTCTCAATTCTCACCGGATCCAACCCGAGCGGGGCAGCGTTGCTCCCGCATTTTAGAAAATGATGCCCAACCCTCTTGGACCCTCGTTTTGAATTCGCAGCGCCCTGCGTCTCCTCCTTCGTTCCTTATTTCTCCCCCTCCTCTTTCTCTCTCCTAATTTCGGCAGACCCCTCGGGCTTCGTGGCACCGTCGGGAGCTCCACCGAAGACCCCAGTGGCAGGGTCCGCATGGTGCCCCCCCCATTTCGGCGTTTCCCTCCAGACTTGTTTCCTCCATGCCAGAGAGGGGTATCAGAGGGAGGCGGCGCACCCTCCAGGTGTTCCCTGTTCCCTGGTAAGTTGGATCGGAGATCGACATAACTCGGATCGGAGGAAGTCGGCAGTCGAGTGGGGAGAAATCGGATCGGCGGAAATCGGCAGGCCAGTATGCCCATTGAACAATCGGAATCGGAATCGGAATCCGAAGTCGAATCGGGATCGGAAACCATCGAAATCGAATCGAATCGGGCTCCACCGAAGGCAGTGGAAGGGTCCGCATGGCGCCCCACCCCATTTTGGCACACCCTTCACATGGGGGAGCTCCACGGGAGGCGTCGGTGGCAGGGTCCACACGGTGCCGCCCCACTCTGGCACACCCGTCACATTTTTCGCGGCATGGCGGCCCGCTCCATTTTTGCACACCTCTCACACGTTCCGTGGCCGCACATGGAGGCTCCACCGAAGGCCCCAGTGGCTGGGTCCGCATGGCGCCCCGCCCGATTTCGGCACACCCCTCAGTTCGTGAGTGCTACAGATCCCTTGATGGGATGTTGTGTTTTGGGCGACCCTGTGTATGGTCGCCACGCGTTTGTAAAGGGTTGGGTCCTTCGCCGGGCGAAATGCTTCATATGCTTGGAGTGTACACGGTGTTTCAGAAGTGTGCTGTCGTTGCAGTGTTGGTCTAACTTTTGGATCGACGCTTTGCTCTCCTTGGTCAGAACGGCGATCCCGCCCAAGAGCGGACCACACTTTGTATCCGTGCTGTTCCTCGTTGTCGCCCCGCGCCTTCCCTTCCTCCGCCCTTCCCCTGGTCTCCCTGCTCCTCCCGCTCCTCGTGTTCCTTGTCTTGCTGCTGCTGTTCCTCCCCGTCCCTTATAGAATCTGGAAGGAAGGCCTTCCCGAGCTTTACCTCAGGCTTCATTGGTGTACACTCCCGGCCTCTACCGCAGGCTGCCAATTGGCCCCGCATCCGCCCCCCCTCTTACTTGTACCAGAAACAAAACGGAGTCGTTGGTTGTCGTGTCACTAACCTCCTCAAACAAATTCAGCGGTTCTCGTGTACCAAAAACACTACAAAACAATCCTGCCTGCACTCCCCCTCCTCCTCCTCCTCCTCCTCCTCCTCCCCTCCTCCTCCTCCTCCTCCTCCTCCTCCTCCTCTCTCTTGTCCTCCCCGTCCTTCCCCCGTCGTCGTCGACGTCCTCCTCCTCTCCTCTCCTCCTCCTCCTCCTCCTCCTCCTCTCGTCCTCCTTTCTGCTCCTCCTCCTTCTCCTCCTCCTCAACCTCCTCTCTTCCCCTCGTTGTTGTTGTTCTCCTCCTCCTCCTCCTCCTCCTCCTCCTCCTCCTCTCCTCCTCCTCCTCTCCTCCCCTCCCCTCCTCCTCTCCTCTCCTCCTCCTCCTCCTCCTCCTCCTCCTCCTACCTCCTCCCCCTCCTCTCCTCCTCCTCCTCCTCCTCCTCCTCTCCTCCTCCTCATCCTCCTCCTCATCCTCCTCCTCCTCCTCCTCCTCCTCCTCCTCCATGTTCTCCTCGTCCCTCCCCTCCCTCGGCGTCGTCCTCCTCCTGGCCCCTCTCGCCCTCCCTCGTCCTCGCGGGGACGCCGCGGGCGGAGGTCAAACCTTGGGCAGTGAGCGCCCTCGCCGGGCCGCTCTCTCTCGTCGGGCCGCTGAGCCTCGTGGCGCTGCTGCCGCGGGCGCGCCTCCGCCGGCTGGGCGGGACGGAGGCGGCGGACGGGGCTCAGCCTCGGCACGAACGAGATGGGTACGGGAAGAATAGGTGCAGTGCCCAGCAGCAGTTCCTTTTCATTCTGAGCAGGACTCGCTGTCCGCGCCGCCGTGGCTATGTGTCCGTTTGAGGCAGGAGGCCGCCTGCCCAACAGCGGCCGATGTTGGTTTGGGACAACGTTTGTTGTTGGGGATCGTGCCCATTGTTTCCGTACCCGTTTCGGGCGTCCAAACAAGAGATGGGGGGTTCATGCAAACGGGGTCGGTCAGAGCACTGGAGCGTGCAGGATCCCGCAGGGCCGGGGTTGCACGGACCTGGGCCCGGGTGCAGGATCGCGCAGGAGCCTGAAAGATCCTGCAAGGCCTGACTGGCCCGGGCTTGGACTGACCCGGGTCAGAAGATCCCCGAGAGGGATGGGGAGGGGGAGGTTCAAGTCTGATAACACAGACTCAAGAGTGTTAATAACATGTGACCAACAACAGTTAGGTTTATCACGGTTTTTGTTCAATCACTGCTGAGTGCTTTTTGGTTTACAACACTCAACTCAGTTTCTGTTCTCACACTTGGGTAGGGTAGAGGGGGGGAAGGAGGGAGATGGGGAGGAGGAGGAGGAGGAGGAGGAGGAGGAAGAGGAGGAGGATGATGGGAGGGGTCGGGGGCAAGAGGATATTCTTTCCTGTATTACCACGCCTTCTGATAAGGGACCAGCCATTCTTATGTCCGGCTTGATAGTTCGAACAGGAAAGGATACGAATTTCTAATTGTTGCGCCATTTCTAGGGGGAGTGGAAAGACGAGGTGGACGGAGAGAAGGAGGAGAAGGAGAGGAGGAGGAAGGAGGAAGCGGAGAGAGGAGGAGGGGAGGGGAAGAGGAGGAGAGGAGGAGGAGGAGGAGGAGGAGGATGGAGGAGAGGAGGAGGAGGAGGAGGAGGAGGAGGAGGAGGAAGAGGAGGAGGATGAGGAAAAGGAGGAGGCGGAGGCGGACGAGGAGGAGGAGGAGGAGGAGGAGGAGGATGGGGCAGTGGGAGGAGGGGTGGAGGGGGGGGGGGAAGTACCCTCCCCCGCCCCATTCCCCTCCCCCATCCCTTGCTGCCCCCTTGCTCTCTCGGTCCGCAGAAGGCGGTGGAGGAGGCGGCGGCCGAGGATGGATTCGAGAGAGGGGATGCCGCACTACCCGGGAGTCCGTCGCGCAGCGCGCAAGACGGCCACAGCATAATGAGTCAGGCCGAATGACCCCCTCAGTGCTCGAATGCGCCGACAGCGGCCCACCGGAGAGGATCGCGGCCGAGGAAGGCACGAGCACGCAGGGCAAGCAAGGCGGTGAGGGCGGCGGGGGCGGAAGGGGGCGCGGCATGAGATTGACGGGGCCGCGGGGCGCGCGCGTGGGCGCGCGCCTCTCTCGCGACCCCACCGTTCTGACCGACCGCCGACCGCTTGGGAAGACCTTCGGGTGCTGTCAGCGTTGCCACTGCTCAGGGTCACAACTCGCCCTTGCCTTGCGCAACCTTGACGCATGCGACAGGAAGGTGCCAAAGACATTGGAAAAGGCCAGTCACGCGCAGGCGTCACACTTGTTACCCGAAGTGTGCACCGCATCTGACAGGATCCCCCACCCCCAAACGCAGCCGAGTGACCTCGGGGTCCGTGACCTGCAGGGGACGATGGGGGGGGATCCGTCTGCTGCCGACCTTCCCCTCGCCAGTGGGGTGTTGGCAGTCAAAGGACAGCTCACGACTGCGAGCAGCTCGTTCCGAGAGGGCCCGAGGCAATCCACGGTCCAACACAAGAGGTGCCCTGCCACTCTTGCTGAGTGAAATCCGCAACGACTGCAAAGCACCACCTGCCCAGGGGAGACCCGTCAGCGGTGGCCTCTCGCAGCGTGATGGCCAACGAATGCCAGACGCAGGCAGCGGACACGCGGGAGCAGTCGTGGCGGAGAGCGGAGGCCTCCCCCAGCGCCTGCGCTCGAGACGAGGCTCCACGACATTCAGCGGTGCCAGAGCGCCCGGCGGCACGCACGGGGGGACATGAGAAGGAGAAGACGCGAGGGCTTCTGGGAAGTCCCGCGGCATTTTGAGAGGGCCCTCCGCCTTCTCCTTCTCCCTTTCCCCCCCCTTCCTCGCCGCCGGAGTGCGCTCATCCAAATCAGGAGGAGCAGGAGTGCGGAGGAGGAGGAGGAGGTGGAGGAGGAGGAGGAGGAGGAGGAGATGAAGGAGGAGTCGGAGGAGATGGAGGAGGTGGAGGAGAAGAGGGCGAGGAGGACTCCGTCTGCCCACCGCTTCTCCGGCTTGAGTACGGGCCTGCTGGAGGGACGCGAAGGCCACGGGCGTTGCAGCACGTCCCGCGAGCCCGAGCCGAGGCCACAGGCCGACCCGGGAAGTCCGCACAACGCTTGGGCAGCTCCCTCCCCAACGGAAGAGGAGAAGGAGGCAGATGATAATGATGATGATGATGATGATGATGATGATGATGATGATGATGATGATGATGATGATGATGATGATGATGATGATGATGATGATGATGATGGTGATGGTGATGGTGATGGTGATGATGATGATGATGATGATGATGATGATGATGATGATGTTGATGATGGTGATGCTTATGCTGATGCTGATGCTGCTGATGCTGATGCTGCTGATGCTGATGCTGATGATGATGCTGCTGATGATGATGATGATGAGGAGGAGGAGGAGGAGGAAAAGGAGGAGGAGAAGAGGGAGGTGGAGGACTCCCTCTGCCCACCCCTTCTCCGGCTTGGGTGCGGACCTGCTGGATGGGCGCGAAGGCCACACGCGCTTCCACAGCCCGCGAGCCCGAGCCCAAGCCAGGCCGACCCAGGAAGGTCCGCACAACGCCTGGGCCCCTGGGCCGATTCTCCCCAACGGAAGTGAAGGAGGAGGAGGAGGAGGTGGAGGAGGAGAGGGAGGAGGATGACTCCCTCTGCCCACCCCTCGTCCGGGTTAGGAAGTTCACCAGCCCATGGCCTTGGGCGGAGGCGGCCGAGGCGGGCTCGCTCCCGACGGCCTCGCGCTGGCCCCCGGGAGCGCCCCGAGGTTAAGCCGAAGCCACCTGGTGATGGGTTTGTTTTCCACCACCACCACCACCATAAGTTGGAGGGGGAGGGGGCCCTGCTCCTCCTCCTCCTCTTCCTCCCCCTCCTCCTCCCGTAGCCATTTTGACTCAATATGTTTGTTCCGTAGGGGAACACGTGGATACCGCTAGTCCGCGGCTTGTTTCCGTTTTTGGGCTTGTTCGCCCAGGTCTGGATCGAGGCACCTGAGTGTCTCGACTCTCCCCTCGCCTTTACGAGCGAGGGTACACTGTGGAGTTTCCAGTTTCCTTTGTCCGCCAAGGCGGATGCCCTGGACTTGGTCTTCTGCGACGAGGACCCCCTCCGTGGCGCACGCATGAACGGGATGATGAAGGTGATCGTTCTCGTCGTGTTCGGCAGCGGGACGACCATGGTGGATGGCGCCATCGCAAACGCAAACAGGGGCAGTACTACGCGTGTGCCTCTTGCAACCATTGAGAGTACGTCAATCGTGGGAATGGTCGTGATCGAAATTCGATTGAGCCTACGTCGATCGAGGTGCTGCTGGTGGAGGTGGGCGTGGTGCCCCTACCGCCGCCCTGCTGCGCTCGCGCTTGACCCTCAAGCTGAGCAGCTGCGTGCCGCCGCGGCTATTCGGTTGGCGACGCGTCCTGATCTTCAAGGTTCCCTCGGCGACCTTTTGGCGCCGCCTGCGCCTCCTGCTGTGCTCCTCACCCGCTCGCGGCTCGACACTGCGGCGCGCATCGAGCGGGCCCGCCTGGCCAAGGTGGAGGACGCGGCCCGACAGGTTCGGCTGGCGTGCCTGGAGGTGGAGCAGAAGCGCACCAAGACTCTGAAGATCCGTGACCAGCTCGAGGAGGCTCGCGAGGCCCTGCGAGCTGCCGAGGAGGCGCAGTGCGGACCTCAGCAGGCCCAGCGCGACGCTGACCTGGCCATGCAATCCCTCGACCCTGAGGTTTGGAAGGGGGCCAAGGCAGCGGAGGCGCTCGAGGCTGAGGCCGACCGCCTGCGCCAGCAGCGGGCCGCGCCCCCCGCCGCTGCAGGCGCGGCGCGCGCGGCCGCCGAGCCCGCCGGAGAATCTCGCGCTGCTGGCGATGCTGATCATGCGCCCATGGTCGCCCGCGCCAAGAACCGCACTGCCAAGCGCCTGTGCACCATCAGGGCGCAGATCAACAAGCACTTCACTGAGCTGCTGAAGCCGGCTGCCTCTGTCCCAGTGCCTGGAGGGCACTCTCTTCAGCGTGACTTGGAGCGCTGCGTGTCCGAAGTCCGAGTGCGCGGGTGCGCGCGCGTGCGAGTGGCGCACCTCAGGCGCCCCTGCTGCCGCACCCCTGCGGGGGCTTCGAGGCTCAGGGTGAAGTGTTGTGGAGGAAGTGGCAGTCGCGAGGCCCGCAGACCCCCCGGATGCGCCGGGCCCCCGCTCGGGGCTGCTGCCGGCGCGGGGAGTGGGAATTGCGCCGCTGCTTCGCGCAGCGTGGGCGGGATCCGCTGCCGCGGACGGGGGGGGCTCGGCGAGCGCCCCAAGGCGCCCCCCCCGCCGCACCCCCCCCCCCCCCCCCCGGGGCAAACGCGCGCGCGGGGCCCGCCCCCTTTTCGCCAAGAAGACGCTGATGGGGAGCATCCAGGTGTCCAGTTGGTGTATTACAACATCGCGCCATGGTCCAAGGTCGTCTAGATTTTTCGCCTGGCCTCTTGGGCCGCTCCGATGACTTCTCATGTTATGAGCGCCGCCTGAAGCAGAGTGCACTGCCTCGTGCCGAGAGAGATCGCCGCGATGGGTTGGAGGCCGCATCTGCAGGCGGGCGTTCCAGCTGGGGGCGGTGGGGCGCGTGGGGGTGTCGGGATTGCGGTGAGCAAGAGCTTGTACTTTAAGCGTTCCCTGGCCCATCTGTGCAATGTTCCCCATATTGGTTCGGGCCCAGGATGGATATTTTTAATGCTGAACACACAGAAGGATGCGTTACTTGTCGGGGGATGTTATTCTGTGCCGTGCCTGGGGGCCACGGGGGGAAACCTGTCCAAAATGCGGGGCGTCGCCGAGTTCGTTCGTGTTCTTGGGCCCCCCTAAATGCTGGTCGGAGACTCCAGTATTGGTGTTGGAACGATATGGATTACTGAGCATCCCCAACCTGTGCGCGCTCAGGTGATGGCACCGTTAAGGTTTGACTTCACATGCTCGCAGGTGTCGGGCATTCTGATTGACTACGCGTCGGTTTCCCCAAATCTGGCTCCCTGCGTGCAAGCTGGGGTCTTTTAGCCCGCGCCATTCAAAACGCAAAGGTGTCTGTCTGTCAGTCCACATCGCCCACCGTGTCTTGGTTCAGAAGTTATGTCAGCGCTTCTGGTGACGCAGGGATGAAGACGGAGTGCCCTGTGCAGTCGGGGCGCCTCCTTTTTCCGTGCGAAGGCGCACTTGGATAAACAGGCTACCGACCGCGATGATGCAGGCATGCACGGGGGAGGGGGGGGGCTGCGCTACGCCTGGTCGCGTCCACCATCGCTCATAAGGGAGGTATGGGAACAGCCCATTGGAATCCGGCTCTCGCGCTCTGGTCGCGCGTCTCCGCAAAGTTGTTTAGTTTCGCATTGTTCTTCGACGAGACTCCGCCGTGTGCCGAGTCCAAGACTGATCGTGGAGATCGTCACTCGGGTTGGCGAGCTCTCGCACGTCTGGCTTGCTGCTCAGCCTGCCCCCTGGTGGGCCGATCGAATCACTCATCGGACTTTAGCTGGCCCCGAGATGGTGGATCGCCTTGCCGAGATCACCACGGAGGTTCTGAAGAGCGCCTGGGCTGAAGCAGAGGCGGCCGCCAGGAGGGCCTGAAGGATTGGCTCGTCCGCGCCGTCCACCGTGGGGCTCGAGGGGCCCACTCATGGCTTAAGCGCGACAATGCAAATACTGTTGGGCTCCCAGGTCGCCCGAAGGTGTGAAGCAGTTGTCTGAAGAGATGATTGACCATCGGGCTCACTTGTGGCGGGGGCCGTTGGCATGTTTCGCGTGAATAGATGAGGTTGAGGGCGGCCATGTCTGACCTCCGCGGCGTTGTTTTGGAGGCTGCTCAGGAGCTCCCCCTATCTCGGCCCAGGCCATTCAGATGCGCGAGTTTCCTCTGCCACTGCTGCTGCGGGCGCTGACGGATGGAAGCCCCGAGCGGTCGTTGAGCTTCCATCCGAGGCGTTTGCTGCCCTGGCGTCTTTATATTCGCTTTGCGAAGAGTGAATGGCCCGGCCTGAGCCGACCCCTCTCGGGCTCATTGCGCTGCTCCCCGAGTCCCAGGTCGATGAGCGACCTATCTGCAAATGCCTCACCCTGCACCGTCTGTGCACTAAGATCAGAGGGGCGACATTGATCGGACACGCTGTCTTCTGGGACATGGCGGTCAGGGGATCGTCTCCCCTGAAGGCCACGTTGGCTCGTGAGCTCTACCATGAATGTGCGGTTCACGAGGGAGCTGCGTCCGTGGCGCCCCACTGGTGCTTGAAGAAGTTATTCGATACTGTCTGCCCCCGGTTGCGTATCCGACTGGCCCCTAAGGCGCATTACCTTCCTCACCTATTGTACCTGGGCATGTTCATCCACGCGCCCCAGCGCATGTTGGAAGTTGGTGGCAGTGTGTCGCGCATGTTGCAAGCGGGTCGTGGGGTCCTGCCTGGATGTTCCCAGGGCATGTCCTGTGTGGAGGTTTGCGCGCATGAGGCCCATGAGGCCTGTCAGTATCAAATGAATGGTGAGCTCTCTAGGGTGGTGACCAGGGCTTATGTCGATGACATTGCCCAGAACATCGCTCGCCAGTTGCAGGAGCTCCAGGCGCACTTGCTACCAGCTGCAGTTCGTTTCGCGCATGAGTTTGAGCGCATTGGCCTGACGCTGAGCACCAAGAGCGCTCTTCTCTGCTCCTCCCAGGCGGTGGGAGCTCAACTCGCTTCTAGCCTCCAGGCCGTGGGCCTTCCAATGCGTAGCCAGTGGCACATTCGGGATTTGGGTTCCTGTGCGACGGTTGGAACCAGGCGGACGGTCACTGAGATCAAACGGCGGAGGCTTGACGCGCGGCGACGCGCTGGCGAGGTTGCGTCGTTGCCACGCCGTTACAAGTCGGCGTCCAAGCTTCTCAACCTTGGCGCGTTGTCGGTTGGGACCTGGGGACACCTACTGGTGGGCACGTCCCCCCGCCAGCTGCAAACTGCGAGGGGCCAAGCGGGCCGGTGCTCTGGGTGGTGGGCCCCAAGCTCCTGTTCCGTTGTTGTGCTGGCGCTGGCGTGTACGGGCGACCTTGTTTTTCACTTGCGGCATAAGCAGTTGCTCTGCTTTGAAGACCTGTGGCGAGATCTCGGTCCTCGGGGCCGTATGCGCGTCAAGAATATGTGGGTTGCTGCGGTCGGCCTCTGCCTGAGCATCCCCGCTAATTGTCGTTGGCGGCAGGAGCGGGGGCCACCCTTTTCGATCTGGAGTGGTCTCCCACCTATCCTTGCGAGTGGCAGGATGAGTGCGGCTTCGCCTTGGCTGTTGAACATCAGGGCTTTCGGCTTTACCTTTGGAGGGCCCTCCTGGCCACCTGTTCCCATTGGACCTAGGGAAGCAACGCCGCCGGGCACGACATGGGTGCTGGGATCCAGGAAGGCGTCTGCGTCTCCGTGCCGAGGCGATTGTTGAAGCAGTTCGGGCGAAACCTCGATCATGAGACCCAGGCCATCCTTCGTAACACCCTTGCGGGAGGTTTCTGGACGGAGACTCGCCTGTTTGAGGTTGGGTGCGCCGCCTGCTCGTTGTGGCCCAAGTGCGAGCTGCTGCCTGAGACGCCCGCGCACCGCTTCTGACAGTGCGCGGCCAACCGTGCCCTGGACGACGCCGCTGTCCAGGCCACAGAGTCTCTGGCTCCGATTGCGATCGCGGAGGGTTCCTCGCTTCCCTACCTGTGGCGTTGTGGGCTGGTGTCCCTTGACCATGTCGCGCATGGTCTGCCTGCTCCTCTCTCCTCGGCCTGGGCCTTTGGGGCT
Organism: Prorocentrum cordatum; assembly: GCA_963575745.1. Lineage (NCBI taxonomy): Eukaryota > Dinophyceae > Prorocentrales > Prorocentraceae > Prorocentrum > Prorocentrum cordatum. The sequence continues at coordinate 155,307 of CAUYUJ010017789.1, forward strand.
CTCAAGGGGCCCTTCCTCTCAAGGGGGAGGTCCGGGGGGTCGATGGATCGGGGGCGTGGTGGGACTACGTAGGGATCGGAGGCTCAGGGGGCGTGGGTGGAGTGCTGTTATGCTTCCTGCCAACGAAGCTGAAGTGGCTGGTGGTATGTTTGGTACACTACCGCCGCTCTGTCAGGGCTCCCCTCGTTCTGAGCTCTTCGCCCTGCTCATGGTGCTCACAGTCACGGAAGGTAGTGCTCTGGTGTTATCTGGTTACCTCCCCTTGGTGCGAAGCTTTCGGAACGCCCCCGAGCATGTCGTGAGGAGTAAAAGTAGCATGAATGACCTGTGGGCTCGCGTGCGGGATCGTCTCGGGACGCGTTCGGGCCAGGTTGATTTCCGCTGGGCGAAGTCTCACCCCTCCCAGGCACATGTCTATGATGTGCAAATCTCGAAAGTGGAGCTCATTTGCGCTAATGCAGCTGACCAGCGTGCTGGCGAAGGCGCCCGTTTGGTCAGTTGGGAGAGCGGGAGATCAGAGCTCTCCGCGATGCGGACGCTCTCCAGGAGAGGATCATGTTGCACCTCATTGCCGTTCAGCGCGAAGTGTTTCTCACCTGCTCTCGCGAGCCCCCCCCCCAAGGTCTCTCGGCTGCCCGCGAGAGGCCGGGCATCGCCAGCGTTGAGGCGAGGGAGAGACAGCTGCTGGCCGCGGGTCGTGACGCCACTCGCCGCAGCATTATGTTTCGGCGTTCACGGTGTACTCGCCCCTTCTCTCGGAAAGGGGCCCTTGTCTAAGTTTTGGCCGGAGGTTTGTGCCACGATTTCTGAGTTCGGCCAGGTTTCAGGGGAGTGGACTCCCATGGCGGAGATGGGCCCGCGCGACGAGCCGCCTACGCTGCCTGTGGCGGACGTCCAGGCGCGGCGCCCTCCCTACGACCATCCCCCTTTCCGCTTCGTCCACGAGTCACGCACCCTGGCGACCTGCCAGGGTGCGTTGCATTGTCTCGCGCGCGGGTCTTTCGGCGCCGGTCATGTCCGTTAGCTGTCAACGGGCCGTTTTCCGCCCACCGCTAAATGGAGGGAGGATTTGTCCAGATTGCCTCGTGGGGCTCCCCACTTTGAGTCAGTTATGAGCTTCCCCGTGCGGCGGTGAGTGTTTTCGTGCGCCCAGGCTTGCTCTTGGTCGCCGCTTTTAACGCAATCGCAATCTCCTCCTCCTCCTCCTCCTCCTCCTCCTCCTCGTCCTCCTCGTCGTCCTCCTCCTCCTCCTCCTCCTCCTCCTCCTCCTCCTCCTCCTCCTCCTCCTCCTCCTCCTCCTCCTCTTCCTAACCACCCTCCAACTTACGGTGGTGGTGGCGGTGGAAAACAGGCCCCGTCACCTGGGCCTGCACGTTCTCCAAGGGGCCCTCAAGAGGGGAACCGCCTGGGGAGGGATCTGGCCCAGTCGCTCTACAGTTTTTGGTGGGGGACAGAACCCCCACCCTGACGCGTCGACTAGTGAATTGTCCGTTTTCGGTTCTCGAGAGGGCGCCGCGGCCGTCAAATTCCATGCTTGCACCCGTCAGGTTTGGGATCGAGGTCGTTTTCACTGAGCCACGTTTGACCAAGGGGGGCTCTTTTCATCCCCGATAGTTACCCTGAACCGCAACGACCCGAACGACATACGAGACACGACCAAGACGCTCACGCTTGCGTTTGACCGTCACGCCCCGCATGCAGTCTTTATCCCGATCAGTCCAGTTGAAACTTGCGATGAGACATGGCAGAGCTCGGCAGGATGCTCCGCAGGTTTCGGAGGAATGGTGAGATTGGAAAGAGCGTGTTCTACCGCTGCTGGCGGAAAACCAGGGGGAGCCACTACCGGTTCGAACCCCCCGCCCCCCCCCCCTCCGGAAAACAGGGGGGGGTCATTACCGGTTCGAACCCCTCCCCCCCCCCCTCCAGCTCATCATGAAAAGGAGGGGGGGGTCACTACCGGTTCGACCCCCCCCCTCGAAAACCGAGGGGGGGTCACTACCGGTTCGACCCCCCCCCCTCGAAAACCGAGTGGGGGTGCGGACAGTGGTAGGGACGGTGATGGTGCGGACAGTGGTGAGGGGACAGCGGGACAGTGGTGGGGACAGTGGGACAGTGGTGGGGACGGTAGTGGTGGGGACAGTGGTGAGGACAATGGTGGGAACAGTGGGGACAGTGGACAGTGGTGGGGACGGTGGTGGTGGGGACAGTGGGGTGGGGACAGTGGGAATGAGATGGAAACAGTGGGACAGTGGAGGGTACAGTGGTGGTGGGGACAGTGGTGAAGGCGGTGGCGAGAACGCCGGTGGGACAATGGGACAGAGGCACAGTGGGGACAGTGGCGGGGACAGTGGGGACAGTGGTGGGAACAGTGGGACAGCTCAGTGGGACAGCGGAGGAGTCAGTTGGACATTGGGGATAGTCGGGCAGTGGTTCGGGCCTTGGAGAAAGGGAGAGTGGAACCGTGGTGGGAACAGTGGCGGGGACAGTGGGGACAGTGCGACAGTGGTGGGGGCACTGGTGGGGACAGTAGGGACGGTGGTGGAACCAGTGGGGACAGTGGTGGTGAGGACAGTGGTTCTGGGAACAACAGTGGGGGATGTGATGCGGACGGTGGTAGGGACCGGGAGTCGTTTGTTGGCGGTGAGTGGGGGGGGTGGGGAGGGTTCGAACCGTTAGGGACCCCCCCTCCGGTTTTCGAAGAGGGGGGCGGGGTTTCGAACTGGTATTGACCCCCACCCCCCCCGGTTTTCGAGGGGGGAGGGGGGGGGGGGGAGGGGGTAAGGGGAGGGGGGGGGTGGTGGGATGGGGGGGGGGGGGGGGGGGGGGGGGGGGGGGGGGGGGGGGCGGGGGGAAGGGGAGGTGGGGGGGGGGGGGGGGGGATCCCGCAGGGGAGGGGGGGATTTTCGGGGGGGAGGGGGAGGAAACCCCGGGCTCCGGAGGAAAACGGCGGCAATTTTCCACGGTAAAGCGGGGGTGGATCACGCTCTCTCTCAGATTGGAATCCCTACTACTAGTCTTTTGTTTACGAGGGGCAGCGGTGACTGCCGTGCGTTGCGAACTGCAGCTGTGTTGTCACCTGCCACTTCTAAACGTTCCGAGCGAATGCTAAAGCAACTTTTATTACCTGACAGCGAAGACTGATAGTCTAGTAGGGTCAAAAGAGAGCATCATGACTCCCAAGGAGGGTCTGGGCAGATGCAGGAGCCAGCTGTAGGCTACTTCGTGGTCTCCGAGTTCCCAGAACTCCATTCCTGGGCATGATTTTGAATGCCCAGAGCAAACTGTAAGCCACTTCGTGTTCTTCGGGTTCCCAGAACTCCATTCCCGGGCCACATTTGGAATGCTGAGGCAGGCTGATGCTGAGGCTGAGGCAGGCTGAGGCTGAGGCAGGCTGAGGCTGAGGCTGAGGCTGAAGCTGAGGCTGAGGCTGAGGCTGAAGGCAGACTGAGGCTGAGGCTGAAGCAGGCTGAGGCTGAGGCTGAGGCAGGCTGAGGCTGAGGCAGGCTGAGGCTGAGGCTGAGGCTGATGCAGGCTGAGGCTGAGGCACGCTGAGGATGAGGCCGAGGCTGAAGGCAGACTGAGGCTGATGCTGAAGCAGGCTGAGGCTGAGGCTGAGGCTGAGGCAGGCTGAGGCTGAGGCTGAGGCAGGCTGATGCTGAGGCAGGCTGAGGCTGAGGCTGAGGCTGAGGCTGAGGCTGATGCAGGCTGAGGCTGTGGCAGGCTGAGGCTGAGGCCGAGGCTGAAGGCAGACTGAAGCTGAGGCTGAAGCAGGCTGAGGCTGAGGCTGAGGCAGGCTGAGGCTGAGGCTGATGCAGGCTGAGGCTGAGGCAGGCTGAGGCTGAGGCTGAGGGCTTGAGGCTGTGTGTGGCTGAGCAGGCTGATGCCTTGATGCAGTCTGATGGGAGACTGAAGGCAGACTGAGGCTGAGGCTGAAGCAGGCTGAGGCTGAGGCCGAGGCTGAAGCAGGCTGAGGCTGAGGCTGAGGCAGGCTGATGCTGAGGCAGGCTGAGGCTGAGGCTGAGGCTGATGCAGGGTGAGGCTGAGCCAGGCGGAGGCTGAGGCCGAGGCTGAAGGCAGACTGAGGCTGAGGCTGAAGCAGGCTGAGGCTGAGGCTGAAGCAGGCTGAGGATGAGGCTGAGGCTGAAGGCAGATTGAGGCTGAGGCTGAAGCAGGCTGATGCTGAGGCTGATGCAATAGGCTGAGGCCTGAGGCTTAGGCAGGCTGTGCTGAGGCAGAACGTGCTGAGGACTGAGGCCTCAGGCCTGTGGCAGGCTGAGGCCGAGGCTGAAGGCAGACTGAGGCTGAGGCTGAAGCAGGCTGAGGCTGAGGCTGGGGCAGGCTGAGGCTGAGGCTGAGGCAGGCTGATGCTGAGGCAGGCTGAGGCTGATGCTGAGGCTGATGCAGGCTGACGCTCAGGCAGGCTGAGGCTGAGGCCGAGGCTGAAGGCAGACTGGGGCTGAGGCTGCAGCAGGCTGAGGCTGAGGCTGAGGCAGGCTGATGCTGAGGCTGAGGCAGGCTGAGGCTGAGGCAGGCTGATCCGGCTGAGAGCGAGGCAGGCTGAGGCTGATGGCCGAGGCTGACGGGCAGACTGAGGGCTGAGGCTGAAGCATGCTGAGGCCTGGGCTGAGGCAAGGCTGAGGCTGAGGCTGAGGCTGAGGCAGGGCGAGGCAGGCTGGCTTGAGGCCGAAGGCTGAGGCTGAGGCCAGGCTAGGCTGAGGCAGGCACTGAGGCTGATGCTGAGGCTGATGCAGGCTGAGGCTGAGGCTGAAGCAGGCTGAGGCTGAGGCTGAGCAGGCTGAGGCTGAGGCTGAGGCAGGCTGAATGCTGAAGGCAGGCTGAGGCTGAGGCTGATGCAGGCTGAGGCTGAGGCAGGCTGAGGCTGAGGCAGGCTGAGGCTGAGGCCGAGGCCGACGGCAGACTGAGGCTGAGGCTGAAGCAGGCTGATGCTGAGGCAGAGGCAGGCTGAGGCTGAGGATGAGGCAGGCTGATGCTGAGGCAGGCTGAGGCTGAGGCTGAGGCTGAAGGCAGACTCATGCTGAGGCTGAAGCAGGCTGAGGCTGAGGCTGAGGCAGGCTGAGGCTGAGGCAGGCTGAGGCTGAGGCTGAGGCAGGCTGAGGCTGAGGCTGTGACCTGAGGCTGAGGCTGTGACTGCGACTGCCGTTGCCACTGCGACTGTCATCGCGAATGCGACTACGACTGCGAGAACAGCAGAATTCTACAACTGGATTCTCATCTGAATCTTAAGGCTTAAGGGGAATGCTTCCAGATATGCTCCTACACATCGCTGTTAGATTGTTTTGCCGGGATAATACATGTCGCGTGCTGGCGGGAAACCGAATGCAGGTCTCGACCACTGGTGGCGATACAGTCTGCGCATCGGTTCCCCCGCACAAGCTCGCTCGCACCCTTCTGGAGCCCGTTTGGGGCATGACGGGCGTCATGGCCTCCGCCCCCCACCCCCACCCTCATAACGTAACGCTCCCCCCCCCCCAGTGCGCTCCGGGCACTGCCGCCGTGCGTTGTTGGATCCGCGTAGGTGTCCGCGTAGGACTCCGCATAGGAGTCTGGTCCGCAGTCGTCGTCGGCGTCAGCGTCGTCGTCGTCGTCACTCGTGGCTTGTCGCTCGTCGCTCAGAGTCGTCGTGCGCGCGGACGCGGCTGAAACCTGTTTTTGATTCTGGGCCGATGACGGCAATCATCTAGGGGGGGTGGAGGGGGTCGGTTTCGTCACGTTTCGCGCCGGCGGCGTTTGGAAATGCCCAGGAATGACGGAGGACGGGTGGCGCCAGCATGTTTGTCGCGATTTGCACAACAACGACTGTTTGCACCACAGTGCTTGCGTTCACCACAGCGCTTGTGTACACCACACCGCCCATGTACACCACATCACCCGCGTGCAACACAGCGTCAGTTTGTGCCACCGCGCCTGCGGGCACAGCAGCTTTTGTGCACACCACAGCGCTTGCGTACACCACATCAGCCGTGTCAATACAGCACCAGTGTATACCACAATGCCTGCGTGCATTGCAGTGCCTGTGTACACCACGGCGCCTGTGTGCACCACATCAACCGTGTGCAACAGAGCACCACTGTTGGATATATAATGTTATACCGAATCCTTTTTGACAACATTGAGCGCTTATGGATCCCACAACAAACAAGTAAATACATTCCTTATGGACAACGGAGCGCCGCTGGAATCTACTAGTCCTCCCGAATCCGCCAGTATCACCCTAACTCCTCCCATCTGCGTCCAGGAGGCTCCAGCTAAATTGGCCGTCCGAGAACCAAGTGGACCGATTCAATCAACCATTTTGCGGTGCGCGCTGAGATGCGCACGCGCGCAGTGGCGCCAACCCGCACGACAGGGGGTAAGGAGGAGGAGGAGGAGGAGGAGGTGGTGGAGGTGGAGGAAGATGGAGGAGGGAAGAACGTCGCATTCGAGTATCAGCACTTTCCTGGCGTGGCGTCTAGTTGTCCGCCGCAGATCCTCACGTACATGCTCCTTCTACCTGTCTTATGCAAGCAGGGGTCGTGGTGTAAAACAGCGCTGCGTTGCACGCGGATGCTCTGGTGCAGACTCGCGCTGTGGCGTGCACGGACGCTGCGGTGCACGCGAGCATTGTGGTGTACACAGGCGCTGCGTTGCACATGGTAGCTGCGGTGTACACATGTACACTGGCGCTGTAGTGTACGCAAGCACTGTGGTGTACACAGGCGATGCGTTGCACACGGTTGTTGCGGTGTACGTAGGCGTTGTGGTAGACACGCGCGCTGTGGTGCACGCGAGCGTTGTGGTGTACACAGGCGCAGTGGGGCATATCGCCACCTACATGCTGGTCGCGTCGTCGTCGTCGGCGTAGTCGTCGCTCGTCGCTCGTCGCTCGTCGCGTCGCGCGCGCGGGCGCGGCTGCGGTGCCGGAGCCACACGGCGTGGGGGGCGTTACGTCATACCCCCCCTCTGGCCCCCCCCCCCCCATGACGCCCGTCATCGCCGAACAGAAGGAAACGCGCTCCGTGTGAGCTTCGATGTGCTTAACATTAGCATCCTCACCGCAATCACCTATATCGCGCACCTTTCTCCAAATGGCCTCCCAAAGGTCATCATTCTGCCTGCGGGGGTGACAACACCATCGGGGCCATAGTTTCAGGCCCGAAGCAAGGCTTGTAGAATCAGTACATATCTATATGTAGGACTTGCAGGAAGGCATACAGCTCACATCTGGGGGATGTCTGAACTGGTCCTGGGAGGGCCCCGTAAACAAGAACATCAATCCTGCCGTCAACCAGCTGAGCGAATCCCAGTCCTGCTCCAGCCGCCTCGGGCCTGTATTAGAAACGCTTGCATGCCCCATGTGTGAACACGACGGCCGTGAGAATATCTGCACGACCATCGTGGACGTGCCACCGGTCTGACGTATCCTTCGGCGGCAATGGTGGAAAGCAGCTCCCCGGGCACAGAACTCTGTCCCAGAACCATGATCCAGCATCTTTTGGCGGTAATCCCCTGCTGTCCAGGGTGCGAAATGCATCGGCGCCCTCATCAGCTCATACAGGGCAAAGCCAAGCGAGATTGTGTGAGAGGCAGATCTGCTCAATCATCCTATTCACAAAACTTGAAGCGTGCTGGCGACCACATACCGCCTCCAGCAATCGCACGAAGTATCGCGGCCTCGTTGGAATTGGGGAGCCAGGGTGCACGAGAAGGTTCTTGGTCTCCACCAGGATCTCCTTCCGCATTTCACCTGCATCCACTTCTCCGTCGTCGTCCTCCTCCTCCTCCTCCTCCTCCTCCTCCTCCTCTACCTCCTCCTCCTCCTCCTCCTCCTCCTCCTCCTCCTCCTCCTTCTCCAGTTCATCACTTTGATACCGCTTGAGTAGGTCAACGATGGGCTCACTCCACTACCCGAGGTATTCCTTTTGGGGGCCATCGTGAGATCGCCAGCTGGATTGGGCCAGCCAGCCCAAGACTCCCAGAGCCTCCTGAGCGAGGCCGCGCTCCCAGCAGCTCCCCGCGCCTCCTCCCCCTCCTCCTCCTCCTCCTCCTCCTCCTCCTCCTCCTCCTCCCTCCTCCTCCTCCTCCTCCTCCTCCTCCTCCTCCTCCTCCTCCTCTCCTCTCTCCTCCTCTCCTTCCTATAGAGGGGCCTCCTCCTACTCTCCTCCTCCTCCTCCTCCTCCTCCTCCCCTCCTCCTCCTCCTCTCCTCCTCCTCCTCCCGGCCCCTCCTCCTCCTCCTACCCCGCCTCTTCTTCTCCTCCTCCTCCGCCTCCGCCTCCTCCTTATATTCCCTCCCTCTTCCCTCCCTCTCCTGCGCCCAGAGGGCCTTCGGGATCCCGTTATTCGAGCGCCTCGCAGGTGCTGCTCCATGCTGGGCCTCTGGAGACCTCCTTCGGCTGCCCGCCCCGGACGGCCGTTCGGGAGGCGGAGCGCTCGTCCGTGTTCTACGCTTTCGGGCGGCCTGAGCTCCCGTGAAGGAGGAGGGCGAAGAACCCGACTCGGAGGAGGAGGAAGGAAGGAAGGAATGAGAGGAGGATGATGAGGAGGGGAGGAGGAGGAGGAGGAGGAGTAGGAGGAGGAGGTGAAGCAGATTGAGGAGGAGGAGGAGGAGGAGCAGAAGGAGGAGGAAGAGGCGGGAGGTCAGAGGGAGGAGGGAGGGGAAGGGGAGCGGAGAGGGAAGAGGGAGGGGAAGGGGAGCGGGGTTCTGGGGGGGAAGAGGGAGAGGGAGGAGAGATGGCGGTCGAGGAGGATTGGAATAAGGAGGAGAGAGAGAGAGAGAGAGAGAGAGAGAGGGGGGAGGGGGAGGGGGAGGGAGAGGGTGGGGGGGGGGACTCTGCGTGCATGCCGCACACCGCCTCGCATGCCGTGCCCGTTCGGGAAGCCGTTGGGGGCTCTTCTTGGGGTCGCGCAGGTGCGTGCCGGGCGCTTCTCCCTCCTCCTTTCGTCTTCCCTCCTCCATCTTCCTCCCTCCTCTCCCGTCTGTCGTCCTTCCTCCTCCCCCCTCGCTGTGTGTTTCATCCTCCGTCGTCTCCCCCCTCCCTGCCCCCTTTCCCGCCCCTTGATCTGTTCCCCCTCCCCTCAGCCTCCTTCTCTCTCCCCGCGGCCGTTTGGGCTCAGAGCAGCTCCCTAGAAGCTTCCCAGCGCCATCCTCACGACGTTCCCAGGCACCTGGCGGCGGCCAGCCCTCTCTGGCAAGGCCCAGGGATCAGCCCCGGCTGGCCCCGACGGGCCCCCAGGGTATACCGTCCGCGGCGCGGCTTCTCAGTGCCCCCTCGTTGCCTCCAGCGGCGCCCCCGGGTTACCTCCTGGGGGGCTTTGCCCAGAGCTCGAGGGGAGTGTTTCTTCAGCCCGTGTGCCGCAGACCTCTCGACCCCCGTGGCCACTGTCACATCCAAGATCCTTTAGGAGGAGGAGGAGGAGGAGGATGGAGGAGGAGGGAGGAGGAGGAGGATGGAGGGGAGGGAGGAGGAGGGAGGAGGAGGAGGAGGAGGAGGAGGACCCAGCCATCCTGTGGCGTTGGGTTCTCGCGGCGCCCCGCCCCCCTCCCGCCATTCCGCCCCCTCCCGCTCCTCCCTCAACTCCCTGCCTCTGCCCTCCGCAGGCCAATCGTCTCTGCACCTCTCGCACGTCTCGTCACCCCAGGGGGAGCTCCACCGAAGGGCCCAGTCGCTCGGCGGCGACCCCGCCGCTGGCGTTTGACGTTGAACGCCGCCGGCGACCCAGAATCGGTCAATGTTGAACGATCTGACGTTGCGGCAACGGCTGGTCGTTCAAGGTGGAGCGGTCCCCGCGGTGTCAGGAACCAACGCCGAAGTCGGCACCGCACGAACCTGCCCGTGCGCCCTCGCTGGGCTCCCTAGCATGACGTCGGCATGTCCCTCTACAGAAGAAGTATTCAAAAATAGTTTCCAAAAATAGTCAGGGGACGATTTTTGCGACTATCCTTGATTATTTGATTACTTTTTGCAAATCCAGGGTTCTTTTTTAGTGGGTTAACCCCCCAGCCCCCACGGGAAGAGGGCAGGCGAAATTATTACACGATCTATTACGAGGTAAAGTGTGAAGTGTCAGTTGAACAAGTGCGTTTTTCGCGTGCCCGCTCGAGGAAAGTTTGCCCGCAATCTCGGATCTTTGATGAATAACGGGGTCCGCAGACCACCGCTTTCCTTCGTGAAAAAGAGAGTGCGGCGCGTTTTGCGCGGAATCCATGACAAATAACGAGGTCTGGAGACCCGACCGAGTCACAAAAAAAAACACCCAGGGGGGGTGTCTAACATGGTGGTCCCGAGCTGGAACCATGTGTTTTCACGTGTCCAGGCCACACAGGGGGGTATCTAACATGGTGGCCCCGCGCTGGAACCGAGTGTTTTGCATGTCCAGACCACCCAGGGTGTGTATCTTACATGGTTGTCCCGGGCTGGAACCACGTGTTTTCACGTGTCCAGGCCATCCAGGGGGGTATCTAACATGGTGGTCCCTCGCTGGAACCGCGTGTTTTTACATGTCAAAGACACGCCGGAGGGATATCCAACCTGGTGGTCCCTAGCTGGAACCATGTTTTTCTGTGTCCAGCGGAATCCATGGGAAATGACGAGGTTTGGAGACCCGACCGATTTACAAAAAAGGCCACCCAGGGGAGGGTATCTAACATGGTGGTCCCGAGCTGGAACCATGTGTTTTTACGTGTCCAGGCCACCCAGGGGGTATCTAACATGGTGTTCCCGAGCTGGAACCATGTGTTTTCACGTGTCCTGGCCACCCAATGGGGTATTAATATGATTGCCCCGAATTGGAACCACGTGTTGTTACGTGTCCAGGCCGCCCACTGGGGTATCTAACATGGCGTCGGACCCAACGCCGAATTATCAGGAAACGCACGGGGGGTCGAAAAGCGCTACCCGAACACAGATCCCAATACAGAAAAGTTATGTTTTCTTGCTCTGGACACGGGGTGGCGCTTTGGGTGCCTCTGCAGGGAAGACTGTGCGAAGATGTCTCGAGCGGGAGCGCGAAATCAGCGTATCCAGGCCACGCAAGGGGGTAGCTAACATGGTTGTCCCGAGCTGCAACCGCATTTTTGTTACGTGTCCAGGCCACCCAGGGGGATATCACACATGGTTGCCCCGAGTTGCAACGACGTGTTTTTACGTGTCCAGGCCACCCAGGTGAGTATCCAACATGGTTGTCCCGAGCTGGAATCACGTGTTTTTACGTGTCCAGGCCACCCAGGGGGGTATCTAAGATGAGTGTCCCGAGCTGGAGCCACGTGTTTGAACGTGCCTAGGCCTAACATGATTGCCCCGAGCAAGGACTACATGTCTTAACATGTCCAGTCTACTCAGGGGTATATCTAACATGGTTGTCCCGAGCTGGCACCACGTTTTTTTACGTGTCCAGGCAACCCAGGGGGATAATCTAACATGGTTATCCCGAGCAAGGACCACGTGTTTAACGTTCGGCACATCAAGATCTATACACTTAGCATTGCAACTTGGCACTTTCCCTGGCACGTTCCGTGGCGCGTCGCGTGGCGAGTCCCCTTGGCACGTCGCGCGGCGAGTCCCCTGGCACGTCCCGCGGCACGTCCATTGGCACGTTCCGTAGCGCGTCCCCTTGGCACGTCCCGCGGTGCGTCCCCATGGCACGTCCCCTGGCACGTCGCCCGGCGCGTCCCTGGGGACGCTCCGCGGCGCGCTCTCCTGGCATTTCCCCCTGTCGACTAGCTCTGGGGCAGCTACTGCGTGCTCAGGCAGCTCGATCTTAAGATCCAGATCAGCTCGGTCGGGACTCGGATGCAAAGGAGGACTCGATCCACAACGCTACAGAGCACAATCGCGGCATGGCACATCGCAATTCAGCACGGCGCAGCACAGCACAGCCCTCGGCACGGTACATCGAATCGATACCTTCAGCATTGCGTCTGCCCATCGCCCAATCAGGTGTCTTTGAAGCGTTGCCATGCCTTACATTTCTGTGTTCCTTTCCGGGTTCGTGGGTCGATCATGTTTATAGGAGGAGGAGGGAGAGGAGGAGGAG
>CAUYUJ010017789.1:167437-184937 GCA_963575745.1 Prorocentrum cordatum
TCCTCCTCCTCCTCCTCCTCCTCCTCCTCCTCCTCCCTCCTCCTCAGACGCCTCCAGTCTCGGAGGCGGCCAGGGTTAGGTCGGGCGTGTCCTCCTACATGCGTTTTTCACGACAAATAGAACATGCTCCAAAGTCCAACTAAAATCGGGCCGGGCGAAAGAGGGGGATTGGGAAAGGGGGGGGTACGAAGTCTGCTGCATGCAGCTGGTTTCTGCCTCACCGAGGGGCCCATGCCTCGGTACATGGCCGCCTCCTGGCGCTGGGAGGCGCTGGGAGAAGCAGCTGCGTGAGCTGATTCTCACCCCCCCCCTTTGCTATCCCCCCCTTTCGCCCGACCCGACTCCAGTCTCGGAGGCGGCCAGGGTTAGGTCGGGCGTGTCCTCCTACAGGCGGATTTCTGAGGAAAACGAACGCATGTTCCAGAGTCCCCCTAAACTTATCAACAACAAACCGGCCCCATATTATGTTTCGACTCTTTTTGAACCTTCCCCATGCAGGGGGACACGCCCAACTTGAGGCCAGGGGTGGGGATGACGAGGGGATTGTCCTTACGAGGCACTCGGACGTTAGGCGCCACCCCAGCATACAAATGTTATGTGTGCGTCGCCTCCCCAGGGGCGACGTGCGCACAGATGCGTCGTGGCGGGCGTCTTCTGTCCACACCGCTCGGGAAATGGTACAGTCAACCCGCATTGTAAGGATGGGCAACCTTCCCAAGGGCACCCTTGCATCCCTGCCTCCTCGGTCCATCCTCGGCCAGTTCACTTCCGTTGGCCGCGCCCCGGTCGGGAAGCTTCGAAACGGGTTCCCCAGGCCCTTGCATCCTCATCGCGCATCCTTACCATACGGGTTGACTGTATACTACAAGATGGGTATCCTGTGTAGATGTTCGGGTCCGGCGCGCGCCTCCAAGGAGGACCTCTAGTACTAGTACGACTATGCGTTTGCCAATGATCACGGCTTCTTGCACGCTCTCCCGCCTCAAGGTGGCTCTTGGGGAGGGGGGGGGGGCGATCGTCCCGTGCGGCCGCCGGCGGCCCAAGCGATGGCCCGAGAGCCACCAGGCGTCGACGAGGGGGGTGGTGACAAGGGGCGGGGGGAGCTCATGGTAGCGGCCATGGTACTTTCCTGGGTTTCACGGCCCATTCTTCTTCTTCTTCTTCTTCTTCTTTCCACGCGTTCCCTTCGCCCCGCCTCGTCCGCGCACATGCCCCAGGCCCTGGGCCATGATCTGCGAGCCTCCCTCTTCCACGCTCTGCGCCTCTCCTCCTTGGACGCCCCCGACAAACCAAAGCTCAAGGCTGCCCCAGTTGGCCTAGAGGCCCAGGACCCGCCACCCTCCACCCAGAGGGTCGAATTTTTGTTGATGTCTTGCGGTGCTGGGGGCCTCCGAAGGCTCCGAGACATGCCCATTCGGGAAATTCTTAACGCCTCGCATGTCTCCATCAGACCATCCTGAAGCGATGCCCAGGCGAGTTGCCTTGATCAGGGAAGCAGGGGAACATGCAGTGGTCGGAGCATGGGCGGCTTTTGTCCGCCGGGCAGGGCGGGATAGACGTATTGCTGCAACTGATCTTGAGTTTTCAGTTCCACCATCGCGGTCCCTCCAACAAGGGGGGGACCCACCCAGACGGCGCCGAGGGGCCTGACGCTTCCTCCTGAAGAGCTCAGGAAACAATCGAATCGAAGTGTTGGATCCACCTGAGCAGGCTCAGGACTGAAGTGCTCGTACAGTCGCGGTCCAGTCGAATGAGGAATGAGGACCAGCGGGGGAGAAGGCTGAGTTTGCAGGACGAGGGATGCAGCCCCGCCGAACAGTTTGGACATGGATATCCAAATTGTTTGGCGACAGGCGCAAGAGGTTCCCAAGACGCCCCGAGGTGAGCCATAAAAAGTTCTCGCGGATCCTGCAGTCCTCGAGCCTTTTGGGGGCCTCGTGGAGACATCCTGACGCCATCATGGAACACTTTTGGAAGCCATGTGGGCCCTCGTGGAGCCTTTTTCGGGTTCTCTTGAGGCTCTTTGGGGGGATCTTCGTACAGTGGGGGCCCATGCCAAAAAAAAAACACCCTGCGTGCCTCCAAGGTGCCCTGGGTTTCTTGGTTGTCGACGTTTTTCCTATGGACAGGGACAGCGCGCCGTTCCCACACCAAACATCGACGGACGTCCTGGGGTCCCAGGGTTGGGTTTCTTGTGGAAGGTTTCTTGTGGTCGGGCCCCTACTGTGGGGCATCTCGGGGCCCACTGTTTAAACAAGAGGGCGGCTGTAATCAGGATCCCCCCTCAGAGCCCTCAAAACCGCATCTTGGGCCTCTCTCAGGGTCGCCTCTTGGGCGCTTTTTGGGCCGTCTCGTGGCCATTGTGGGGCAATCTTGCCGCTTCAGAGGCCCATCGGAGGCGGACACTACGGTTCCCTCAGGTTTTGGAGGCGATTTGGGCTTCTTGGATGGGGTCAGCGGGGGGCTCGGAGAACATTCAAACCCGTCTTGGGGCCGTCTTGGGGCCTCTTGGAGGTATTGCGGCGGGAGATTATCTCGAACCATGCTCGGCTATCTTGAGCCATCTTGGAGGTCATCTTGGGCACTCTGAGGCGATCTTGAGGCCATCTTTGACCCGCTCGGACGCTCCAGCCCCTCGCGCCCGGCCCCGTCCAGGCCCAGGGGAGGGTGGGAGGTGCACCTCTCCGAAGAGGGGAAGCAAGGAGGTCAGAAAGGGAAACGCGCTGGACCACCCAGGAGTCTCCTCCTCCTCCTCCTCCTCCTCTGCCTCCTCCTCCTCCTCCTCCCCCTCCTCCTGCTCCTCCTCATCCTCCGCCTCCTCCGCCTCCTGTTCCTCCTCCTTCTCCTCCTCCTCCTCCTCCTCCTCCTCCTCCTTCTCCTCCTCCTCCTCCTCCCCTCCTCCTCCTCCATCTCCTCCTCCTTCCTCCTCCTCCTCCTCCTCCTCCTCCTCCTCCTCCTTCTCCTCCTCCTCCTCCCTCTCCTCCTCCTCCTCCTTCTCCTCCTCCTCCTACTCCGCCTCGTCTGCTGCTCCTCCTCCTCCTCCTCCTCCTCCTCGTCCTCCTCATATTCCCTTCCTCTTCCCTTCCTCTCCTGCGCCCAGAGGGCCTTCGGGATCCCGTTGTTCGAGCACCTCGCAGTTGCTGTTTCATGCTGGGCCTCTGGAGACCTCCTTAGGCTGTCTGCCACGGGCGGCCATCCTGGAGTCAGCGCGCTCCTCCGTGTTCTATGTTTTCGGGTGGTTTGAGCTACCGTGGGGGAGGAAGACGAAGAACCCGATTCGGAGGAGGAGGAGGAGGAAGAGGAGGAGGAGGAGGAGGAGGAAGGAAGGAATGATAGAGGTCAGCAGGAGGAGGAGGAGGAGTCGAAGGAGGGTGAAGAGACGGGAGGATAGAGGGAAGAACGAGGGGAAGGGGAGCGAGGTTCTTTGGGGGGAAGAGGGAGAGGGAGGAGAGATGGCGGTCGAGGAGGATTGGATTCGGATTTCGCTTCAGCCGAGAGTCTGTCCACCTGCGAGCTATACATCACAGAAATATTCCTAATGTCTCTGCTGGGGAGGCTCTTCTCTCCCTGGGGGGTGACGCTGGCTCTGGCGCGACTCCTTCGCACGACCTGCCAGCTCGAAACTGCTGGGTTCGAATGGATCCCTTCTCCTCCTTCCTACCCCTCCCCCGCGAATGGGCGACCTGGGCGCTCAGTTGGCGCGCCGCCTGCAGAGGAGCGTGGGGGGTGGCATCCTAGAAGAAGAATCGACGCCCCGTCTCTTTCATCTGTCTGCAGTGCCAGGCCGTTAGATACGCGAATTGTGCCGGGATGCGTGTAAGAAGCAAGCCCTACAGTGGGTCGTCACGCTGCTCCTGCCAGGAGCATTAGCAGCCACGAATAGCCACCCGTGCTGATCAAAGCCTGGGCACTCGGGTGCGCCTCACACTGCAGCAGACGCCAGGCTAGGTACCCCCTTAAATTCCCGACCACACCATCCCTTATCTGCCTAGGAGTTCTGAAAAATCAACTGCTCAGAGGGAGCAGTTCGTCCAGTACCTTAGCCTCTCCTTTAGAGGGGTTGGGGTGCTTTCTCTGGAACATCCTATTCCAGTTGGGCTTGTTATGTGGGCTAGTGAACCTCTCCTTGCAAGGTTTCATTAGACCGCTCGCCGGCCCTGGCAGAGACATCCGCAAGAGGAGCACACAAATATGAGGTGGTCCTCGTCGTAACTGACTACATAGATTATGTGGTTGCGCGGGTGAGCAGCGATCGCGCTGAAAGCAGCGTTATGACTTAAACAGACTGTAGTCTGAGGCGGGTACTCTGCCCTGCACCTGGTGCAACAGACGCGGCACGCCTACAAACTGTGCTTTGTCCATTTCCGATTGTGGCTCTTGGCCTGTCCGGCGACCTCGGGCTGAGGCGCATGCGTTTCCGAAGACGCACGCATCAGAATTCCATCTCTGGTAGTGGCTCCTGCCGGCACCAAGGGAGGAGGTGGAGGACGGAGGGGAGGAGCGCAAGATGGTGCTGCACGCACGCTCGCGCTACTTGCGCTCGCTGCAAGCGGCCCTGCCCTCCCCGCGGACTGGCCAGAAACAGGGCTGGCAGGAAGAAAATCGCCGATCAGCTCGGCCACGAAAGCAACCCTCCCCATCTTGGAAGGATCCCCTCCGCCTGCTTTCGTGTAGTTTTTCTTCCCCTTTGGTGCAAGTGCTGTCTAAAGCACGTGGGACATATTTGAAACATGCCTTAAACACCTTGCCCTGGTTACAATGGGCTTCTAACTCAGCAGCGCTAGGGGCCGCGTGCAAATTTGCATTTTGGCGGCCACGTCTGCTTGATTATTGCCTACAGCGCTGACCCATTGCGCAGACATAGGCGTCAGCAAATATTCGTTCTGATGTGCGTCTACCTTGCTTACTTGAAAATCCTTTTGCGAATGGGCTCGGATTCTGAGCTTGACTCCTGCGTAGTAGGATTTCTTGCAACAATGCGCACTTACAGACTGCTGCATGACAGAAGCTACACCAGCGTAGTCGGACGCTGCCTCAGTGACTAGCGTGATGCATGACATTGTTGCAAGCACTGCTAAGTGCTCCCCTGCACCAGATGTTTGGGGCAGCTGCTGACCTACCTGGCCCACCATTCGTGCCTTAAGCTCGCCAGCCTGAGATCTCTTCGAGATTCCCCAAGCTGCGCGACCTGATGCGTATTGAAACAACTGCTATCAACATGAACTTTGCCCGTAAAGGCCTGCTCATAACCTAAATCATCTGGAGACCAAAACTCAACAGTTTCGTGTCCTACGCCCGCCAGGGGCGCTACCTGGAAATTCGGGTGGGGCTGCAGCCCGCACACTAATGCCTTGCAGGCGTCAGGCATCGAAAACACTGAATCAAAATCCTCTGGCGGAATTTCCTCCCTAAGTTGGTGAGTCAGAGGGCAATGGATCAGCCGGTGATGCAGATCGTCTGCAGGAGCTCCACATGGGCACCCAACATCGTGCACTTCAGAACCGTGATCCGCAAGACGCTTCTTGGACCATACCGCGTGGGAAAGAAAAACTAGCAGAAGATTTCTGTGACGGGGAGTCATGTCCTTGTCTTGTAGGACTTGTCGAGCAATGCCTGAATCCAGGGTCTCGTCGTCGGGTATTCCCAGCTTTTTTGCACATTCCGAAGGAACATGTCCTACCCCAACTGTCTTTCAGAAACGTTCTGAATCATCTGAGGGGAGGTGTCCGTGAGATCGTACGTCTGCCCCGTACCGCTGATTACAACAAACGGGGAGGAGAAGAACCATCCCACTCTGCGAAGCGACAGAGCTGCCATTCCAAAAGGGCCCCGAGCCCGTCCCCACTTATTCGGCAGCTTGGCTGAGATGTCCTGCACGAGCCCCTCCACTTTGGCAGGGGCCATTCCCTCCTCGTCCGCGTATCCCCGTGGCTCTTCCATACCAGAGAAGACCACTGCAGAAATGGAGCGCGGCAGAGCGTAGTATGTCATATCTGCGGTTGGACATGCTGTAATAGCCATTCCATCCGGCAGGTAAGTGGGCCGTGTGTTGTCCCCGCCGCGTGGCCGATAGGGTCTCGTGCGCGCCGTCGTTTCTGGCCAGGGGGCGTGCGATTTGCTTCCGCAGGGGGCTGTCTAAGAAGTACAAGGAGAGACTCTTGGATCTGCTCTGTGACGGGCTGCTTGCGGGCCTGTCTCTTTACAGGGAGAATATCGAAAAATTGTAAAACATAGTCTGGGAACTACTTTTTGGCCATGTTTGAGCATCTTTGAAATACTTGTCTGGTACTTGTTATTTTTCGCCCAAGATCCCCCTGTAGGGAGACACGCCCGACTCAAACTCAGCCTGATCAAGTTCCAAAGGATCTAAGCCGTGAATCTCTGCCCCGTAGAACCCCACAGCTTGAAGTCTTGTGACGCACATCCCTTCTCGTATCTGCACCTGCCTTCCGTAGGGCATAGTTCTTACTGTTCCTTTTCTTGAGCAATCGGGCTCGAAGATTTGCTCTTGTGCCTCTCCTTCGCCTCAACGCTCCGCTCGTGTAGTCTATGCCTAGGTTCGGTGATGCTAGCTCGTTCGTCGTCTTCGTGCTGGCATATGTCCCAAGCGATTTAACGACCATTTGTCTGAGCAATGGCGTGTTGGCTACAATGGCAGATGTCCTATCTGCGACCTTGCATCGGAGTTCTGTCCGAATGGTTTCCCAAAGAGCTGCTGCTGATCCTGCTAACGCCTCTGCAACCATCTTCATGGCCTTCGCCACTGCCTGAACGAACAAGTCGTCAATGAACATCGTGCGCCTTACTCTTCTAAAGCTTGCTGCCCATATCCTCAGAGGAGGCAGAGACTTGATCTTGATTAGGTAAGCCGCAAAACCACATCCGGCAGGGATTCCATACTTGGGGAAATCGCACCTCATGACAACTCCCA
Source organism: Prorocentrum cordatum (assembly GCA_963575745.1). NCBI lineage: Eukaryota > Dinophyceae > Prorocentrales > Prorocentraceae > Prorocentrum > Prorocentrum cordatum. The sequence goes on from CAUYUJ010017789.1 coordinate 174,369, forward strand.
AGCATCAAACGAACCTTCGGGTGCCATGCTGCTTCAAGGCCACTGCCATCAGATGCTGGGAACATCGTAACTGCTTACCCCTTGTCCACACCAGCTCTCTGTTTAGCCCTTCGTAGTAATTAGATAGGTCCCAGAGGTAGGCCGCCGAGTACTGCGGGTGGTCCTTAGACTGTGTTGCCTCGGCCTCCAGACTCTGCATGTACACGATTCCAATTATCGAATGCCCCGCTTGATGTCCCATGAGAGGGTCCTGCTCCCTGCGTTCCCACTCTGCAACTGCTCTGCCGTGCTCGTGCTCATAATCTACACAAGGACGGTAGCATTTCAATCCCTCTGGTGTTGACTCCCTTCTGCTCGGGCTTGTGCTTGGGGATCAACGAAGTGTAAATTGCCAAGAAAGCACTGGGCATAACACCAACTTTTCCGATAAGCAGGAATAGCCTTGCCACGCATTCTAGTTGGGAGGCAGTCAACAAACTGTAATGCCGCGGGGGAAAACCGTCCCATGCTTAAGAGGTGTTCTTCGAGAAAGTCCTAGAGGCCCTGCTGACTTGCTATCTCGAGATTGGCGGGAGGTCCGAGTCCCAAACTTCCGCTCTGACCGCTCTGAAGCACGGCTGGGAACGGCCCTGGGACTCCTGCATGGAGTCTAGTCTCTCACACTCCCTCCGAAGTATTTCTGTGGGCCAGCTAGACAGGGAGGGGTTTGTGTCTTGGGTGGGGCGCCAGTGCTCTTTCAACTCAGAGCAACGGCCTCCCCCACCCCCATCCTTCACCCACCCCCATGGCCTCTTTGCCCCAACCTTTCCATGCCTTCCTGGTCCCTGTTGAGCTGAGTACATCTCCCTGTCAATGCCAATCTTCACATCGTTGCAAAGGTCCGTGAAGATCTTGATGCTCAGCTCCACCGGTAATCTTCCTTCTCTGCGGTCCGTAAGCATTGCGGAGGTCGTCTGGCCGACGTGCTGCATGACCCCGATCAGGGTCGGTATCTCCCTGAATTCTGAAGGACATTTAAGTAGTTCGAGATACATGCAGTCCAAAGGTGAGTCCTGGGCCCCTCGTAAAATCCGTGAGACGGTTTGCAGCCATTGCATCAATCAATACAGGGGCATTTTATGAGTCGTTCATTTTTTCGGGTCTTCCGTTGAACAGCCTCTCGGGGTATCCATGTTATTCTTGGTGGTCCTCCTCGAGTGGTGGACATCTGCTTCGGAGTACTTGTGACCAGCGAGATGTGCGTCTCCATGTGCCCTGCTAGGGCCCCATATGCTACGTCCAGTGCTGCTTGGCCTGCTTCCTGCGAGATCCCTCTCTACAGTTCTGGACACATGTGCCAATGTGGCCTGAAGGTCTTCCCATTCCGATGCTTCGAGGCTGGGCCCAAAAGGCCTGTGGATCGGAAGTTGCTTGGGATTGACATGATGTTGCACCTTCTCCTTACTGCTGATCCTGCTGCAAAGGACGACTGGGTGGTGTGGCGGTGGCAACGGATAGTTCGTCAACGACTGCACTGAATCGATCATGAGACCGATCGAAGGCGAGGCCAGACAGTAGTTAGTCTTGGTCTGCAAACGCGATGTCGAGCAATTGTGATCTCTGGGACTGATTAACTGCAGGGTGGCTCTACTCAGAAAGTCAGTCTGCGTAAACTTGTTAGGGTTCATCTGGTAGTCCCCCCCGGCGAGAATCGGAAGCTGTCACTGATCTTGGAAATGAGCTAGCTCCGAGAGTATCTTCAGGTTTGCTTCTGAAAACCCTGCCGAGTGCACCAAATAAACACTAGCCAGGACGAACTTTCCAAAATCTGGTGCCTCCTGAATGACTGCACGGAGCCTGAGTGGGTGTGTTACTGTTGACTGGCTGAATTGTGTTACGCCAAAGTGTAGGCCGTCTCTAACCAATATGGCAACACCTCCTGACCACTTGCCCGACGGTAGCTGTTTGGATAAACCAAAATCAGCTTTCCACCCTCTAGCTTCACACTGCTCTACTGCCTCTCGCACCTGGTCTGCTGACTCGATGCGGGTCTCCTGCAGGATGAGAACACTGGCCTGCTGGAACCTATCATCAGAGAGTCGGTTCTTAAAGGATGACCATGCGTTGATATTTATAGTGGACAGTTCTAATGTCCAAACCTCTTCATGGCGCCCTACTCTTTTTTGTGACGGCACTTGATGGAGTATTCCTTCTGGGGAATGTGCTTGGTCGGGTATTGGGCCAGATGGGCTAAAGCAAACACCCACCCCCAGTCGCCACAGCCGGCTTCATCCCTCCGCCATCGGATGAAGCCGAGCTCTGGCCCTTCTCTTGAAGCTGCTGTAGTATAGTCTCCATCGCCTTCTCTACTGCGTCATCCCCGGGGCCTCGACTGTCTTGCGGAGGTTTGGGCTCAGCCTTAACCTGTGCCGTCTTGCCAGCCTTCGGGGCCGAAGACGACAACGTTGCCGAACGATACCTAGCTGCCAACTTAGCTGCACTCCCAGACTGCAGCTGCTTCCAGCACTCCACACGGGGCGCTGTAGGTGGAGCTGGTCGCTGGTCTTCGGCTTCGTCCGGCCGGATGTTTCAGCGTGCCCTCGTCCGAAATATCTTGTGCATCTTCTTCGCCCTCCCCCGGAACAAGTTCCTCCCTCATCATCGTGTCCTGTGCCCCCGGGTCATCTGCTGGTTCCTCCTGCTGCTGCCTCTCCTGAAGCATCACCGCATAGAGCGTGGATGCCAATTGAGCGAATGCAATTGCCTGCTGACCTTGACCCTGCACCTGGGGAACGTGCTGCAATATCTGACCCTGAAAATCGTCCAGAAGTGTCTGAAGAGCTCCGTCGTGTTCTTGTTGTACTACTTCAACGTGCTCTGCTGCAGCCTTCGATGCGACAGCTGCTACGCGTGCTTGCAACTGCTCGACCTGCCTGGCCAAGTTCTCGGCCTCCTCTGCCAGGAGGATTGGAATACTTGGCATCGTTCGGACGTGTGGATTTTTCCTTCGGCGAGGGCCATCGAGGAACATCCTTGATCATCTGGCGAAACAGCCACGCACGAAGCCGACAAAAGCACAGGGAATGGACGTCCGAGCGATGGCCAGACTAAGGAGGAGAGAGAGCGAGAGAGTGGAGGAGTAGAGAGGGAGAGAGAGAGAGAGAGAGAGAGTGGAGGGGGAGGAATAGAGGAGGTAGAGAGTGGAGGGGGGAGAGTGGAGGAGAGAGTAGAGAGGGGGAAAGAGAGAGAAAGAGAGAGAGAGAGAGAGAGAGTGGAGGGGAGCGTGGAGGAGCAGAGGGGGGTAGACCTGCTAGTTGGCACGAGGAGGAGAGAGAGCGAGAGTGAAGGGGGAGGGAGCGGGTGGAGGGGGGGACTGCGCGTGCATGCCGCGTACACCGCCTCGCACGCCCTGCCCTCGTCCGGGGAGCTTCTGGGGGGCTCTTCTTTGGGGGTCGCGCAGGTCCTTCTGTCGGGCTCTCCTCCCTGCTCTTCTCCCCTGCCCTCCTCCTCCTCCTCCTCCTCCTCCTCCTCCTCCTCCTCCTCCTCCTCCTCCTCCTCCCTGCTCCTCTCCCCTGCCCTCCTCCTATCCTCCTCCCTCCTCTGTCTTCTGTCGTCCTTCCTCCTTCCTCCTCGCTGCGTGTTTCATCCTCCATCGTCTCCCCCCTCCCTGCCCCCTTTCCCGCCCTTGTTCTGTCCCCCTCCCCTCCTCCTTTCTCCCCGCGGCCGTTTGGGCTCAGAGCAGCTCCCTGGAAGCTTCCCAGCGCCATCCTCACGACGTTTCCAGGCACCTGGCAGCGACCAGCCCTCTCTGGCAAGGCCCAGGGCTCAGCCCCGGCTGGCCCCTACGGGCCCCCAGGGTAGTCCGCGGCGCGGTTTCTCAATGCCCCCTCGTTGCCTCAGGCGGCGCCCTCTGGGTTCCCTCCTGGGGGGCTTTGCCCAGAGCTCGAGGGGAGTGTTTCTTCAGCCCGTGTGCCACAGATCTCTCGACCCCCGTGGCCACTGTCACATTCAAGATTCTTTCCCAGCCATCCTGTGGCGTTGGGTGCTCGTTTTGGGGAGACAGCGCCCCGCGTCCCTCAGCGCCCCGCGTCCCTCCCTCCATCCCGCCTCCTCCCGCTCCTCCCTCCTCCCATCCCTGCCTCTGCCCTTTGCACGCCAATCGTTTCTGCTCACCCCTCACACGTTTCGTGACCCCAAAGGGAGCTCCACCGAAGGGCCCAGTGGCAGCGCCCGCATGCGGCTCCACCCCCAGTTTGGTGTACACCCCCAGTTTGGTGTACCCTTCGCACGGTGCGTGGCCCCATAGAGAGCCCCAGCTCCACCGAGGACCAGTTTTTCATCCCGAGTCGTTTTCTGATGGTCCTGGGGCATGGTAGGGGCTGAAGATCGCCAGAAGCCTCCCACCGCGAACTCTTCACGACACGAGGGGGTCTGTTGCCCTGCATCTTCGGGAGACATCGTCTGTCCCCCCGTTGGATATCTTTTACTGTGCCCGACGCGGGCTCGATGCGGACTTGATGCGTGTGTGGCGTGGGTTCGACGCAGATTCGACGCGGATTCGACGAGGCCGACATGGATTCGACACGGATTCATCGCGGCTCGGGGCACGACCCGACAGACGGGGTCCCCCGAACATGCAATGCGACACAAGATTTGTGCATGGTGACCCCCGCCCCGCACGTCGCGCTGAGCCCCAGGCCTTGCCAGTCTAGGCCCCCCAGATGGGGTCCGAGCAGGTGGGGCCGGAGGGTCGCGCGCATCGCCGACGCATCGGCGATGCGGCTCGATGCGGAGCCCGATGTTCTCCACGCTGACGACGCCGATGCGTCGCCAACGTCGCCGGCGCATCGCCACAATGTACCGGCGGTGCATCGTCGATGCAATGGCGATGCGGCGCGATTTTTGCAGGAGCGAAAGGAGGACGTACACGTACATCAATATACGTTGGTTTCGAAAGTACGCATTGCGCGAACGTCCGTATCACGAGGCTGGTCTCGCGGACTTTGTGGCCGTATTCACGTACGTGGTCGGGCGCGCACGTCTTTTGTAGGCTCCTCAGTCTTCCAAGCCCAACTGCTCTGACGTAAATCCGACGTAACCCGGCGTGAACGAACCCGTCCTGAATCCGACGTGGACCCGACGTAACTTGCGGCTCAAACTGCCACCCGTGGTCTCCAGGACCTTCCTCATACGGAAGGTTCGCGTCGTGTCGCTCGGCGGCGACCCCGCCGCTGGCGTCTAACGTTGAACGCCGCCGGCGACCCAGAATCGGTCAATGTCAAACGATCTGACGTTTCGGCAACGGCTGATCGTTCAAGGTGGAGCGGTCCCCGCGGTGTCAGGAACCAACGCCGAAGTCGGCACGGCACGAACCTGCCCGTGCGCCCTCGCTGGGCTCCCTAGCATGACGTCGGCATGTCCCTCTACAGGAGGGGTCGATCATGTTTTTGACTATGTCTGACTATTCCTGAACATTGTTTTAAAGATTCTTGGACTTGTCGTCCAAGATCCTCCTGTAGGAGGACCTGCCCGACCTAACCCTTCCTCCCTTCTCCTCCCTCTCCTGCTGCTTGGTCCTCCTCCCTCCTCCATCCCGAGGCCTCCAGGGTCTTCCTCATCACCTGAGATCCGACGCTGCAACGAACAGATGCAACGCCGCACAAAGTGTCACGCCCGCAGCCCCGGACACCCGGCTCGCTCTGCGAGGGCCGACTCGCTCTGTGAGGGCCCCTTGGGCCCGAAGCTTGGCGCCAACGCCCGTGGTGAAGAAGTCGCAGCGCCAGGACCTCAGGGTCCTCACCGCCTCCTCCGACCCCATCCGCGAGGGTCTCCACGCAGCTCGCCATGGCCCGCTCCGGCCGCTGCCCACTCCTGCCCCTGGCGCTCCTCGCGGCGCTCGCCGCGTGGGCCGGCGCGCCCGCCTTCGTGCCCGCCCCGCGCGGCGTCCCCGGCGCCGCCCTGGCCGCCGGCGCGGCGGGCGCGGTGCCCTTCGCGGCATACGCGGAGGCGCCGACGACGGCAGCGACGTCGCTCATCGAAGAAGAGAGAAGTCGAAGCAGACGAAGAACACGACAAACCACAAGAATAGCAGTGAGAGCAATAGGAGTACCAATAACACTAGCAATAGTCGTACTGATACTAACAATTAGAATCGTAATAATGATTACTCATTGCGTGGAGCTCCCCATCTGTGCATCTCATGTTTTATGTTTTATGTCATGCCGTAGTGAGCGTCTGTCCAGGAGCGTTTGAGTATAATAGCGCGTCCACATGGGCGACAGGGCCGACGAAGACGAGTGAATCCTAATGCGAGTGAGTGAGTATGTGTCAGAGTGAGGTTTGAGTATGATTGAATATGAGCCTCCCATCCTCAGCTGCCAGGCCGTGCCCTCCTCAGCCTGTGGTAATGTGCATATGCTTTAGGATAGTTGGAAATGGGAAATGTAAAACGAGCGTTTAGCCACACGTGCGTCCCAGAGGTTACGTGCGTCCCAGTTGGTACGTGTGTCCCCTGCAGTCTCCTCCGTGCGTCCCAGAGGGTACGTGCCGGAGCACGACCCAAGGGAGCAGCACGCCTCATCTCCTTCCTCCGTGCGTCCCAGAGGGTACGTGCCGGAGCACGACCCAAGGGACCAGCACGCATCCTCCCTCATCTCCTTCCTCCGTGCGTCCCAGGGTGTACGTGCCGGAGCACGACCCAAGGGACCAGCACGCCTCGACTCTTTCCTGCAGCGCCCCCGTCGGCGCGCCAGGGGGAGAGAAGCTGGGCTCTTCCTGGGTTACGACCGACGTCAAGGACTGCTTCTACGGGATGCTCATGCCGCTGGGCCTCCCGAAGTTCCCCCCCCCTTTCCTGCTGCTCCTGCCCGCGTAGTTGGTCTGGGAGTGCAGGGGCTGGAAGGGGCGAGGCTGGGTCCTGACGCCCCGGTCTTTCCCTGCATCTGCGCGCTCCCCATGGGGTTTTCGTAGGGCGCTAACGAGGAGAGGGCCCTGCGATGCGACCGATGGCCTGAGGGGGCAACAGCAGACGCGGAGAGGGTCTCGATGAGCGACTTAGGCCCCCCACTCGCGGTGGAGGTTGGCCCGGGTTGGCGCGGGGGGGCCCGCGTCTACGCGGACGACGCGGGCGCGCTCACCTCCTCGGAGAGCCTGGCCACGGGCATCCTCGAGGATTGGGCCGGCTTGCTTGAGGCTGTCGGGCTGGACATGCACAAGAGCACCTTCTCCTCGGGCGCGTGCGAGGCGCGCGGGGCCAATCTCGACCTCGAGCTCCTGGGATCAGGCGTCAGCGACAGTCGCTTCTGGAAGGTCCACCTTAGGCTGGGAGGCCTTCCCGCCCGCGGGCGAGCGTCAGGGCGGGCCTTGGAGATGGTGCTGGGCCCCTGCGCCTCCTGCAGGCTCGCCCTTCGAAGGTCGCTGAGCTGCCGGTGCGCCTCGAGCCGCTTTGCGCAGTGCCATTTACCTGGAGACTGCGCGCCCGTGGTCGGATGTGGCCATGCATGGAGATCCTGATGTTCCGCAGGTTCTTCGTCCTCGTGGTCCAAGACTGGTGAAGGCCACGGGGCCGCCGCGTTCTCCAGACCGGCGCCGGCGAGAGCGGCCGGGGAATAGCGCAGTCGTTCTGGCCCCAGAGTGCGGCGGAGCAGGTGGGCAGGCTGCCCGAGCGGGCTCGCTTTCGCGCCGCTCAGGGGCGGCCGGCGCGAGAGGGCGCGCTCGCAGCTGCCAGCCTTGCCTTAGACGGCTCTGGCGCCCTGCGCAGTTTTGTAGACGAGGAATCCTGACCCGCTTGTTTCTGACCGCCTGTCCTCTCGGGAGCTTGACCCCGACTTCGATGAGGTCCTAGTGGCTCCGCAAGGGGGTCCAGCAGATTGTTCGGTCGGGGGTCTGGCGTTTCCCCGAAGGCATCCTGATCTTAGATGCCAGGGCCCCGGTGGAATCCATCCACCGGCTCGCAAAGACCTCGCGCGGGGCATGCGTGCGGCCACTTTTCATGTCCGACAATAGGTATGTGTTTCTGTTTGTTTAATGGCTCGTTCGTCCTGCTTCAGTTTGCTGGTGCAGATCCGTCGTTCCTATGCGTGCGCAATCGCGATGGAGCTCTCGCCCGCGTTTCGATGGACCCCTTTCTGAGTTTAACGAGAGCGACGAAAGGTGGCTGATTTTTTCAGCAAGCGACACTAAGATTTTGACGTCACTTCTCGATGATAAGTCTCGGTCCAGTTTGAACATGAACACCCGTCCTCCAAGAGCCGCCGACTCTTCTAGATCTTCTGTCTGCGCCCCCTAATGTAATCATTTTGGCTCCAAGTTGTCTAGCCTTGCAGAGGTCACCGAGCCGCCCAGCCAGTCTGACTCACTCAGGCACGGCGCCGAGGCCGCAGCAGAGGGCGCGGACGTTGGGCCCGCCGGCGCCGCGAGCGCCGGCGCCCCCAGCCCGTCCAGTCGCCCGACGGCCAGCGGCGCGGACTCGGGAGCCGGTGGCAGGGGGGCCGGCACGAGCTCGCCTTCGGCCTCGATGGGGGGCCGTGGAGGCCGCTGGCCCAAGCTCGGCGAGGAGGGCGAGGTCGGTGGCGCCCGCCCCTCTTCTGCACCCAGCGAAGAAGACTGCTCGGGGCGGGCGGCACTTCGCCGCTCTCGACGAGAGGGGCGCGAACGGGCTGGACCTCGCTGGAGACGCAGGGGAGGGCGCCGAGGGCGACGGCAGCTCAAGCGGCACCGGCCCCGGCGGTGGCGCACCTCGGGAGGGGGCGCGCGAAAACTCGGCAGCTGCGCGCGCGGAGGTCACATCGACGGGCAAGGCTGCATGCCGACTTGCGGCCTATAGGAGGCGGGCCCGAGCCTCCTAGAGACCCTGGCGGTGACGACGGCCGCGAAGATGAGGTGCCATCGATGCCTCGATCGTTTCTGCTCGGACGTCGGCCTGGCCCAGCAGCAGCTTGCGCGGAGGCGGGATGCGGAGATCGACGAGCTCACGTGTAACTATTTGACCAAACGCTAATTGCAGGGCGAGCAGAGCTGCTTCGGGGGCCAGACGGTGGCGGCCCGGGTCAACGCGAACCCAAGGATCGGCCGCGCAGGGGGCCGCGCGCTGCCACGGACGTGGCGGGCGCTGAAGGCCTGGCGCAGGCTGACTCCTGGCCGTCGGTGGAAGGACCTTGCCCTCCCTGTCTGGTGCGGGCTGGCTTGGAGGCTGGCGGCGAGAGGCCATCTGCGCTCGGCCGTCTTCCTGATGGTGGGCGCCTCGATCTATGCGCAGCCCTCGACCTTGCTGGCAGCCCGGCGGTGCGATCTAGCGCCGCCGACGCCCGGCGCCAGCAGGCGCCGGGCGCTGCCGACGCACCCACGGGTGCAGAGGAAGCCCAGCTAACTGGGGCCTTTCTCCGGGGGCTGCCCCCTGGACTCCCCGCACCTCCAGGGCTCGGGCGCGGTCTTCGAGCGGCTGGCCTCGGCGTCGTCGAAGCAGCCGCTGTGGAACCTCGACTACCCCGAGGCAGCGGCGCTGCTCAAGGAGGCGGCAGAGGACCTCGGGGTGGCGCCGGTTGCGCTATGCCAGATGAGGCACTCAGGCGCCGGCGTCGATCTGGCGAAGGGCTGGCGCAACCCGACCTCGGCGCAGCGACGGGGGGAGTGGGCGCAGGCAAAGTCGACGCACCGCTGCGAGCACAGCAGCAGGCTCGGGAGCGACTACACCAAACTAGACCCTCAGCTGCGCGCGACGCGCGCGGAGGCGGAGAGGCACCTAGCGCCCATCGTGACCGACCAGCCCCACAAAGCGCAGATGTGGCGAGAGTGAGCCCAGTACACCTCGGACATCGGGGTGCGCGCTCTAGGGGCCGGCTCCTACGCTCACGCCGTGGCAATGGTCAGTGCATTTCCGACCTCTTCGCCAGCTGCAGAGCGATGTCTCGAGCGGCCGAAGCCCAAGGACTTCGAGCGAGGGGCTGGGAGGTGATCTATGATGCTGAGTGGCAGGTTTCAATCTTTCTCGCAGTGCTGCATTCCATTGAAGCCGACGGACGCTCGAAACGGCCGACTGGTCACAGTGGTGATGGCTCGTCCTTGCCAAAAGTTTCCTCTTGCGCACGACAGGTCCAAGCCTGTGCGCAGCCGTGAGATGCCGCGGGGTTTTCCTGCCTCACGTCTGGCCCCCCTCGGATGCTAAGGCAGCAGAACTGGGCAACCAGCTTGCGCGAGTAGCTCTGTCCCTCCTCATTGTTTCTGAAACTACGGATTCCCACCAATCTAGAGCATCCCTTGACAAGCCGCTTGTGACACATTGCTGAAGCTTGCGATATGCCGCATCACAATCACGTTTCGATTGCTGAGTTGGACCAGTGCCAATATGGGGCCGAGTGGAAGAAGGCCACTCGGGTCCTGTCCGGGCACGTGAACCATGAACACCTATAAGCTCACCCATCGATGCCGACCACGGGGTTGCATCTGTTCCAAGACAGGACAGCCTCATTGGCAACTCAGTGGCAGGGGGCCAGGCGGCCTCCGCCGTATTCGCGCTGCTTCGGAATATCTTCCGCGGCTGACGCAATCTATGGTCTCAACATTTCTGGCCAGTGCAGTAGAACAACGAGCACG
>CAUYUJ010017789.1:187437-224572 GCA_963575745.1 Prorocentrum cordatum
CGAAAGGGGGGGGTTACGAAATCTGCTGCATGCAGCTGGTTTGGGCCCCGCCGCCGGGCCCATTCCTCGATGCATGGGCGCCTCCCGGCGCCGGGAGGCGCTGGGAAGATCAGCTGCGCGAGCTGATTCCCAAACCTCCCCTTTGCTATCCCCCCCTTTTGCCCGTCCCGAGAAGAGGGGGACAACAGGCATACATTTGACCGCATGCGAGGCGTTCTGGAAACGCCCTTGCACTCAACGCGTCTCGCCTTTCAGGGGGGCCGGCGGAAAAAACAAAAAAAACGGCGGCGGTTCCCACGGCGGAAGGCGCGTGGAAGCTGAGGGAAGTAAAGGTGCACCCTCGAATGGCAACAGTGGTCGATAGCGTGTCGCGCCGCCCGGTGGCTTTGCTGACCGGGTGCGCTTCATGCCCCCGCACGCCGTGCTCCGCTGCCTGGCGCGCCGCTGCCTGGGTCAGTTCCTGAAGGGCGGTTTGCTTGAACAGCGGCGCCCTGGCCCTGCGCCCGCTTTGCTGCATTCAGCCACGTCCGTGGTCACCAGTCGGCTTTCTACATGGGCAGCTCCCGCCTGGTGCAGCCACCTGCACCTACGGCATCGCGCTGGGCTGCTCTTCCGTCGTGGACCTGCGCCACTGTCCTCGTGTTGGCACATCCTGCGTTTCGCGAGGGGCTGCCCGCGCTGCTACCCCGCGGTGTGGCCGCGATGCCGCCCCGCGCCTGATGGAGTTCTGGCTGGCCGCCCCGGCTGCTCCACGGCGATGCGCCTCGCCCTGTGAGTGCCCTCCGCTTTCCCTCCCTTCCTGCTGCCCCCACCCCCCACCCGCTCGATCGCGCGTGCGGACTGGGGCTGCCTCTGCCGCGCTGCGACGCAAAAAGTCGCGCCGCCAGTTCTGGCCCACCACGCTTCGGCGCGTCACGCTATCCACGTCCCTGTTCCGAGAGCAGACGCTCCGAGCCGTTCCCAGTCTCCCGCCCCGCGGAGCGGAGCAACGCGCCATCCGCTCGCCAGGCATGGCGTGTCGCCCGGGCCGCCGCTGCGACATGGTGAGCAAGCGTTCGCGACCGTAGCCGTGCTCCGCGCCGTGCTCCTTCGGTTGCCCCCACCGCGTCTGGGCTCTAAGTCGGCGCGACCAAAAGTCAGGAGGGGAAAAAACACACAGACACAGTTCATCGTCGCTTCCCCAGAAGAAATAGGAAACGATGGGAAGCGGGGGGGAAGACAAAGACCAAGACATAAATGCGAAAATATCGGGAGTCCTGCTATTTGTGTCTATTTATTTGCGTGTCCCAGGGCCCCTTCAAAAAGGATGCGGCCTTGTGCAGCATGGGGTCTGGGCCGGCGACACCTACGCGCCCTGCCCTGCGCCGGAGGCGGCCCCGCCCTGCACGCCCTTCGCCCTTCGCCGTCCACCATGGCGTCGCGTGCGGCGCTCCGAGCGCCTCCCGTGTCGGGGAGGAGGCACGCCCTTCCAAGAAACAGACTACAGCAAGCAGAGACTTTCGGACATCCGCGCGGACTCTGTTGGGGATCTGCGTGGGCCCCCCCCCTGGGGTCGCCTCCGGCGCCGCCCCTGGCGCCGCCCCCGGCGCGCTCCGCGCTTCGGGGAAGCGGATCCAGATCCGCGCGGAGTTGTGAGAATTCTTGTCGATGCAGGTCCTTGTTCCTCGAGCTCTGCAGGAGGAACCTCGGTCGACCGCTTCGGTGGTCGGACCCCCGAGATGCTCCGCCCGAGTCGGCCCTCCACGGATGCGGAACGCATGCCAATGTCAGCCAGGGGAATGCCATCCCCCGAGATGAGGAGGGAGGAAACGGAGGAGGAGGAGAAGGAGGAGGAGGAGGAGGAGAAGGAGGAGGAGGAGGAGGAGGGACGAGAGGCAAGATTCCACGCGCAGTGAAAACAGGGGCGGCTCCCAGCGACTGTTCTCTCTATGACGCCGCACAGCCTCCATAGCTGCTGGTGCCGCTGTTGCTCACTGGGGTGCGTAGTCGGCCCGCGCCTCGGCCGGTCTTGGGAGGGCCATATCGGAGGGCACGGCCCCAGCCTCTGTGGCCCTCCCCTCTGGCTGGGGCTTTGCCCGGGAGGACGCGGAGGATGCGGAGGAGGGGGAGGAGGAGGGAGGAGGAGGAGGAGGAGGAAAAGGAGGAGGAGGAGCAGGAGGAGGAGGTGGAGGGGAGGGGGAGGGGGAGGGGGAGGAGGAGGAGGAGGAGGAGATGGAGGAGGAGGAGGAGGAGGAGGAGGAGGAGGAGGAGGAGGAGGAGGAGGAGGAGGAGGAGGGGAGGAGGGAAGGAGGGGAGGAGGGAGGAGGGGAGGGGGAGGGGGAGGGGGAGGGGAGGGGGGAGGAGGAGGAGGAGGAGGAGGAGGAGGAGGAGGAGAGGAGGAGGAGGAGGAGGAGGAGGAGGAGGAGGAGGAGGAGGAGGAGGAGGAGGAAGAGAGGGTTTGGCCTGAGCACAGGGATGTTGCTCGGCCCGATCCCGTCGTGGTCGCTGCCCGCGAGCCGCGACATCTTGCACCGCGCGATATCTGGTTTCTAGGCTGGCCACGGCGGGACCAGTCGAGGGGGTGAAACATCGCAGGGCAAGGGCCTATCGATCACACGCCAGATCCTGTGTTCGTCTGCATCAGGCATACGTGAAGTTGAGGGCCCATCGTCAAACCCAACAGCTGCTGCCCGAATTAAGAAGCAAGCGCGTCTGTCACAAGAAGTGGTTGCACAATGTAACTTCCGACATGGGATTGCTCGAGGTGCGGTTGCTGTATCAGACACCATGCTCGTTGCATTTTCTGTCAACAGTACCATTCGTTCACTGCGTTCACGTCAAGATGGCTGGGCCCCAGGAGAGGCGCCAGTCGCTCGAGGCTCCAGGCGCCACAGTTCAGCGAGAGAGATGTTCGAACACGACTCGCGAGAGCCCCACCCACGACCGAGGAGGAGGCGGCCGCAGCCGACGCGTGTGAGTCGCAGACGGCGCCGGCGGGTCCCCCGCCCCCCTCCCATTGACGACCCCTGACCCACGTCGTCCCGCCGCCCACCTCCACGACCCACGACGACCCCCAGTGCCGCGACGACCCACGACGACCTCCCGGACCCCGCCCGCCCCGCCCGACGCCCAGCGGGCCCTGCTTCCTCGGCCCCCAGACCCCCACACGCACGACGACCCCCGACCCACGACGACCCACGACGACCCACGACGACCCCCGGACTGCCGCCGACGCCCCCCGCCCCCCCCCCCGCCCCCGGCCGCCCCCAACGTGCGTGCTTGCCTGCTGCCTTTGCCCCCCCCCTCTCTCCATTTTTTGGCGTCTGCTCGCCGTGTTTTCCTCTTCCCTCCTCCTCCCCCTCCTCCTCCTCCCTCCTCCTCCTCCTCCTCCTCCTCTCTTCCTCCTCCTCATCCTCATCCTCCTCCTCCTCCTCCTCCTCATCCCCCCCTCCATGCATGGCGCGGGCGCCCGCGCCTAACGGCGGGGTCTGGTGGCTCACGCCCCGCGGCCGCGTCCTCGCCCCGTGCGCTCGCGCCGCGCGTGGTGCGCAGCGGTCGTTTCCCCCCTCGTCCTCGTCCTCTTCCTCCTCTTTCCCCTTTCTTCCTGCCTCCTCTCTGCGCTGCAGCGCCGCCGCCTTGTGCGCGCCCGCCCGCGAAGGCAGCCAGGCGCGGCCATCAGAGGCTTGTTTTCCTCCGGCTTGGGTCAGGGGCTGCGACGCACTTGCCAGTGGAGCTTTCTCCTCCTTTCCCTCCTCATTCTCATGGCGTGTCTTTGCTGTCGCCGTTCGTTGCTTTTCAGCTCCCGAATTCAGGTTTGCGCCCGCTCTTTGACGGGGCACCGAACAGCGGAGAAATGCTTTAAGTTGCCGCCAGGTGACGACATGCACGCCTTCGGCATGGAACGCAAGCGCCAAATCAACGACCCCGCGCTTCCGGCCATGACAGTACGCCGTGCTCGAGAGATCCAGTTTGCACAATGCCACGACAGGAAGATAGCGTTTCACAAGAGCATGATGCAAGCCACGATACCTTTCAGGCAGCACATCGGAGAGTACAGAGACGACCTCCAGGGTGTGCTCGAGCGCCTGCGGGCGACCCAGAGTCGCACCAAGGATTTAGAGGCCCAGGAAACAGAGAACGACAACGACATCGCCCAGCGCCAGTCTTGCATCCGGGAGTCCGAGGACTTCGCCACGCAGGAAGTCACGATGTTGCCCGCCCATGCCTGCACGACCAGGCCAACTTCCAGGCCCGCCAGGTAGACCACCGCCGCCGCCGTCGCAGCAGGCCTACTGGCCGCAAGCGGCGCTAGTGGAGCCAGCGGTGCATGGTCAAGTCCAGGCGCCTGGGCAACAACAGCGTGCGCAGCGACCTGGCCAGTAGCAGCAGGCCTACACAGCGCCGGGGAACGACCCCATGCTGTGATCTCGAGGGGTGCTCACCGGCATGGCCGCTAGACAGAAAGAGGCGGAGAAGCTCCTGGGCCAGGTCGTCCGCGAGGGTCTTCCAGCTGCAGATGCCGCAGGCGCCTCAGGCACGCCAACAGGCGCCCGCTCCGTCTGCGCAATTGGACGCGCATCGTGTGCCAGAGGAGAGTCCAGTCACGTCAGTGTCAGGGGCGTCAGGAGAGTGCCTGGCTCTGGTTCGAAGGATGGCGCAGCGCTTTTTCTGATAAGTCTCGGGGGCGCCCCCCGCTCGCCAGGCAGCGCTCTCGCAGCTCTACCAGCGCCGTTAACGCCGACTGGAAAGAAGACACCAGATGGAGGTTGCCCGATTCCGATGGCTCGAGACAAGATGAGCACGAGCATGCAGGATGACTAGGAGGGACTCTTTCACGCGGCGTGCTCACCAGCAGCTCCAGTGCCATTCGGACCAGTTTGCTAATTTTAATAGCAAATTGCAGCTACGCAGCAGGAGCTCATCCCTGGACCCGCGGGCAGTGCGACGAAAGCCGTGTCAGTCGAAGGTTCGCCCCAGCCCCCGACTCAGCAGATGGGGCAATCTGTGGCTGAGATCGACCTCGCTTGTGAGGGTCCAATGGGGGGCGCTCCATTGAAATCACCACCGCGGAAGCACCCTCGCACGGGACTCGAATGGGCGGGTGCCTAATCAGAAAGTTCTCTCCAGATGATGAGGCGCCAGTGCTGGTGCAAGTTCCTAGCTATTTTCCAGGCTCACCCCATTCTGAAGTAAGGGGCAGCTGCGACCAGCCGGGCTGCACTGGCCCCGATGCCAGCCGACGCGCGCTCGGGGTTGGCAAGTCGCGCCCAGGCAGCATGAGCTAGCCCAATCTCAGAGGGGATGGGTGATTTGTGCCCACAGTCAGTCCTCTTCGTTTTCTCTGAGCAGTTGTTCAAGATGGCCCGAGCTCTTTGGAGCAAACCTCACCGGTCAGGCGAGAGCGCCGGGGCTGGGTCGACAACTTCAGTTGCATTTGTTATAACTCGTCTCTGTCGGCGTCTGCAGGCGATAAGTCCGCTCTCGCGCCTTGCCGCTCTGCCGCTCTTGCCTTGGCGCGCGCGCGACGCCGGCGCAGCCCCGCCCTGGTTTGGGAACAGATTGCGCGCGTCGTCATTTCACTCGCCGTCTCCTGCCCAATCTGGACCTCCCGAACCTCGGCAACGCCGTCTGGCGAGCCCGCCCCGAAGAGTTTTCTGGCGAAGACAGCCCCAGTTGGCGTCGCCACGCCGCTCGCCTCTCATCCGCCCGCGGGGCGCAGCACGGCGACCGAAATGGCTGCCGACGCGGGCGGCGTGCTTCCGCGCGTGGCGGCTACTGTCAGCTACCGCGGGAGCGTTGACCTGCCTTCAGAGTCGATTGGGAGTCGCAACCCCCGCCTGGGATCTCAGCGTGCATTTTTAAGTGCTTGAGGATCCTGCCGGATCTGCGATGCAGCTTTGCACGCGCCAGCTCGCTTTTCTCTGCTCTAGCATTGCGGATTATGTCGACGAGTCGAAGATCATCGCGTTGCAGCGCGGACGATAATGAGCGTCGAGATCCCTCGGGGCGACGTAGCCCTCGCGGCTCTGTTGGGTTGCTATATCCAGAGGTCGTCGCAGCGAGCCAGAAGCCACCTCGACAGCGCGGGCGTCGAGCTCATCGGTATCTCGCGGACGCGCATTGCTATTTCGATTGGCCCTGGGATGGTCGGGCTCACATTCTGCCGATCACATCGCGAGAGGGGAAGCAGCGCCCGGGGATGTCGACGCGCTTGCTCTCCATGCTGCCACTGCCACTACTGCGTCCTTCGCATGAAGCGCCATCGCCCCCATCGCTGGAACGGCGCCCTCTCCGCGCAGGCCACTGGCAGGCCCTGTTTTCGAAGGGGCACCGCGCAGGGCGTGGATGGGAGCGGGCTAAGGGCCTCCTCAATCTTCTGCAGCTCTGCATGCGTCGTCTAGATCATGGGACCTGGTTTTTCGTGGGCGCGTTGCCCAGCGTGCCGGGCCAAAGGATTGCCGGGTGCGCCTCCGCGCAGGTAATTCACCGCGCTGACTTGAGAGCTACGCGAGTAAACGTTAAGCCGACGCATTGCAAAGTTCTCAAGGGCACGCGGGGCATGCGCAGGTTGGGGCGCGCGCGAATTCTCAAGATTCAGTTCGCCGCTGAGGGGTCGCGCCTCGTCGGCGCGCAATTGGCGCGCAACCCGCGGGAAGTTCGCATGTCAGGGCCCTTCCCTGCCCCGTCCTCGGGGCTCTCCGGGGGCCCCGGTTGCGATTTGTGGGTTGACCTCGGCGGGCCCCTTTCCAATATCAGCGGCAAGCGCTTTGCCCTCGGGGGGCCGAGCGAGGCGGCGTTGCGTCGCGACCCCAGGAGGGTCGCGGCCATCAGCTCGCATGCGCCCAGGCCTAGAGTTGCTGTGCTTCACGCCCCACGCAGCGACCACAAGCCGGCCAGTTTCCGAAGTCTTTGTAGCGAACATGTTTTTTGTTTAAAGGAACGGCAGCATGCCGTTGCGTTCGTTGCTCCGGACGAGAGAGTGGAGGCCGAGAGTTTGGGTCCGAGAGTTGCCGTCAGATCCGGGGACTCATTGGTCTGGCGCAGTTTTATTTACATGTGGCCATAACCAATGTGGCCCGCGCGCGCGACCACGCTCTCGCTGGCAAGGATGGGGCGGAGCGTTGCGTTGACTACGTTTTGGGGATTACTTCAGTGCGCGACAGGCATGGCATTGTTTTTTTGCGCCACGCAGCGCGAGCACATCCCAGCGCAGGTGGATTTACATGGGCGGCGTCGGCCTCTAGGCTCTCCGCCCCATCTCCCCAGGGTTGACCGAACATGAATTAAGGGCCCAGGCTGCGTCAGAGTTTCCGCAGAGGCTCCGGATTCGGAGACCGTTCCCGAAGTGGGCGCTGGAGTCAACCAGCGCCTGACCCAGGTGGCGGGGGATCCACGGGGCCGCTGCCAAGGCGTTCGGGCATGAGAAACGACGCGCCCGCGCTTGTTATCTCCCGGCGTCTACCCTTCATCTCATCATCACGCGCCGATCGCCTCGCAAAGCTTCGGTCAAGCAGGCCCTGGGCTGGGGGGGGGTCAGATTTCGTTTCTTGAACCATGTTTTTTGGGGGAAGGGGGTCTTCGCTCTGGCGACCTTTTCTCGGGCGTGATTGGCCAACGTGTTTTTTTGGTGTCCTGAGAGAGAGACTGGGTCTTGCGAAGTTGATCGAACTCTTCCTCGTGGGCAGGTTGAACGATGGCGTGCTATGTGGACTGATCTCTTTCCTCGTGGGCAGTTTGCGAGTCGATCTCTTCCAGCCTGCTTCCGCACGGGGTCTTCCTTTCTTCCAGGGGAGCGCCCATCTTCGGCGTGCGCGAGGATCGCGCGCGGTGTCTTCCGTCTCGAATCAGCGGTGTCATGGCGGCGATTGGTGGCGAGATCCCCGCTAGTGACCGGTCCGGCCACGAACTCGCGCGCGCCCAACGCTCGCCCCTCGGCACGGTCGTTTCTCGCAGCGACGTGAGCGATGGGGGCCAAATCCACAGGTGCAGGCAGGCACTGTCGTCGGGGGCCCAGAGGTTGGCACCAACACCAGCATCGGCGCTGTGCGGAGGAGGAGGAGAAGGAGGAGGAGCAGGAGGAGGAGGAAGACCAGGGCCCCCCAGGTGGCCGAGATGTTGCCACCAATGCCCAAGTCTAGGATTACCTTCCCCAGGTGAAGGCAAACCCATATGTCCATGGCGCCTGGCCCGATCCGCCGGAAAGGTCGCTGGCCGAAGCACAACAGTCTGACCGAACACGTGCCCGAAGTTGTGGCGGAAAACGCGCGCGCAATCGAAATTATAAACCGAAAGTGAATTTCGCTGTGGATCCGAATCAAGAATTTCTCGGTCATATGTTCGGGCGCAGCTTCGGTCATTTCACCCCGCTGATAGAGACGAAGGTACGTGACTGCGTTGGTGTCGGCGTCCATTTCGAAGTCTCCAATTTCGCATCGCAGTCGGCGATGGGCAGGCCCCGCACCGGAGGCAAACCGCGCCAGAAAGTGTGCCCCATCGTGCCCCATTGTGCCCCATGGTGCTAGGTCGGGCGCGTCCTCCTACAGGCTGAATATGATAACAACATGAGAAATAGAAGAAACACGCTCAGACAAAACAGTTGGCGAAAAGTCATCCCCGCGCCCTTTTATGACTCTGCTCGACTTTTCCTCCTGTCGAGGGACATGCCCGACGCGGGAAACGGAGCCGTGCGCGGGGAATGGGCGTCCGAGCGCCGGCGGGCCTCCGACGCCGCACCGCGCCCGACGGCAGGGCACGGGCGCCGCGCGGCTCAGAGGCCGCCCGTGCCCCCGGGGGCGCCGCCCCCGCGCGCGCGCGGCGGGGCCCGTGCCTTTTGGGCATCGCTCGGACGCGCGTATATTTTTTCGGGGGTCGGCGAGGGCAGCGCCAGAAGATGGCCGCGTCGCGGGGTGGCATCTCGGGGCGCCTCGCCACGGCGGCGCAGATGTGACGCCCGGGGCGGGTCTGTGCCGCCGTTCGTGTCGCGAGGTCCGACTGCATGCGAATTCACGAAGGCACCTTGGGCACCTCCTTTCGGTTTGTGCCGCCCAGGTGTTCTGTCCGGGCGCATCTTCGGAAACTGGAACCTATACATTCCCAGTGGCGGGCGGCTTTTCAATCCGAGGACTTTTTGGAGAATCGGGGACGGGGGTGGCGTGGTGCATACTCATTTCCCCGATGTCCCAGGGGAAACAACGAAGAATGTATACACCAGGATCCCGCATGCACCAGGATCCGCTTTGTTGTGCGGGTTTCAGTGCGGGGCCGTAGAGAACGTCGGTGTATAGAGTCCGGTCCCTTACATCTGTCGGCGGCGCGCGCGAAGGGGCGGTGGGCGCGGGGGGGGGGGGTGCGGGGATGCCCAGAGATCCAGCGCACTGAAAGAATCAGAACGGAAGTGCTGCATATTTTTCGGCCTACAGGGGCCCTGGGACCGTCGAAGAACGATTCAGGATGAAAAACAATTGGTCCCAGGGGAATGGGTCGAGGTTTCCTGGGACCCCGTATTGAAAGAAGCACGACATCGGATCTCTGGGTGGGGGTGGGGATGGGCGCGGGCGCGGGCGTGGGCGCGGGCGCGCGAGCGCGGGCGCGGGCGTGGGAGTGGTCGTGGTCGTGGTTTCTTAGAAGGGTTGGGAGGCCTCATGCCTCCCGAGAAGTTGTCGAAGCTTCCCCCGCAAATGCTGACAACTCCTCTGAAGGCCAAAGGGCCGCCCAGGCTAGCCGCCGAATTTTGGCGCATCTTGGAGCATTTGCGGGGAACAAAAACAGTTGCAATAAACCAACCAATGCACGGATAATAGGTGTCTGAGCAACGGCAAGGAGTCTTTTTCGCATCGGTCTCTCAGTTTCACTTCCTTAGACATGACCCTTGCTCGTGCAGCGAGATGGTCGATCCACCCCCTTTACTTCTCATCGTTTCTCCTCAGGTTCCTCCTCCTCATCTGCCTCCGCCTGCGCCTCCGCCTCCGCTTCCTCCTCCTGCTCCCGCCAAGAAAAATTGTTGCGCCCTTCATCAAATCTCA
Organism: Prorocentrum cordatum; assembly: GCA_963575745.1. Taxonomy (NCBI): domain Eukaryota; class Dinophyceae; order Prorocentrales; family Prorocentraceae; genus Prorocentrum; species Prorocentrum cordatum. The sequence continues at coordinate 197,439 of CAUYUJ010017789.1, forward strand.
GTCGAGAGGCCACGGGGACCCAGCGAGGCCAATTCATTAAGCCACCTCTCCGCTTGCGGAGTTGGTTGTGCCCCGAGGTGTAGCGAATCCCCCACGATGTTGGGTATGAGCGACACGATGCGTGGGACAGGCAGGCAGGTGAGAATGCAGGTAGGCATGTCGAGTGAGTGCGCGTGTGAAACAAATGGTTCTGGGGGCCAGTGGAATTCACAGAGACGCGAGAGAGATGTTAACAAAGTTGCCTCCCCCTCCTTCGAGCGGGGGGAACCCATTTTGTTAATCGTCCCTCACGCTCGGCACGGTCACGGAAGAGCGTTTCCAAGCGGATGCTCAATCGGGGGGGACCCCATTTTGTTAAGTGGACCCCCCCTGGAATTCCCGAGGCGCTGCCTCGCACGAACATCCCGAAGCACCACGCGCGGCATGCTTCTCAGCAGCCCATGAATCCTGGGTAGGTGTGCGTGCCACTGCTCCACCAACGCATTTGCATTAAAGTGTCCGGTGGCTCGTCTTGTACAGGACCCCGGAAGGCGGATAGTCTCCGCACGGTGATGTTTGCGAGGCGCCGTGCGTGCAAGTTGTTCCAGACATGCGCGTGCAACGTATCACACCAGTTGTAGATCCCCGTATGGTACGGGGCACGGTCGTAGGTTGGCGGATTGCAGGTGACTCGAGGGCCGCCAGCGGAGTCCCGCGTGACGCGGAGCGGTGCCGTACGGTTAGGGGTTCGCGGGCTACGGGCGACCCGCATTCCGCTACTTGGGCCCCGTGCGACGCAGGAGCGACTCCATTTGGGTCGAGGCGTAGGTCAGCTGAGGCGCGGATGACCTTCATGCCACCAGCCGAGGCCCGTGTGACACGGGACGGCGCCGCATAGGCCAAGGCGTGAGTTCGCTGCGCTGCGGGCGACCCGCACGCCACTAGCCAAGTCCCGTGCGACATGGGACGACCCTTTGTAGGGGGCGATGACGTAGGCTCGCGGTATTTCGAGTGACCCGCATGATGCTAGAAGCCAAATTCCGCGCGACTCGGGGCGGAAATCAGGGCGGCTCTTCGCCAATCAGCACAGCAGGTGGCGGACAACTCGTGCCCCCTAGAGCGTAGTACCTCGGCCACGCTCATCGGACAACACTTCGGCAACATGGCTTAGCATGCTTCAGGCGCGGCAGAGGGGCAGTGAGGCTACATTCTTCACAACATGACCCACCGCGCAATGAACTAAGCTGGCCGCCCCTGCCGATGGGCATGCGGCGGTAGACCGTCGCCGTCACGAGGGCGGAACGATGCTGCATCGTGGAACCGTTCGATGGGGAGGCACGGGCACCTACCCCCTCGCAGTGAGGGCAAATTTGTGCCCGCGGAGGTTACAGTGGGCACACAAGCCCACGTGTACCCTCACGTCGAGTGGTACGGGGTCAAGGTGCCATCTCATTAGGGGCACAAAAAGTGGCATAAACATAAGAACTCGGAGGTCCGCGCGGATTTCTCGGATCGGCGCTGGGGCCCCCTGGCGGCGCCTCCGGCGCCGCCCCTGGCGCGCTCCGCGGGCCAGGGAGGGGGGTCCAGCGCAGATCCGAGAAGTCCGCGCGGACCTCTGAGTTTTTATGTTTATGCCACTTTTTGCTCCCCTAATCATTCCAAGTCCTCCTCCTCCTCCTCCTCCTCCTTCCTCTCCTCCTTCCTCCTCTTCCTCCTCCTCGTCCTCCTCCTCCTCCTCCTCCGCCTTCCTCTCCTCTCCCCCCTTCCTGCGCTGTTCCTCCTCCCCCTCCCCGGCCCTGCCGCGCCGCGCCCGGCGCCGCCGCCGCCCGCCGCCGAGGCCCACGGCGTGAAGGTCTCTGTGCGCAGGGCGTCTGCCGCTCTCTGTCGGGGCGCCCGCCGCCTCCGCTCTCTCTTGCCGGGCATGTCCTCTGCAGGAGGAGAAGTCGACTACCGAGCATTTCTTTTCGGGTGGAGGGCAGAGGGTGAAGTCTGAAATGCCGTTTCGATGGGCGTTCCAGGTCTGAACTCGCAGAAGGTGAATTACAAGACGGACTGATTTTCTCGATTGCCGGTCTGCACGCACGAGATGGGTACAGGAAGAATGGGCACAATGCCCAACAGCAGTTCCTGCTCATTTTGAGCAGGACTCGCTGTCCGCGCAGCCGCGGCCTGTGTCCATTTGGGACAGAGGGCCGCCTGCCCAACGGCGGCCGCTGTCGGTTTGGGACAACATTTGTTGCTGGGCATTGTACCCATTCTTTCCGTACCCATTTCGGGCGTCCAGAACTACCGAGCATTTTTTTTGGGTGGAGGGCAAAGGGTGAAGTCTGGAGTGCCGTTTCGATGGGTGTTCCAGGTTTGAATTCGCAAAAGGTGAATGACAAGACGGATTGGTTCTCGAGGTGCAAAAGCCCATAATTACGGATTTCACCCTGAGCCCTCCACCTTAGGAAAATGCTCAGGACTAGACGTAAGAGTGACCTTTCGCCGGAGTGACCTTTGGTGCGGGCACAGATGGGTCCCCAGAGGGCTGAAAACGAAGCAGCAGCAGCGGCTTGCGCGCCCAGGTTTGGTCCCCCCGCGGCCCCCAAAAAGTCAGGCACCAAAGGTCACTCTTACCCAGGGTCACTCTTGATAATAGCCGAGAAAGATCAAAAGTAGCAGAAACATCGTCTGGGGACGATGTTCGCGACTGTGTTTGCACATGCTTCCGATCATCTCTTCAGTATTTCTATTCTGCTCCCATTGTCCGCCTGTGGGGGGACATGCCTGACCTCACTCTGGTCGGAAGAGGGCCCAGTCGACGAGACGGCGGAGGGCCTTCCCCAGCCTGTTTCCCGCCCAGTTCGGGCCTCCCGCCTGGAGAACCAGACCGTCTGTGGCGACATCCGAACCCAACCCTCGCCGATGCTCGACGCGGGCAACTCTTGGCATCGCTCGGTCGTGTGCATTTTTCTTCGGCAAGGATCATCGAGGAGCATCCTTGCTTATCGAGCCAAAAACACACACACACACACACACACACACACACACACACACACACACACACACACACCACACACACACACCACACACGAAGCCGAAAAATGCACGGGGAATGGACGTTCGAGCGATTGCAAGAGCGGCGGGGGCGGTGCGGGTGGGGCTCAGGATTCGTCGAAGGGTGGCGAAATCTGGACCCTTCCCCGCCTCCCATCGACTCAGGAGAGTCGATGGTCGGTGGGGACGGGGCTCGGACCTCACATCCCGAAGTGGGCGCAGACAGGATGGCGCCGGAGGCCGGCAGCAGTTCCTGTCTATGTTTTTTCGACAGGCGTCGCTGTCGGTGTCGCCCCGGACGCTGTTCGCCACCACCTACCGAACCACCCCAGCCCAACCCGAAGGCCTCAACTTGCTCTCCATTTCTAGTGGGGGGGGGTTCGGGGAACATTGAAACAACAGATGGAACCCGTCCCCACCCCCACGCGAAATTCGGGTCAAACTCGGGTGGGGTGGTCTGGCAGGTGGTCAGTTCGTTTGAGGCAGGGTGGCCGCTGTCGGTTTTGGGCCACACGTGTCGTTGGGCAGCGCATCCTCAAGCAGTGGCGAAGCGTCCTGGCTCGCCTATAGCCGTACCAAACCATGTTCTAAGAGCCTTTTGCGGTTTCCACGGAATGTTCTTAGAACAGTTCTGGCGGTGTCTGCCTGGTTTGATCACATCGGGCTGCTGTTCGAAAAACATTTGTTCTGAGGAGGAGGAGGAGGAGGACGAGAAGGAGGAGGAGGAGGAGGACCCAGGCCCCTTCGAGCAAGGAACAACAATCACGGCGGGAGTTTTTTTTTCTCGCCATCATGGTAGGACTATAGGAGTGCCGGGACGGTCGGTCCCTGCTCGAGCACCCGTGCTCTCTCTGCACCCGTGCCGGGCGGCCGCAGACCCCGGAGGCCCGTCGCCGCCAGCGGCCGGGATCTCCGCGCCGCAGGGCGAACCTCGGACGCGCTTCGGGAGGCGTCGGGGTCGAGCGAGCACGCCGACGACGGACGACGACGTCGAGGGAAGGGGAAGGACGACCACGGCGACAGCGACGACGGAAACGACGACGACGCCAAGACGACGACGACGACGAGGAAAGACGGAGGACGGCGGGCGCAAGCTGGGCTCGGCGGGAGAGCCGCCGTGGTCTCGATGGGCCGTCCTCCGCTCCCGAGCCGCGTGGCCGTTTTTTGTGCTCGCGCGACTGCGCGCGGGGACCGCGGCGTTCAGCGGCGCATGCTGCTCGGGAGGTCTCACTGCCCTCCTTCCGTCCAACGTCCTCCTCCCCCTCGTCCTTCTCCTCCTCCTCCTTTTTATCATCATCATCGTCATCAGCAGCAGCAGCATCATCATCAGCACCATCGTCAGCATCATCATCATCATCATCATCATCAGCAGCAGCAGCAGCATCATCATCATCATTATCATCATCATCATCATCATCATCATCATCATCATCATTATCATCACCATCAGCATCAGCATCAGCATCATCATCATCATCATCATCATCATCATCATCATCATCATCATCATCATCATCATCATCATCATCATCCTCATTATCACGAGCCCAGTTTGGGCTCGAAGACCTTGGGTGCGCCGGTCAGGCATGCCCCCCGCGCGGAGACGAGCGCCACGGCGGTGCGCGGGGCAGCGCGGCACCGCCGCGCGCGCCGCGACCTCCAGCGGCCGCGCGGCTGCCGCGGGCGGCGTAGGCGGCCGAGAAGGGCGACGGGCTCCAGGAGTGGCCGGCGGAGGGCGCCAGCCTCCCGGACAGCCGCCGCGGCTCTTCCTCGGGGTGGCCGGCGGCTCGCGGCGGCGGCGGCCGCGGCGGTGCCCGCGGGGCGGCCCGCACCCGCTCGGGCACGGCGGGCACCGCGGGCCACGTGCAGGCCGTGCGGAGCCGAGCGGCCGCCTCGGATTTTGGGCGGCCCCGCGCCTGGCCCCGCTGCGGGGCGGCCGGCGTCGAGGAGTTCAGAGAATACGTCCAGGGGCCCAAGAAGCTTAGCAAGGCGCGGCTCGTGGGGTCCCCAGGCTCCCGTCTGGGCCGTGGGTGAAACTGGAGCCTGCGGGACAGGCGGGACTGGCCCCCGATCGCCATCATCGCCACCACCGTCATCAACACCCGCATCCGCATCATCGTCATCCGTCATTCCTAGTCTGTCATTGTTGTTCCTCCTTCCCTTTTCCTTCGTCCTCCTCTATCCTACGCCTCCTTTTCCTCTCTCGGTCTCCTTATCCGCCTCCTCCTCCTCCTCCTCCTCCTCCTCCTCCATTTTTCACCATCCTCCCAGCAATGGAACCCCGCCGAGGCGAGCATCCCTACATTGGCAATCGCTTGTGTGTAGGGAGGGCGCAACCGCTTCAACCAGAGGAGAATGGTGCCGCGCACGCCCTGCAGGAAGTCTTGAGTTTGCCCCAGAGGAGGGCTGGACACTTCATCGGGTTGTTCCTGTGGTGTTGCTTGGTCTTCCGACGTAAACTGCTTGTCGGGGCCCGCTCAACGTTCGGGGTTACGCATGCGCTCAGACCTCGGTGACTTGTATTGCGCCGCGTCGAGACGTTTCCTCCTCCTCCTTCTCCTCTCAGGAGGGGGAACAAAAAAAACACAGACACAATTAATCGTCCATTCCCCAGAAAATATGGGAAAATATGGGAAGTGGGGGGAAAGACAAAAACCCAGAAAATATGGGAAAATATGGGGAATCGTTTTATTTGTGTGTATTTATTTGTGTGTCCTGGGGCCTCTTTATCCTCCTCCTCCTCCTCCTCCTCCTCCTCCTCCTCCTCCTCCTCCTCCTCCTCCTCCTCCTCTTCCGCATTCCTCGGCATTCCTCCACTGCTTTTCCTTACATTTGACGCTTCGTCTGGCCACCAGACGTGTGGGTAGGGCGGGCCAGGCACTTCGCCAGCTTATTGGGAGCCATTTGGGGCGCCCTCTTGTAGGGTTTTTCCCGGATTAGTGGGTCCTCTTGGGCTGTCTGAGGCCCTCTTAGGCAGTCTTGGGCCGCTCTTGGCCGTCCTGGGGGTTTGGGGGGATCCTGTCGGAGCCCTCTCTGGCCGTCTTGGGACTCTATTGTGCCGTACTGGGGTTCTCTTGGAGGTTTTTGGGGCCGCTTCCTGGAGGGCATATACACCGATCCTGTGCCCAGGAGGGGCCTGGGCAAAGTTGGTGCAGGTGTACAGTCGGTGCCATCCTAGTCCGACAGAGAGCGCACGATCCTCGGCACCACCTGGTTGGCGTCGGGCACAACCGCGGCACCCCTCTGAAGCGGTGCTCCCCCCTCCGGGGGTTCCTTTCGGTCCTTTTGGCATCGTCACGTTGCATCTTCGGAAGGGACTGCGCCTGTCCCAAAAATCAGTGTCTTGCCTTGTGCCCGGCGCGGGCTGGACGCTGATTTGGCGTGGATTCGACGTGGATTCGACGCGGTCTCGAGTAGTCCAGCATGGTTTCGGCACGGATTCGACGCGGACATGGGCGCGATGGGACAGACAAGATCCCCCGAAGATGCATCACAAATAGCCTCTAGTTTCGACTTCGAAGTTTCAATATCTTTGGGTACGACTTCATCGGCCCGCGCAGTGAAGTTTTCGATCCGACCCTTCTCACCCTCCTCTCTCCTCTCCTGCTGCACCCTCCCTCCGCTTCCTTCTCTTCCTCGCCCCTCCTCCCTGCGCTGCTCCGGCGGCAGATTGCCAGGCGCTTATTGCCCGTGCCAGCGATGGCATCCTCAAGGTTGCTCCAGGCCGCACCCGCGGCCGGTGCTCCCGGCGTCGATCACGCGGGCGACGGCGCCGCTGCACCCGCCCAGGCCGATGTCCCTGGAGCTGCGGGAGCTTCAGGAGGGAAACAAACGCACAGACACAATTGATCGTCGATTCCCAGGAAAATATGGTAAAATATTGGAAAGGGGGGGGAACAGAAACCCAGAAAATACTGCGCCGATCCGAAAGTTTTTCCCCAATTTCGCCACCGTGCCGGCCGCGGCCATCTGGGGTGGCGCGCGCGGGACAAGACTCGCGGGGCCTGAGGGCAGATGGTGGCGATGTCGCGAGGGTGGAGTCGGGGCGCCGATGGGCAGCCCAGCGCCCCGTTTGGCCGGAGGGGCCCAGTACAAATGCAAGGGCAGAGCCGAACCCCCGCCCGGGGTCGCGGGATCGGGGTCCCCTTCCCGATTTAAATTTTAAAATCCCAAACCGTGCGCTGACCATAAAATGAGCAAACGGCATAGGACCTCCTCGAAAGAAGCTTTCGGGTTCGGTCATGCACCGACCCGAAAAGTTTATCGGCCGATCTGAAAGTGGCCAAATTCCAGAGGAGTTATGCCAAAACAAATCCGGGTCCGGTTCGAACGACCCGAAAATACGCAAACCGCTTAGGATCCCTTGCAAAAACATCGTTATCGAGTTCTTCGGGCCCGCTCCGAAGAAACCGAGCATGGGTAAACCGTTTAAAACTTCCTATCAAAAACGGCTTCTCGGTGGTTCCGGGCCTCGCCCTAAGGAGCCGCCGATGGGCAGAGCTTTCAGGACTTCCTGCGCAAGAAACTATCCCGGGTGAGCCATTGTCAACGGGAGCGCGCCCCGCGCGGGATCGGGGTTCGCGCGGGGGCGCGGCTGCTCTCGCGCGTCCACGGGGCAAGCATTGTCGCGCCCTTGCAGCATTGCGTTTGCGCTGCATTCGTGCGGCGCTGTGCCTCTCAAATCGGAATAAACTTTCGGAGCGCCGATGTATGGGAACACATATCGGGAATCCATTTATTTGTGTGTACTTATGTGTGTGTGTGTGTGTGTGTGTGTGTGTCCGTGGGTCCCTTCACCGACGCCCATGGAGTTGCAGGAACTTCCTGGGCAGCGATGGAGGACCAATGCGCTCGAGACACGCAGGAGCACTCGGAGGAAGACAAGGCGAACGTTGCCGCTTCCGCGAGCACCTGTTCCGCCACGGGCAAGCTGGTGAACGACCGCAAGGAGCTGCTGGACGCCGAACGGAAGGAGAGGCGCAGGCTGAAGAGTCAGGGGTGCAAAGCTCGTTATCGCGATGGTTGGCGTTTTTTGGAGTTTTTGAATTGGAGCGGGACATGGTTGCGCCAGCGTCTGTTGGCAAAGGCGACAATATTCACCAGGAAAGCTTCCTTCTTGGGCAAGCTGGACGCTGGTAGCGAGGCGTCACATGAACGTGGATTGCAAACTGGACACGAGGAAGTGCCTGGTGAGGGTGCTGTTGTTTTGCGCACGATGGTGTTGTTCAGAACGGTGATGCTTGCAAATGCGTTGGGACTTTCATCGATGGCGTGGGTGCATCTTCTGAAAAGGTTTTTCATGAGGTCTCCTGCGTTATGGAGTAGCTGTCGGGCCAGACGAGCTAGCAGTGCAGAGCAGGCTCACGTCGATGGTGGATGACAAGACGACGAAGAACGGGCTGCTGCCAGAGGTCTCCGGCGTCTTGAATGCTGTTGCGCCGCGAACCACACCGCGAGCTGGATCATCTATTTTGACGTTTTCTTCATGTTCCTCAGCCGGCGTGGCCCTTCGCCGCGGCGCTGCAGGGCCAGCAGGTCATCAGTTTCTGTTTTGTCCTCCATTTTTCTTCTCCCAGGGCCTGCGCGCGCGCCGCGTCGCAGCCGTTCGCGCAATCGTCCGCGGCAAAAATGTCCGGTCCCCTTTCCCTGTCCTTCATCCCCTCTCGGCCGCCCCCCGTGTCCCTCCAGTTCCCCCGTGCCCCGTCCCGCCCTTCGGCCCCTTTTCGCCCCCGTCTCTGTCCCGTTTTTTCCTGCCCCCTGCCCTCCCCTTCTTCCGTCCTGTCCCATGTGCCCCCTTTTCCCCAATTTCGCGCTTTCCTCCCTCATCACATCCTCCATCGCCCTGCTTCTCGCACGATTCCTCCCTCCTCGCTCGCGCTCTCTCCCCCATCGCATTCCCCGTCGAGAGATGCGCGGGGAGGGGTGGGCTTTCCGCCCTTTTCTTTCGGCCGCCCGGCGGGGCGCGAAGATGGTTCTTCGCGCTTCGCGCGTCACGTTTTGGAAAACCCTTCTCCACGAGGCGCGGCGAGAGAGCGCGAGGGCGCCAAGATGACCGCGCGTCGTTCACCGCGGGGCGCGACGGCCGACGTCGGACGGCTTAGTTTTCTGGCACGCCCCCCGGGTGCCTCAACCCCGCTGCGCTTCGCCACTGCTCGGGGGTTCCTCACGGTGTTCCTGGACCTAGGTTTATGATGTCCCAACTTACTTTAGCCTGAATCACCAGAAATACGTTCGAACACCATGGAGGCACCGAAATTGGAGGACTCTCACGTGTCGGGCTCTGGGAGGCGATTCTTGTTCGACACTGCTTCGGTATTATTCTGGGTGCCCGAGTTTTTTTTCAAGGGGGGGCTTCGGTCCTTGACAACGATGGGAGCAACATAAACCTAACGGCGCCCAGGTCCCCGCTCCATGTCGGAGCCCCTGGGGCCAGCCGGGCCTCGCCAGGGGGTGCTCTGGGGGCCGCGGGGGCCTCCTTGGAGATCCTGGGGGGCACACTGGGCCACGGGCGCTGTTGGCAGCACCCGAACAGTTCTGGGCCCCCCCCGATGTGGGCGGAGCGGATGGGACGGAGGATCGCGCCGCATCGTCGATGCGTCGGCGGCGCTTCTCGATGCAGAACAAGGCTTCCTCGCAACCGCTGTCGCCGATGCCCTGCCGACGCCGCCGATGCATCGCCGAAGCATCGGAGAGGAGGAGGAGGAGGAGGAGGAGGAGGAGGAGGAGGAGGAGGAGGAGGAATAGGAGGAGGAGGAGGAGGAGGAGGAGGAGGAGGAGGAGGAGGAGGAGGAGCCGCGATGCGGCGCGACCCCCCGGCCCAGCCTGCTCGGACCCCACACGCGAAGCCTCCCTCGCTGTGATCCCCTCGGGCGCCTCGCTGCCCCTGCGGCGCCTCCGCAGCGCGAGCGCCTCGCGCCCCAGGGGGGCCCCATCGCTCGGCCGCCCTGCGCCGCGCGGCGGCCGCATCTTCGGCACCCGCGGCCGCGCGGCTTCTCTTTTGCGGGGGCGGGGGGCGAAGGGGCGGGCGGCGCTGGACTGGACGCCAGCCCAGAGATCCAGAGCGCATCGGAAAACAAAAAGCAAGACGGAGGCTGTTCGCAGTTCTTTCGGCATCCAGGGGCCCTCGCTGGGCCCCGGGACCGTCACAGAACGACCCAGGGCGAAAAACCGGTCCTGGGGAATGGGTCAGGACTTGCGGGGGTGCCGTCCTGACAAGAGTCAGGGCGTCGCATGTCTGGGAGGGTGACCCTTCGCCAGAGTGACCGTCGGTGCGGGCCCCGCGGGGCCCCCCGATCGGTGAGCGGCTCAAAAGACAGGGGTCACTGCAGGCGGGGGTCAGCCAGGGCGCCCGATCTTGCAGGATCCTATAGGGCCAGGGCTGCACTGACCCAGGTGTGGGTGCAGGATCTTGCAGGGTCCTGCAGGATCTTGCAAGATGTCTGGATTGGCCCAGGTCAGTAGATCCCCGACCCCCGTTAAGCCGCGCACCAAGGGTCACTCTTGCCTGGGGCCAATCTTTGCGTGTAGCCGACTGCGGTCAGGAACGTATGCTCTCGGATGACGTGTGGTGTGAGCACCAATTGTCGGAGATCCGCGCGGATGTCTTGGGTCGGCGTTAGGCCCCTTGGCCGTGCCTCCAGCGCCGCCCCTGGCGCGCTTCGCGCGCCAGGGGGGGTCCAGCACAGATCCAAGAAGTCCGCGCGGACCTCCGAAACTCAATCTGAATGCTGATTAAAGTCGGGCGTGTCCCACTACAGGAGGAATATCCAAGAATAGACAAACAATAGTATGTGGACGACTCTTCCACTATTGCTTGATCGTGCTGGAGCATCTTTAAGACATGCTTCATTTTTCGTCCAGACTCCGCCTGTAGGGGGGCATGCCCGACCCAAGCTTAGCGTGTCGCTCCGCCGGCCCTGGCCCGCTTCGGCGCGACGATGATGATCCACGCCCCGGCCCCCGAGCGTCGACGCCCGGAGCCTCTTCTGGTAGCCCGCCTCGCGGAGCGGAGCGACACGCTGCGGCAGAGGGAAACAGTTACTGAGCCCTTCCTCGCTATTCCAAGACCTCCTCGCTCCTCCTCCTCCTCCTCGCTCCTCGCTCCTCGCTCCTCCTCCTCCTCGCTCCTCGCTCCTCCTCCTCCTCGCTCCTCCTCCTCCTCCTCCTCCTCCTCCTCCTCCTTCTCCTGCGCCTCCTCCTCCTCCTCCTCCTCCTCCTCCTCCTCCTCCTCCTCCCCCCAAGCTCAAAGTTGGCACGGGCGGGGGAGACCACTGAAGACTGTGGTCGAGGTGCAACTCCTCAGGCCCACCGCCATCTCTGAACTTTGGGGGGAGGGGGAGGCGCTGGCCGAGGAGTGTAGTGTGGCAGGAGTGTTCGCTGGTGTGGTCCGGCGCCTGTATCCTTGGCATCGCTCGGACGTGTGCATTTTGTCTCGGCGAGAACCATCGAGGACCCTCCTGGACCATCGAGCAGAAAAAAACACACGCACGAAACCGAAAAAAATGCACGCGACATGGACGTCCGAGCGACGGCAAGTATCAGCTTGCAGGGCACCGCGTGTCGCACGGGGCCGCCGCCGCGACACGCGGGGCAGACGTTCCGGCCGCAGGGTTGGCCGAGGGGCGCCCAAGGGGGCGCCGCTTCCACTGCGGGGTCGGAGAGCGCTCCCCCTCGCCACGTCGGGCGCGGCAGCGGCTGCATGGGTCGGGGGGTCTTTTTTCCCCTGTAGGGGGCCACATGCGAACCCTATCTTCCTCCTCCTCCTCATCCCCCCTCCTCCTCCTCCTCCTCCTTCTCCTCCTCCTCCTCCGCCTCCTCCCCCTACCCCTACCCCCCACGATTTTTGTTGGGGGAGGGTGGGGTTCACTTCGCTCGTGAGCTCCCGAACGAAGTGAACCCCACCCTCCCCTCCAGAAATCGTTGGGGGGCAGGGGTTGGGCTCGCATGTGGCCCCCTGCCCTGACCGTGGATCTTGGCCCCTGCGCGCGAGATCCAGGGATCCTTCATCGACGCCAGCGTGCGCCCGACTACGGTGGGGGCGTTGGTGAAGGAATGCGCCTGGGAGGTTGCAGACCCTGGAGGATGCCTCATCTGATGAGGGCGGCGGTGGTATCCATGGCCAAGCTTCGATTGGAGTTCCACCGGCCTCCAGACCCTGGACTCCCTATCCGAGGGTTCCTGATCCAACGGCACACCGTAATGCTGTTTGTCAGTTTCCATGTGTTGCAGCGGTTTGTCCCTTTGGGGTGCTGCTGGAAGCCTCTAAGAGATCACCCTCTGCAGGTGCTTCCGGAGGTCTTCAGGGAGTTCCAGGTTTTGCTGCTCGGGGTGCCTCGCCGATCTAGCAGCCATATGCCGCCGGTCCCAGTTCGGTGTTCCACCCCTGAGCAAGTACCTCCTTGTCGCCCCCCCCTCACTATCGCGTGGCACCGCGTCGGCGGATGCTAATTCGCATCTCTGGGCTGCAGGTACCACGACACCGAAAGCAGTGGTTCAGCATGTGCATCGGGAAGTGGTGGCGCAGTCTTGGAGGGTGCCCTAGTGCGGTCCCAGGGGAGCGCATCCTCGCAGGCCTCTGAAGGCATCCTGAGGCCAGGAGAGCCAAAAACCTGGATCTGTGGAAATAGGTATAGGAGAGATGTAGGAGGAGGAGGAGGAGGAGGAGGAGGAAGAGGAGGAGGAGGTTGAGGAGGAGGAGGAGGAGGAGGAGGAGGAGGAGGAGTAGAAGCCAGAAGAGGAGAAGAGCCAGGAGAAGCCAGGAGGAGGAGGAGGACATGAGGAGGATCATGTGGAGGAGGAGGCGGAGGAGCGACCCAAGGAAATCCACGATGCGGCAACCAGGCTGCATCAGACCCTCCCGTCCCAGCCTCCCAGGTCACTCCATGTGTTCCTCTCCCGGCCCGCTGCAGTGCGGGAGGCGTCCCCCTTCACCAACGAGCGCCCCGGTGGCCGGCCATTCGGGCGAGGGCCGTGTCGTAGGTTACCAACCGTGCATCCTCTCGGCCTGTAGGAGTTGCAGAGAGGCAGAGCCACGCAGGGCGAGGGCGCGTCCAGCAAGAGACCCGTGTTTGAGCACACGCGGGCGCTCACGCGTGCAGGTGTTGCACACCCTGCGTGCTCCAGTCGCGGCACCTGGCGGGCTGTTCTCGGCGAGAGCATGAGGTCCAGAACGAGATGGCTTTCGATCCGTGAAGCGGCTGCTTCACGGTTGTCAACAACTGCGGGAGCAAAGTTGAGAGAGTCTTGAACAGGAGCCCAAGGTTGAAAAGGAGCCGACCTCTGGCCTCCATCTTTGTAGCTGTTGGAAATGTGTTCAACGATTAAGCGCGGCGCTGAAGCGAGAGCCACGTTTGGGAAGCGACCTGCCCTTCATCCTTGTAACTGTTGAAAGTTGTTCCGAGTGAGCGTGTGCGGCACCACGGCGTGAGCCGCTTTTGCAGCCACATGCCATCTATCCAAACAAATGTTGCGGGCTTCGGGATGGAAAGTTACAAGGACGTCTCACACGAAACACCCGGCCTGGCCTACGGACACGGTCCGTGGTGCGACAGGGGGGTGCAGTTTATCAGGGAGACGGAGGAGGAGGAGGAGGAGGAGGATGAGGAGGAGGAGGGAGGAGGAGGAGGTTGGCCGGCATTTCGTCGCAAGTTCTCGTTGATGGTCCCGGGGCCCAGCGTGGAAACATGCGCAGCCCTGGCGAGAGGGGCTGGGGGCAGGAGGTCCGTGGACGCCAAGCAGGGCAGTCTCGTGTTGCCCGTGAGGAGGAGGAGGAGGAGGAGGAGGAGGAGGAGGAGGAGGAGGGAGGGAGGAGGAGGAGGAGCAGGAGGAGGAGCAGAAGGAGGAGCAGGAGGAGGAGCAGGAGGAGGAGAAGGAGGGGAACAAGGCAGAGGGTCGGGGAGGGCGAGGGTGAGGGAGGGCGATGAAACGGAGGGAGGGAGGGAGGGAGGAAGGGAAGGAGGGAGGGAAGGAGGGGAGATGGGAGGAGCAGGAGGAGGAGGAAGAGGAGGAGGAGGACGAGGACGATGAGGAGGAGGAAGAGGAGGAGGAGGAGGAGGACGAGGAGGAGGAGGAGGAGGACGCGGCGGACGAGGAGGACGCGGCGGACGAGGAGGACGAGGAGGACGAGGAGGATGAGGAGGACGAGGACGGGGACGAGGAGGACTAGGAGGAGGAAGGAAAGGAGGGGGAGGATACGATACGATACGAAAGCAATTGGGGTCGATGAACTCCGTCTTCGCAGTTTCGCTGCACAGTAGCCTCGACGCTTAACGCCAGACCTGAAGACACAGCAGGATATGAAGGGGACTAAGCGTCCGTATATAATCTCCGACCCTATGCGGCTTACAGCCAACCTCTCAAACTCCTTTGAATCGTGGCCCTGCGGCGGCCACATAACCGCCAGGCCGAGAGGAACGCCGTGGCGGGGAACGGCCCCGCAGCGACCCCGCTGGCACTAGCAGCACTCTCAGGCATACTTACCCTTCCCTCGACCCCGCCCCCCGCTCTCACGACGACGACTCCCCCCCTTCCCTCTCTCCGAAAGTGGCACTAAGAAATTCCCAGCAACAGAGCTCTGACTGATGGCCCCACGTGAGGCCAGCTCTCGGAAGCGAGCGCCGGTGGCGGAGGCAGGAGGCGGCACGAGCTTCCCTTCTGGCCTTCCCTCTCGAGCAAGCTGCCGACCTGGCGCTCGAGCGGGCCCTTCGCCACAAGGCATACCGCTAGAGCAACAACGGGTCAAACATGCCAATCAGCTGGATGGCTTACAAGTCCAGGAGAATGAGATCGAGCAGCTTCACCACCGCCGCCGAGCTCGGGTTCGGGCCCATCGAGAACTGCAGCCGAACTTTGCCCTCCATTCTCTTCGAGCCTGGCCCTCTTGGCGCTCGAATAGAGAAGTGCCTGATGAGCGAGGCAATGTACTGCGAGTTCTTCTCCTTGACATGTGTGTCGTGAAACTCCTTGGCTTTGTTGCGTATTGGCTCTGGCGCTGACTTCATCACCGCACGAATCGCGAGGAAGAACACTGTGATGAACGGCGGCCCTGGCGCGCTCAGATCCACGTCCTCCCCCGCCTTCTTCTTCTTCTTCTTCTTCTTCTTCTTCTCGTGGAGCTGCTACACTCCGTCGGAGTAGACTTTGTTGGCCGCGAGTCTGCCCACGGCGAGGTAGCTCTCCTTCGAGACCAGGAAGGTCGACAGCACGACGGCGGAGAGCAAGGCCTGCTCGCGAGCCGTAGCCAGGGACAGGAGGGCGATCTTCGTCACGAGGTTGTCGTCGCCTTTTCCTCGGCCCGTGTTGGCGGACTTCGCGTCGGGCTGTGAATCTGAACCTTCTTCTGCACCTCGTTTGACTCCTGGCGTTACTGGCGCGATCTGGATCCCAACCCATGGCGGCATCTCCTCGTCGCCGAAGAGCTCGTCCATGGTGTATGACAGGAGCGTGAGTGAGGTGCGTCCGAGCGTGAAGATTGTTTTCGTGAATGCTCAGGGATGTTGAGCCACAAACTCTACAGACCAAGACATCAGGAATCACGATCTCGTTAAGGGTCGTCGCTTTATGCTCCGGACACCGCCCATGCTGAAGAGCCCTCGAGAGATGTGTGCATGCTGTCAGCCGTTCTCCGAACACTGCTTCACATAGCATACACTGATTAGTGAGCGCGAGAGCATGAGAGGGTTTGACACTGCTATGCACAATCCTAAAATGGTTGGCTAGTCCAGCTTTGCAACTAAAAGTGGCCCCACATGGGCCCGTTTCATCAGGCCAGGGACATGCGTGCACTCGATCGGATAAAAAGGGCCTCGGCCTCCTGGGCACCAGGACTGGATCCCGCAGGGGGCTCGTGAGAGTCGGGGCCGATATTTACACCGAGGGAGGCACTACGCAGGATCGTGACATCTATTCGTTTAAATCGGGCAGCAAACTCGGGCTAGACCAGTTTTTAAGTCCTTCGAATTTCAAGCCACAGGTCATGGGCTTCCTCGGAGACACGCACAAGCTGCTCAATGTCCGCTAAAACTCGCAGAGCCCAAGGATTCGCGTCTGGCATCACCGAGATCGAATCCCCAACAGCTTTTTCTCCTAGAAACGTGCCAAACCAAGCAGCAATCAATTGTCTATGATATTCGAGGTGGGTGCAAGTTCCTTGAAACCACTTCAGCCGTCTAACACGAAGCTCTACGCAGAACGGGGTGATCTTCCAATGCTTGAGCACCTGCTGGGAAGACAAATAGCGGACATGGTGCGCATCTTCCCAGCTCGCTTTACCCCGCATCGCTCTGCGACAGAGACCAGCAACCGCGAGCTCAAGGTTGCGTAGCTGACCAGCACTAGGAAGAAAACATTCAACTGCCGAAAGGGTCCACATTTTTCCCAGCGGTGCGGTATGTTGGGTTGCTGCCAGAAACGCCTCATGCGGAAATAGGCTGTCTTGGCGGCAAGAATCCGTTTACCTAGTTCAACCTGAAACGATTGAGTCGGAGTGAGGCGAGGTCCTAGATATCGCACCGACTCTCCACATCCACATTGCTGACTGCGAAGCATGTGTGCCACACGGCGTTTCGCCGATGGCGGGACCGAGAAGATGGCCTCTTGTTTTTTTGGTTACGCTTGAGGCCAATCTTCGCTAATTCAGCATCTAAAAATTCGCCATTCGTAATCACGATTCGTTTAGCCAGGTCCAGGGAGAAGACAGGACCCAGGACCAGCTTTTTTCAACAAATCCTCGGCGACTTTAGTCAAATCTGAAAGTCACAGCTGGCTTCAAGATACTGCTCCAGAGGATCCTGCTGCTGGCAGGAGGAGGAGGAGGAGGAGGAGGAGGAGGAGGAGGAGGGAGGAGGAGGAGGAGGAGGAGGAGGAGGAGGAGGAGGAGGAGGAGGGAGGGAGGGAGGGAGGGAGGGAGGGAGGGAGGAGGGAGGGAGGAGGGAGGGAGGGAGGGGGGGGAGGGAGGATGGAGGGAGGAGAGGAGGAGGAGGAGGAGGAGGAGGAGGAGGAGGGTCAGCGAGCGACGGAGGGCAGGCCGGCTGCGACGGGCAGGTCTTTTGCCGCCAAGGCGTCGATCATGGGCAATCTTCGCATGATGAAGCAGCGACGAAACGCCGCGATGGCCTCCAGCGCCGCAGTGATTGGGCCTGAGCGTTCGCTGGTGCCCTCAGCCCAGCGGCGCCTCGAGCACCAGCGACGTCCTGCGGGCCCGCGCGGCGCGCGCTCGAGCTCCGTCGCAGCCTGCGCCGCGGCAGCCTTTGGAACCCGCCGACGCTCGCGCCTGCCGCTGAGGCTCGCGCTCCAGCGCCGCCGGCCTGCCTGTGGGATACCGGCAGTCGCCGACGATCCGTTGCAGGAAGCTGCGGGTCAGTCGCCGCACCCTCCGCCGCCTCGTCCGCCAACTTGTCGCCGCGCCAGTCTCGGTAGGCAGTCCTGCCCTCCGGCACCTGGCGTTTCGCGCGCTCGCGCGCTGGGCCTCGACCTTCGTGCGCTGGGCCTTGACCGTATCGCGCGGCCCAGCGGGTTTCTTCAGCAGCCTCCGCACGTCAAGTCGCACATGCTGGCAGGAGCACATTAGGGGGCCACATGCGAACCCCACCCCTGCCCCCCACGATTTCTGAGGGGGGTAGGGGGGGGGTCACTTCGTTCGGGAGCCTCCCGAACGAAGTGAACCCCACCCTCTCCCTCAGAAAAATCGTGGGGGGCAGGGGTGGGGTTCGCATGTGGCCCCCCCCCACACAGCGAGCGAAGAACGGTGTAAAATAATTTTTTTCGCTGTCGGGGGCGCCTGTCCCTGGGCGGCTGGAAAGTTTATACCCCTACGGTGCCACCGTAAGGGTATAAACTTTCCAGCCGCCCAGGGACAGGCGCCCCCGACAGCGGAAAAGTTTATTTCATACCGTTCTTCGCCCGTTAACCTACACATGCGTGTCGCAGTCCGTTGGCGGCCTTCCTCGGTGAGGCCCGGGGAGGCGAGGATGCCGTCGACCACGGCGGTGGCCGGCGGCATCGCGTGCCGCAGCGCGGCCAGCAGCGCCGACAGCTCGCCTCCGCACGTCAAGTCGCACATGCAGGCAGGAGCACATTAGGAGGCCACATGCGAACCCCACCCCCGCCCCCCACCCTCCCCCTCAGAAATCGTGGGGGGTAGCGGTGGGGTTCGCATGTGGCCCCCTGCACATGCGTGTCGTAGTCCGTTGGCGGCCTTCCCCGGCGAGGCCCCGGGAAGGCGAAGGATGCCGTCGACCACGGCGGAGTGCCGGCGGCATCGCGTGCCGCAGCGCGGCCAGCTCGCGCCGACAGCTCGCCCCGGGTTGTGCCCTTTGAGCGGCTCGTCGGGCGTGCCCGGGGTGGCGGCCGGCTCCGGCAGTAAAACGACGCGAAGATCGGGACAAAATCGGATCGGGATAATTCGAAATCTCTGAGAATCGGCGGGTTTGGAGGATGTATTGGGCGCCGCGGCTGCTCCAGAGCGTTCCGGAACGCTCTGAGAGCGCTCCGGAACGCTCTGGAGCGATTTATCCCGATCATAGCTCTGTTTTAAGCAGCGCCACGGTGGCCCACCCGACGATGGTGAGCTGCGAGTGCGCCCTTCGTACGCGGAGCCGCCCAGGAAGGGCCCGAAGGCAAGGTCCCGTTGTGCGTGTGCCGATCCGGCAAGCATCGTCTGCGCGCGAGAGCATGACCAGGCCGTGTGGTGCCAGCCACCACGCGCCCGTTCGGGCAGACACGATCATAGAGGTTTTGGCCGCCCGCTGCAGCAACATCAGCAGCGTGCCGATTTTAAAGCACAGCAGCCATGTCCTCCAATGCTCTGCCGCAGTCGTTCTTGCGACGCTGAGACCACTGCCCGTCCACGACAGGGAGGTGGAGGGAGAGAGATAAATAGAAGGATAAGAAGGATAAGAAGGAGAAAAAGGAGAAGGAGTAGGAAGAAAAGGAAAAGGGAGGGAGATACGGCAGGCGCGGATGGGAGGGGAGGATGTGTTGAGGAGGCAATGGGGGAGGAGACGCGAGGGGGTCGAAGACCACGCAGAGGGAACATGGGGAGGTCCTCCTCCTGCCTTTCTCCTCGCCCATGCTATCATCATTCATCCCGCCTGAGCAGCTCCCTCTTTTCCACTCCTCCCTCATCTCGCCCCTCCTCCACCTTTCTCCACCTCCTGGAGGGGAGGGCAATGGGGAGGGGATGGGAGGGAAGATGAGGGAAGGGTAGGGAGTCCTTAGTATGGAGAGATGATGTCACGCTGCCCTGGCATCGATCAGGAGTCTCAGCACGGCAGGGAACTTCAGTTGCGACGTAACATGAAAGGAGCGTCACTTCAGCGGTTTTCATTGGTTTCAAGTATCATGTACGTGCGAAATGGCTGGCACTGCTTTCTTGGTGGAGCGCGCTCTTTGCTCCCACAACACACTCTTGTGCTTTGGGCAACGCCATGCTGATCAATCTCGCTGCGCCCTGTCCTTAGGCAGCCTTACTGATCGGTTCTGCTAAGGGCCCGATCGTGCATCCCCGCTGCAGTTGGGTCCCCGCTGCAGTGTCTTGATTGTGCTGGGACATCGGGCATGAATTCAAGTTGGATCAGATGTTCGAGTCTGGTATGGTGAACACCTGTGTGTCTTCTTCAGTGTGGTGCATGTTCCGCGGGGAAGTGCCCAGGCGTTTGCGGCATGTTCCAGCACCGTGCTAGCACAGGGCTTTGTTTGCAGGCACGTCGAGAATGTTTCAACAGGCTGTAACATGCGACAATTCTTAATCCCATGCTTCAGAGTACACAACGAATGTGCACTTGGCCCGTTTCCTGCAGGCTTGCAATCGAATCGCTTCCATGGTGGAGAGAACACCCGTATCATGTGGCAGCTGGTTTCCCATTGCCCAGAGGGCACTAGCATGCCACGTCGGGAGTCTTAGGCTTCTTACCGGAGTAGACAAACGGCATGACCAAACACTTTCTCAGCACCTTGCGGATTTGTTTGATCTGCCTTGGGCCTCTTTGGCGGCGCCTCTGACGCCGCCCCTGACGCGCTCCGCGCGCTAGGGAGGGGGGCCCAGCGCCACTCCAAGACATCCTCGCGGACCTCGGAAAGTTATTGTTTGTGTCGTTGATATTCCTTTACTCCGTCTCTACTCCTCGGAGCTTGCAAAGGATCTTCGGGGCACCTTTGAAAGTCTTGTTGCCGTCTGGGGTCGGGGTCCTGGAACAGTTTTGGAGGCTCGCGGGGCTGTCGGGAATGTCTTTGCGCCGACTTTAAGCCATCTCGGGGCCGCTTACGGCTTCTTGGGGGCCGTTTGGGGAGAGATCTAGGGGCGTCTTGGGGTATATTGTGGTTTCTTTTGGCGAAAAAGTTGAAAGGTAGAACACACCGTACAACTCAAATTCTATCGGAGTTCTCCCAGAGGGTCTTTCAGACACCGCTCGGCGTTTCTGTGGCGCCTCTATGGAGCCTCTTGAGCGCCTGTTTGCGGTTTCCTGGGCCATCCTGCAAGCAAAATCGGCCCCGGCTCTGGGTGCAGGAGGGTGGTTCGAGGGTTCAGACAACTGCAAAGGTCCCGCCGGACAGCGCCCGAGCATCATACCATCCCATTGCGTGCCAGGTGGCCACAGTGGCTGATCTGGCAAGTACGAGAGCAGTTGGGATCGGAGGGTGGGAAAACAGCGATTTGATCGTATGCTCTCTCGCTGTGGCAGGGGGGAGGGAGGTTCGTGGGGGAGTGGGCCAGGTTGGGTTTCTGCTGCCTCAGCGGACTCTGGCATGAGTCCGACAAGGCAGGCATATGCGATTGGCAAACCGCATTCGATGCAACATACTTGTGTGTCTGGGGGGGGGGCAGCGAACATTTGGAAGAATTGTTTGGATAATGTTCGAGATCGCCGAGAGGGAGGTCCGACGATATGACCCGCTCGATCGGATCTCCCTTGTCACCCATCCTCCTCCTCCTCCTCCTCCTCCTCCTCCTCCTCCTCCTCCTCATCATCATCATCATCATCATCATCATCATCTCCAGCACCCTCCTCTCCTCGCATTGGTTTTCTCTCTATCCCTCATCCGCCCTCCACCTCGCGTCTCTTCATCCTGCTCTCCTGCATGTTACCTTCTCGGTCCACCTCTTCCACCCGTCCCCAAACATCTTTCTATCTCCTCATCATCCTCACCCTGCTATCATGAATACCCCTTGTCCCTCATCCTCCTTTCCCATATAGTTGTCGTTCCACCTCCTGCTCTCTCTTATCCTACCCCTCCTGCTTTCATCAATTCTCCCCCTTTCTCACCCACCTCTTCATTTGAAATGTTCTCCTGCTATCCTTCCTTCCTCATCTCTCATCCTCCCTCCCCCCTCGTGCTCCTGTTCTCCTCTTCCAAATGCCCACTACAACCTCCGATGCCCCTTGATACACACCTCGAATCGTCTAACCCCCACCCGTCCCTTCTCGGACTTCTGACGCAGCTGCTACTCACCCTCCCCGACCAAAGTGCCATACTCGTTTGAGGCGTTCCAGACAGGGCCTTGCCTCCGAGAGTCGAAGGAGCTGTCAACTCTTCCTCGGCGGAGGGCTGCGGAACGCCAGCGGAAGGTCGGCGGAAGTAGAACGAGACCGCCTCCGCCGGCGGAAGCTCGGCGAAAGGCGGCGGAAGTAAAAGTGCGCCCCCAAGAGATGGGCACGTTTTCGGGTCCAGTGTTTCCGGAACCCGCCATTTGAATTTGAACCAGGGGCTTCCGCCGGCAGAGGCTGCCTCGTTTTATTTCCGCCGCCTTCCGCCGCGGAAAAGGTGGCAACTCCTTCGATACCCGAAGGTCGGGAGCGCCCCATGTGCTGCTGAGCCACGGGCCCCCCCAAGGTCCCGTCCGGCCAGGGTTTTTGGGGGGGCATCGCCGGACCGTGGCCATGCGACGGCGGCCCAGGCGCCCAGAGAGGCGAGGCAGCCGACGGATCTCTCTCTCTCTCTCTCTCTTCCGTCCCTTTTCCAGGAGGAGGAGGAGGAAGGATGAGGAGGAAAAGGGGGAGGAGGAGGAGTAGGAGGAGGAGGCAGGAGGAGGAGGAGGAGGAGGAGGAGGAGGAGGAGGAGGCAGGAGCAGGAGAGGAGGGGAGGAGAGAGGAGAAGGAGGAGGGGGAGGAGGCGGAGGAGAAGGAGAGAGGATGAAAGGAGGATGAGGAAGGAGGAGGAGAGGAGGAGGAGGAGGAGGAGGCGGACGAGGAGGAGGAGGACGCGGAGGAGGCAGGAGGATGAGGATGAGATGGAGGAGGCGGAGGAGGAGGAGGAGAGGAGGAGGAGGAGCGGAGGAGGAGGAGGAGGAGGCAGGGGAGAGGAGGAAGCATGAGGAGGAGGCAATGAGGGAGGGTTTCAGGAGGAATAGCAGGCCGTCGGATTCATCCTCCCTCCTCTCTCTCTTTTCCGTCCTTTTCCAGGAGGAGGAGGAAGGAGGAGGAGGCGGAGGAGAGGTGGAGGAGGAAGGAGGAGGAAGGAGGAGGAGGAGAGGTGGAGGCGAGGCAGGATGAGGAGGAGGAGGAGGAGGAGGAGGAGGAGGATGAGGAGCTGGAGTAGGAGTAATGAGGCAGGATGTACAAAGAGGAGGCAGGAGGAGGAGGAGGAGGAGGAGGAGGAGGAGGAGGAGGAGGAGGAGGAGGAGGAGGAGGAGGAGGAGGAGGAGGAGGAGGAGGAGGAGGAGGAGGAGGAGGAGGAGGCCGAGCAGGAGGTGGATGAGGAAGCGGGGGAGAAGGAGGAGGAAGCAGGAGTAGTAGTAGTAGTAGTATTCGTAGTAGTAGTAGTAGTAGTAGTAGTTGTAGTCGTAGTAGTAGTAGTAGTAGTAGTAGTAGTAGTAGTAGTAGTAGTAGTAGTAGTAGTAAGTAGTAGTAAGTAGTAGTAAGTAGTAGTAAGTAGTAGTAAGTAGTAGTAAGTAGTAGTAGTAGTAGTAGTAGTAGTAGTAGTAGTAGTAGTAGTAGTAGTAGTAGTAGTGGTGGTGGTACCAGCAGTAGTAGTAGTAGTAGTAGTATAGTAGTAGTAGTAGTAGTAGTAGTAGTAGTAGTAGTAGTATAGTAGTGTAGTAGTAGTAAAGGAGAGGAGGAAGGAGGAGGAGGAGGAGGAGGAGGAGGAGGCAGGAGAGGAGGAGGAGGAGGAGGAGGAGGAGGAGGATGAAGAGGAGGCGGAGGAGGAGGAGGAGGAGGAGGATGTGTGTGTGAATCCCCCTACTTTCCTCCTATCTTGCTCATATCCATCGCCCCTCTTGGCTCGGATGACAGGTACTCGATACTTGGAGGTACGTTGGGTAAAACCATCGTCCCTCATCGTCTACCGACGGACACTCGGGGGGTGGGGTCGGTCCATTGGTCCTCCTCACCCTCACACAGGTTATCAGCCTTCTCTTTTATATCCGACATCGCATCCAACCTGCGCCCCGACCTGACGACATCGGACTAGTTATGCGAGATGACGGCACGACACCAGTCGTCCGTCCTCCCGCATGATGAGTCGTCGCCGTCAGTCGCGCGCAACTTGGATGCTGATATGTCCGATATTCTAGGAGCTTCCCCAAATTTTGCGGCCCGCATGGCCATCTCTCCAGGAACCGACGGATTGGACGAAGCTATGCCCCCACCCAGTGCAGCGCAGTCAATGCAGCGGGAAACCGCAGCAATGCCAGCGTTGCCCACCCAGGCGGCACTTCAGCTCCACGCTATGCAAGCTGTGTTGCAACAGCTTCGTGCCTTGCATGCTCATAGCGTTTCCGCACCCCCACTTCCTATTGGAGATCAGACCCCCCTACAGCAGCGATTCTTACACGCCGCTCCAGGGCTCACGCCTCAATTCCCCACCCTTCATACCACATCTGACGTCCCTCCCGCAGCACTGCACCAGTCAGCGCGGCGGGAAACCGCAGCCCCGCCACAAACAGCGCGGCGGGCCACCGCAGCACCGTCCCAGACAGTGCAGCGGGATACCGCAGCTCCACACATGCCTACACCTTCCTCCCCTCCGAGAGAGAGAGGCACAGGCACACGAAGGTGGGGCCATGGGACGCCCGAACAAACAGGGATTGAACAGGGACAGGTTTATGAGCGAGTCCGTGAATTCGAAAACCGTACTTCTGACCATGGCCCTAGTCGCCGTGCTCATTCTAAGAGCCAAGCTCCCAGGCGTGGCCCCGAACAGTACATTATTCGAGACGATCGCGGCAGTAGGAGTCCATCTGTCCGGGGGGTTCGTATTAGGCCCCATAGTTCCCCAGCCGCAAACCGACATAGGGAGGCTCTTCCAATGCAAGACATGGCTGAGCTACGAGATCACGTGCACACATACGTTGAATATCAAACTAGCCTCGTCCACAAGGCTGTGGCCTCTGATCCCGCCGTCCTCCGGAGTGACCTCCAACAGGGTCTTTCGATCCTGGACGCTGCCGTCCAAGAGGACCGTCGGATCATGCAACAGCTGATGCAGCGTCTCGATACACAACGAGATCGCGAGACTAACAAACTTGTGGCCGTCAAGTCCGACTTCGATCGACTTGAAGCTAGCGTCATTCAGATTCGTCAACACAACGATGAACGTGCACGCATTCTTCGCGAAGAGCTGCGAGAAGTCGCGGGCACAGCTTCAGGTGCCTTCGGAGCGCCTTCCACCGCGCTACAAGGTCATATTGCCACGATCCGTGGTGAAACGGAAGCTGCAGCACGTGAGCTGCACGATTATACACGCTCCGTTCAGCAAGATTTGTATGGCAAGTTATGTGAGGCCGAGAACGCTTTCCAAGCTCAACTCTCTTCCTGTCAGGTTCAACATGCACCACAGCTTCTTTCCAGAGTCCACACTCTCGAGCAGACCGTAGCTGAGCTGCAGGTCGCACGGGCTCATACTGCGCAGGTGAGTCCCACTGCTACGGTGACCAACCCCGACGTGACGGCAGCTGTTCTACAGACCGTCCGAGCGGAGGTGGCCCACTTGCAAAGGCAGCTGCAGGATTCTGTGGCCGAGAGGGATGCCGAGTCAGCACGCGCGAATGCGCGCCTGGATCAAATGAACGCTGAGATGGCTCGTCTTGCTAACGAGAATGTTGACCTGCGTACTCTAATTGTCAATCTAACTACCCACAATAAGGATGACGTTCGATTCCTCACAGACACTCAGAAACATCAACACGCTGAATGGGAAGTATTGTCTGATTGTGTCGCAAAACTGCAAGCAGACAACACCACGCTTGAGCAAACAATACAAGATCACATCGCGGACGCAGCCAAACATACACCTGATACCGGCTATCGCCGCCCCTCCCCTGACGCCGCTGCTCGCGATGCGGGGGGTTCTACTGGGGCCGCTTCCAAGCCGACACTTCCTCAGGCAGGAACTGGTGCTGACGAGCAGCGGGGAACCGCAGCCCAGCCTTCTGCCCCTGAGACAGCTGCAGACAATGCTAGCTTTCGAACACACTCTCCCATTAATATAGGTACACTCGGCTCCAACGTTGCGCAATCCCCGTATAATGCTGGCGGGTCACTACTTCCTGCCACAGTCAAAGAAAGTGACCGTGTTCGGGTCCCAGGCTTCCCTAAGATCACAGGAGTCGCCGATTGGATGAACGGAGTCCGTAAGGGTTTCAGAAACGCCTCTGGACGCCCAGCTCAGGCGTACGCCTTCATCATGATAGCGGAGAACCCTGAGATGACTTTTGAGGATCTCGCCGACAGCGGCGACTTCGAGAGCCTCGACTGTAAGTTAGCTGACGCTCTTCTCGAGATCCTCCCACATGAGTTAAGATTGCAAATGAAGCTGTTAGAGGACGTTGAACACAAAGCCAAGCGCATGCTTAAAGGACGTCAGGTATATCAGAAAATTATCCGTTCATTTGACGTCACCGTTGCCGAGGATCACCTTCACGACTTTGATCGCATTAAGAATCTACGCATGCACGGAGACGATCTCCAGCGTTTCATCGTCGAATGGGATCGATTACTATTGGCTCTTACCAAACTACCCGAGATGTACATCATGGAATCCCTCTTTCGTACTCAGGTTCAGAGACATCCTTGGATGAAAGAAGACATGAGCAAATACAACAAAGCCAGGGCTGGAGCCAAAGATGAGAACGGAGAGGAGATCAAGACATACAATTGGCTCCATCAAAGAGTTTACGACGTTCTTGATTTACACAAGCTACAGAAGAATCAATACAGCATGCAAAAAGAATCGCGGGACACCGTTGCCCCTGCCAAGACTAAGACCAAACAAACAAGCCGCAACTCACATTGCGTCCCTTTCTTCAAGGGCAAAGGGTGTCCCCGTCCAGATACATGTAAGTTTTTGCACACTGCTGAAAAGAAACCGCCGCCCAGACGCCACCCGTCGTCTCGTGATCCTCCCAGGAATCGCCAATCATCTCAACATCGTAGAGACGCTCGGGGCAGCGCCTCTGGCGCGGCTACTTCGAGGCCTCCGGCTGCCAGGTATTTTTGCTACGATTTTGCAAAGGGTAATATGTGTCAGCGCACTGGTTGCAACCGGCACCACGTGCATCCTTGCGTCTTCTATCAGAAGGGCAGTTGCACCAACGGGGATACCTGCAAATTTGCCCACTATAAAAATGGCTTCAAGACGCCGCCTCGCAGCCCCAGCAGGCCCAGAAGCGAACAGAGGTTCCCCTCCCGAAGCCCAGGTGGTAGACGCTGGTCGCAGAGATCACGATCTTTCACCAGGAGTCCGGGGGGCAGGGCTTACTCCAGGAGTCCGGGGGGCAACCGTCGTTTCTCAACGAACACTCGACAGCCCTCCAAGAGCCCAGGTGGCACTCGCTGGTCCCAGAAGGACTCGCGATCGCCGTCTCGTTCGTCTCAGCGGCAAGGCCGATCACGTAGTCCAGGCGGTACAAGATGGTCTCAGAGAGATTCACGATCTGGCTCCCGTTCCAGTCGGACATCGCAGTCCAGTCAACGACAGCGCTCTCCCGCTCGGAACACCAACCGAGTGTACGTGATACGCGAGAAGATCCTCGCAGTTTCACCTACACATGGTATCTCAAAGGCCCAGATTCTCAAGACCAAACCGCCTGCGACGACATCGACACCAAAACTAAAGGTTCGCTGGAACCTTGCTGCTACCGATATCGATTTTTTCACGGTTCGACGTAAGATGAGACCGTA
>CAUYUJ010017790.1:15000-20000 GCA_963575745.1 Prorocentrum cordatum
GGAGCAGCGGCAAGCGAAAAAGTGGGAGGGGCAGGTGAGGGTGGGCGGGAAAAGGGGGGGGGAGTGCGGGGAAGGGGGCCGACTGTGAGCGTCGTTAAGACGATCCCCTATCACCCCTGGCATGGCCTTGGCCCCGCTGCGCACTTTTACCCCCCTTACCCGGGGATGTGTGCTGTTACCTTCGGGCTTCGTGGGGCTTGTGCCCCACCTCGGGGGGGTGACTAGTAGAGGCTAGCGGGGCTGAGCTACCATGGACCATGGCCCAGTGAGGACTTGTTTTTGATCGAGTCTCAAGCGACATGAAAACTAGGCTATGCGTTTCGCCCCATAGGGGCTCTTCGAGCCAAACTGCCTACGGTGCAGCATCAAACGAGCAACGTCGACGATGGGACTGGAGGCGGAGCGGAGGGGAAAGGCTAGACGATGCTGAGCACGTGAACCCCCCCCCGTGGCTTCAGCGGCCCCGTAGGCCCTCGGCGAACATCACGCTGCCCGCGTCCATGAGCTGTGCGCCTCGCATGAGCCCAGGGTCCACATCAGAGTAGCTGTTCAGGTGCGTCATCTGCTGGTACGGCAGCGTGTTCGTGATGTAGTTGAGGTAGCCCATGGCGATGCCGAGCATCCACGCGAGCGCCAGCGAAAGCGTGAGGAAGAACAGCCAACTAGGTTCGTGCTCGGGGGAGTGACTCCGCGTCGTCCTGTGGATGTACGCGTAGAACGCGACCCAGGCGACGGCCGCAAAACAAAGCACTACTGCAAGATAGACCGCTCCAGGATTGTTGTAGTGGACGGGGAAGCTCAGCAGTCCGAGCACCACGGTGAACAGGAGCCAGGGCGCCAAGACCGAGATGCAGACCGCCGTGCCGTTCAGCCGCCTCCTCATGCCCGGCCTGAAAGGCGCCTTCTCGGCATGGTTTCCCGAGAACTGCTCCGCGAAAGGAGCACTGTAACCATAAGGCACTCCGGCCTCCTCAGAGTTTTATTCTGGCCAGGGGAGGCGGGGGAGGGGAGGAAGAGGAGGAGGAGGAGGAGGAGGAGGAGGAGAGAATGGAGGAGATGAAGGAGATGGAGGAGCAGGAGAAGAAGGACGAAGCAACAAAAAACGCAAGCGACCTGGAAGGCGCCATATGCCGCGCCGCCTGCGGTCTGCCCGTACTGGCTCATGTGACCGCAGGGATGAAAAGAAGAGCGAAGCAGCTGCCGGTTAATACGCTGGCACAAATGCCGGCCAGACCCTTCACGGACCAGTGACCCGTGTATCTCTTCAGTTTCGGCGCAACACGATCCCCTGGTCTGACGGCAGCGGGGTGTTGGTGACGTCGTGCATGCCGTGCTACCGACGAACCGTATGCACACAGCCTCGACGCGAGCGTCGCGCCAGGCCTGTAACTTGGGTGTGTGTGTGTGTGCAGACGCTCGTGATTCAAGTCAAGGAGTCTCTAGGCACAAATCCTGGACCCAGTAGGAGCCTGGCCAATATCTGTGCCAGCGTATGGTTGGCAGACTTGGAATACTATGAAGTAGCTGCAATGGAAGTACGCACAGCTCGGGCCAAGCTGACAAAGCACCAGCAGCAGCGGGAGGCAGACGAGAGGTCGGATGGATGCGGCGGAGGAGATGAGAAAGAGGAGAGGACGACGACGACGACGACGACGACGACGACGGCGACGACGACGACGACGACGACGACGATGACGGCGGCGGCGGCAACAGTGACAATGACCAGGACGAAGCGGAGAAGGAATCTCTCCCGCCACATCTCCAGCAAACAGTGCAGACGCAGCTACTGTCCCAGGCTCGTAGAGGAAGCAGGCCGAAGGGGTCAAAGCCAGACTTCGAGAGAGTCCGATGCCAAGAGGCTGCACGCCCTCCGCACTCCGTGGATTATATGCGCACATTGTGCACTCTTCACGCTCACTGCACTCTATAAATATTCGACACGATGCACAGAAACAACTACTTCCTGTACGATATCTACAAACCTTTCTGTTATCCATGCCGCCTCTGAACCCCTTGCAACCCCCACATTCCACACGAAACGTTGGGTGCTCCACATCTTTAGCACCGCCCACCTCATCTGCACGCTGAATACTCCTTCATCTTCACAGCCCATTACGCTCTTCACACTCTCTGCACGCAGCGGGAATCCAAGCACGCTGCAACGCGAAGCGGACTCTCTGAACCTGGCCGCCCGCCAAACACGGTGGCCGACATTCACCCAAATCAATCCAAACTCCGCTAGAACCCAGGGGTGCTCAGGGGTTCTGCGGGATTCCAGGAGTCTTGGAGTTCTCTATTCCATGACGCAACAATAAAGCAGCACTAAAGCAAAACAGAAACAAGCCGACATAGCTACCAGCAATAATAAAGCAAGACAACGTAGCATTCGAAGCAAAAATACGGCAAGGCAGCCTTGCATCCAGGAAGAATAATGCAAGAATCGGCAAGATAACATAGCATCCAATGCAAGGCTACGGCAAGAAAGCCTAGCATCCGGCTGGAATGCAACAAGAATAAGGCAAGACAAGCTAGCAGCCGGCAAAGATAAAGCAAGCATAGGGCAGGAAAACTTAACATTCGGCAGTTTTTCGGCGAAACAAAGGCAGGAACACCTAGCAGTCACCTAGCATTCGTATTTCGCGGCTCCGTCAGGGGCTCCACCGATGGCGGTTCTCACATGGGCAGTACCCTATACTGCATGTGGTTGGGTCCTTCGCCAAGATAATGTTGCTCTTGCTCCTACTCTTTTTTTTTCGACACCGCATCATCCAATTAGAAGCGGCCGCGCAAACGATTTCGTGGAGCATGTCTTCGCGATCGGTCCTCATGACGGACCCGCGGTATTTGGTTTCTCCCTATGGGGCCAAGGTGCGTGTGCGGGCGCAAAGGGAGCACAGGCCGCTGGGGCGAAGATGGCAAGCTTCCTCGGGACAGCACAGCACAGCACAGCACACGCCGCACATGCGGGGCCTGCGCGTAACCTTCGATAAGCCCCAGGCAAACGACGCCGACGACGACAGCGACAGCGACGGTGACGGCGACGGCGACGGCGACAGCGACGACGACGGCGACAGCGACGACGGTGACGGCCACGGCGACGGCCACGGCGACGACCACGGCGACGGCGACGACGACGACGAAGACGACGAAGACGACGACGGCGACGGCGACGGCGACAACGGCGACGGCGACAACGACGACGACGGCGACGACGATGGCGGCCCCGCGCTACTGGGGGGGAGGTATGAAATGAACAGGTCTACAGATCCACCTCCCTCCATCCATCTCCCTCCTCATCCCATTGTCTTCCCCTTTCCTGCTAAGGACAGATTCACGTCGCGACTACG
The DNA here is from genome assembly GCA_963575745.1 of Prorocentrum cordatum. Classification (NCBI taxonomy): domain Eukaryota; class Dinophyceae; order Prorocentrales; family Prorocentraceae; genus Prorocentrum; species Prorocentrum cordatum. The sequence continues at coordinate 18,348 of CAUYUJ010017790.1, forward strand.
TTGGCGTTGGCCTCTGACAGCGCGCGGATCCTTCAGCCTCGAACGGTCGCGGATTTCCCATGGCGCAGATCGTCCGGTGTCGGCCTATGCCAGGCCATGGGTGGCGTTCAACCAGGAACGCCCGCGCTGGAATCGCCGCCCATTGGACGCGGCACGAGCCTGCCGTGGCTCCCTCCCCAACCGCAACTCCGCGCGGCGTCGGTCCTCAGAGCCCTCCCGGGGCCCGTCTTGGCCAGCTCATCCGGGACCGATGCCCGACGGCCCCAGGGGCCCGAAGCGGGCCTCGGGAGGCCGACACCCGCGAGAAGCCTTGCGCGCCGGCAGGTTCCAGCAGCATCGAAGCGGGACGTCGGGCCGACTCGAGATGTACATCGGGTCGAGCTGGATCGGCACGGAATCGAAATCGAACTGGATCGGCTGCGCCAGAATCCACAACAGCGCCGCGCAAGCATCGCGCACCAGATCGTCGGTGCATCGAAACCGAATCTGATCGGGCCAGCTGAGATCCACATCGAATCGGATCGATCGGATCGAAAGAGACCCTGGGACGTGAAAGGCTCCTGCACGGCCGCCCGGACTGCCTTCGACCTCCGTCCGCGAGCTTGCTCGTAGACAGGAGCGAAGACAAGAGAAGATGGCACACGGAAAAAAAGGGAGGGCGAGACGGAGGGGGCGCGCGGCGAGCTTCGTCGCGCTGGGAGGCCTACTCCTCGCGCCCGAGGACAGATCGGATCGAGATGGGCCCCCGGTGGGGGCGCGCCGCGGTCCTCGTCGCCGCTCGCCTCCTCGCAGAAGACCACCACGCCCTCGGCGGGCAGCTGCCTCGACGAGGCGGGCGCCCGCGCGGGGCCGATGGCGAGGCCGCAGGCAAACGCGGACGCGAACGACGACGGCGACAGCGATGCCAACCGCGACGACGACGACGACGACGACGACGACGACGACGACGACGACGACGACGACGACGACGATCGACACGGCAGCGGCGACGAGAACCGCGACGGCGGTGACGGCAACGGCGGCGACGGCAACGGCGGCGACGGCAACGGCAACGGCGGCAACGGCAATCACGACGACGCCGACCACGAAGCGAAGATGTCGACGGCGGCGGCGGCGACCGTGAGCGGCCACGACACAAGGCTGAGGCCGAGGGCGCCGCCTCGACCAGGCCTCGGATAGCGCGCCGAGGTGGGCGCAGCGGCCGCAGCGCGACCCAGGCGATCCGCCGGCCCCCCCCCCGCCTCAGAGGGGGCGCCCCCGGGCAAGAGCGGCGAGGCGCCCTCGGGCCAGGGCGACAGCGGGGTCGTCGGGGATCTGCGGGCGCGGGGCCTCGGTGCCGAGTTGCGGGCCGCACGCCCGCCTGGGGCCACGGCAAGGTACTCAAGCGAGAGCCGTGGATTGAGAAGGAGCCACCCTCCCGTCTTGTGTCTGCTGGAAGCCTTTAAGACGAATGTGCAGGGAGCTACGGCGAGAGCCACACTCTGAAAACCAGCCACCTCCATCCGGACAGCTGTTCCACATGTCAGGCTTCCCGATCGTAAGTGGCGAGGAAGGCTTCAGCGAAACGCCCAGCCCGCGCCTCCGAAGCGCCCTGTGGCGCGACGAGGAGGAATTAATCATAAGGAAGAAAGATGGAAGCGGAATACGGCCGAC
>CAUYUJ010017790.1:25000-64329 GCA_963575745.1 Prorocentrum cordatum
CACCACTGTCCTCACCACCGTCCCACTCTCCCCACTGTCCCCACTGTCCCCAACACTTTCCCCCTGTCCCCTCTGTCCCCATCACGGTCCCACTGTCCCCACAGTCCCCACCACTGTCCCCACTAAGTTATCCCAAAGTTCCCACCACTGTCCCACTCTCCCCACTGCCCCCACTGTACCACTGTCCCATTTTCCCACCACCGTCCTCACCACCACCCTCACCCCTCCTCACTGTCCCCACCACCACCACCGTCCCCACCACTGTCCAACTGTCCCCACTGTCCCGTCCACTGTCCCCCCTGTCCCTACACCACCGTCCCCACCACCACCGTCCCCACCACTGTCCCCACTGTCCCCACTTCTATCCCACTGTTCCCACTGTTCCCACCATTGTTCCCACTGTCCCCAACAGTACCCCCACCAGTGTCTCACTGTCCCCACCACTGTCTCCACCACTGTCCCCACCACGGTCCCACTCTCCCCACTGTCCCCACTGTCAGTACCAATGATCCACTGTCCCCACTGTCCCCACTGTCCCCACTGTCCCCACCACTGTCCCACTGTCCTCACTGTTCCCACCACTGTCCCCACCACTGTCCCCACCACTGTCCCCACCACTGTCCCCACCACTGTCCCACTGTCCCCACTGTTCCCACCAATCTCCCCACTGAACCACTGTCCCATTGTTCCACCAACGTCCTCAACACCGCTCTCACCACTGTCCCCTCCACTACCGTCCCCACCACTGTCCCCACTGTCCCCAGTCCCCACCACTGTCCGATTGCCCCCTCGCAAATGTCCCCACCACCACCGTCCCAACCACTGTCCCACTGTCCCCACTGTCCCCACCACTGTCCCACTGTTCCCACTCTTCCCACCACTGTCCCCACTGTCCCCACCAACACCCCCACCACTGTCGCACTGTCCGCACTGTCTCCGCCACTGTCCCCGCCACGGTCCCACTCTCCCCACTGTCCCCACTGTCCCCACCACTGTCCCACTGTCCCCACTTCCCACCACCATCCCCACCCCCGTCCCAACCACTGTCCCCACCACAGTCCCCCATCCGGAGTGGGGGAGGAGAGGGGGTCGATTCCCAGCGGCGAGGAGGGGGGGTGGGGTTCGAACTTGCAGTGACCCCCCCACTTTTCATGATGGACCGGGGGAGGCGGACGGGGGTTCGAACCGGTAGTGACCCCTCCCGGTTTTCGAGGGGGGGGCGGGTTGGAAACCCCCAGTGAACCCGCCCCCTGGTTTTCTGCCAGCAGCGGCAGAACACGCTCTTTCTGATATTAGCGCCACGCCTCCGACTGGCTCCCTCAACGCATCCCTCCCTCAGCTCTTTCTTCATAGCCAGCTAGTCACAAGGAGTCATACTCATTCAAGGTCATCACCCATAGCCAGTACTTCGTACTCAGACCAAATCGCGCTCCGATCAACAATATATCACACCTGCGATCAGGCCCCGATCAGACCCACCTGTATGTCGGCGCTCGTGATCAGACTCACTCACCGCCCAAGTCAGACACTCTTACCCAGAGCCCCACATACCCAACCGCCCAGACTCAGACACGCATGCCCATTCGTTTGCCACGAACCCTGAACAAGTGGATGTAGTTCCCAGTACTTTGAATAATGTCTTGTTGCTCTCCATTGCATCAATGCTGAGTTCGTGTTCCCCGTACCATCCGTGTGAGGGTAATGCTTTCTACGCGTCACGCATCCACATCCTGTTCCTTCCCGCATTCGTGCCGTCGTGTCCCATATGCACATTCGATAAATACACGACCGCTCAAACTCAGACTCACCCACACTCAGACAACATGGTCAGTCGCTCGTAACCAGAATCGTGCAGAATCAGACCTACTCACGCAACCGCGCTCAGATCTACTTGCATTCACTCAGGCCGCCCGCAATACAGCAGGCATTGCGCCAGGACCTCCTCAGGGGCAGCGGTCAACCAGGGTTGTCTCACGAGCCCAATAGCGCTAAAATTGGTGGACCTCGCGGGTGGAGTGCTCGTTTGGACGCATCAGATTTGGGCCATGAGAGGTGTCGGCCATGTGTGTTTCACGAACCCGTTCTTTCCCAGATTGGCGGGATGTCTCGAGTAGAACGCTTCTTTTGGGCGGTGGGCGCGTCTCTTGCCGGAGCCCCCAGAGTCTTCGGCAAGCATCGCGCTGGGGCCTCCCAAAGGGGTGTCGAACAAGTGATGTTTCACGGCACCGTTCGCGCCAAGATTAGCGAGACCTCTCAAGTCTCGTTTGGGGCAGTCGGCGCGTGCGTCTAATTTCAATTCACTATTGACGCCGCCGTGGGCCTCCTAAAAGCGAAGGGTGTCGCCCACGGGGGCTTCAAGAGGCCATTCGCGACTCATTGTTGGGACGTCTCATGTAGAACGCGCGTTTTGTGGTCGGCATGTCTGTCTTCAGAGCCCCATGGTCACCAAAAAGTAGCAGGCATCGCACTCGAGCCTCCCACGGGGAGGCCGACCAGGGGTGCTTCACGGGATCGTTTGCGCCAAGGGTGATGGGACTTCTCAGGATGAACGTTCGTTTGACAACAGTGGACGCCTCGTACTGAGCACAATTGTGACCACGACGCAGCAAACATCGCACCAGGGCCTCCCAAAGGGGTGCCGACCACGGGTGCGTCAGGGGCCCGTTTGCTCCCAAGTTGGCAAGACCTCCAAGGTAAAACGCTCGCCTTGGACAATGGGCGTCATCCTTCTCCTCCGCCTCCTCGCTCCTGCTCGCCTCTCCTGTCTACGGAGGGCGTCGTTTCTTCAAAGTTCGGCGCTCGTTTGAGCGTCGCGCACATTATTTTTGAAAGGTTGCAGCAGCTTGAACGGTTCGTATGGTTGATGTCCCACGACTGGCGTTCCGGTACAATTTGGGGCTGCCGGGACGCAGCTGTCACGTTGATACGCAATGTTACAATCCCAGGAATGGTGACCTGCCACGAATCAGAAGTGTGAGAGCGCAGGAGTCATGTAAACTCGCGGCGATCAAGCCCCCAGAACTACGTTTTGGCACGGTTGGGTCTTTTCTTACGGCTGTCTTCCAGTGAGGCACTTCCCACATTGAAGACAGATTCTCGGAGGGACCTATGAGCAGGTACCTCGGAGGGAAGGCGTATTCACAACATAGTTGACGCGCCTTGGATTTACACAGATCCTCTTCTCCATCCTCCTGTTCCTCCTCCTCCTTCTCTTCCTCCTCCTCCTCCTCTTCCTCCGCCTCCTCCTCCTCTTCCTCCACCTTGTTATCATCCTGCTCGTGGCCCCAGGAAACCACAGGCGGGCCCCAAAAGGCCACAGGAAACTCCATGGTGCTTCAAGAAAAACCAGCAGCCCGCAGGAGACCACAAGGGGTTGCCCGAAGCCCCAAAGCACCACAGTAGGCTGCAGGCGGCTACAGGCGGCTACAACATACCCCGGGAGGTCCAAGGAGCATTCACGCTCGGTTGCTCATACCCACACTCACTCACACTCAGAACCATTCCTGTCCACTCCTGCTCATACTCGGAAGCACCCAAAATTGGCCAGTCATACGCACACCCACTCCGAACCAGGCTCTCGCATTCAGACTCGCCAACACGCAACCATTGATACCCAGACTCGATCATTCTCGAATTAACTCGTGCCCACTCCCGCCCACACTGAGACCCAAGTATTCTCATATCCACGTATATTTAGAGGAACAAGAACTATGCACATACACCAATTCTGGCCAGGCCCATCCTGAGCCCAGGATCGGTGCATACGCCCTCCTACCTTGGCCAGGAAGGCATATGCACCGATCCTGGGTCAAGGATGGGCCTTGCCAGGATCGGTGCATGTGCATAGTTCTCTTCGCCCGAATATTCAAACACGTCCATACCCAGTCGTTCCTGCTAAGACTCCTTCTCGCGCAGGCCCAGTCATGGAGGGCGCGCCGCTGGGTGCCCCAACGGGGGGGGGGGCGGGGTCGGACCCCCCCCTTTCCCCGGCCCGTCGTCGGGGACCCCCCCTTCCCCTTTCCCGCTCCGTCATCGGGGAACCCGCCCACAACCCCCCCGTTTTCTCAGTCCGTCGTCGACGAGCCTCCCCCCCTTGAAAAGGGGGAAATGGGGGTCCGGACCCCACCCCACCCCCCCTTCCTTTCGGAGTCACAATTCGGACCCCCCCCTTTCCCTCTTTTCCGCAACGCCGCCCACTGGCTCCACCAGAACCCGACACCTACCACCCCGAACCCTAACTCTTAAGCTCAACCCTCACACCGAGCCCTAATCATAACCTGATCGCTACACACTACTCATTACTTACCACTACTCGCTGCCCACTACTCATTCGGCACGAACTCGAAGCCCCGATTGGCGCGATTCTCGTAGTGGAAGATCCGCGTGGCCGCAGCGGTCGCGCACGAGGCCAGAGAGCCGAATCGCCACTCACTCCTCCCTCCCCACTACTAACTACTCACTACACACTATTCACTACTCCCTCGTCCATCCTACTCACGACGTGCTATACACCTCTCAAAACTCACTTTTCACTACTCACTACTCACTTATCACTACTATGTGCTCACTACTCACTGATGACGACGCACTACTCATTCTTCACTACCCAGTGCCCACGAGTCACTACTCACTAGTCACGAATCTCTTCCCACTATTCACTACTCACTTCTCGCTGCTCACTAGTCATTACGCATTACTCAATACCCGCGTTTCACTACTCAAGACTCATCATGCCCTACTCCCTACTCACTACTCACTTCTCGGCACTCCCTACTCACTACTCACTACTTACTACCCACTACTCACTACGCACTCGTGACCATCCCGACTACACACCATCCACTACTCACTACTCACGATTCGCTACTCACGACTCACTACGCATTTCTCACTCCGCACTACTCTCGCTACTCACCACCCAGTACTGACTACTCACGATTCACTATTTCCTACTCCGTATTCGCTACTTACCACTCCCTACGCACTGCACATTGCTCAATACTCGCTGGTCACTACCGACTACTCATTGCTCACTACTCAGTCCCCTCTACCCCCTACACACTACTCACTACACACTACTTGACTCACTACTCACTACGCACGACTCACTACGCACTGCTCATCACTCACTACTCACTGCGCACTATTCACTACCCACTACGAACTCCGAACTACTCACGACTCTCTACGAACTACTCACTACTCACTACTTACAGCTCACTACTCACCATCCACTACTGACTACCGACTGCTGACCACTCACTACTCAATACTCCGTACTGACTTCTCACTACTCACTACTCACTACTCAGTACTCGCTATTCCCTCCTTCCAACCCTCACTATTCACTACTCACCACGCAATACTCACCACTCGTTACTCACGAAGAGCTGATCACTACGCACAATCCACTTATCCTGAATCACTACTCCCTACTTCCTACTCCCTACAAAACCCTCACTACACACTATTCGCTACTCACCTTTCAATACAAACTACTCAGTATGCACTACTCACTACTCAATACTCGCAATACTCGCTACTCCCTGCTCACTACTCACTCCGCAGTACTCACTACTCCATGTCCAAACCCACACACAAACCCTTACACCCTGACCCGAATCCTCGCTACCTAACATTGACCGTGATGATACCCTAGCCCAATCGCCTCGACCCAAACACCACCACCCTAGCTCAGTTCCCCTAGCCCCAACACCCTAGCAGTAACACTACAACCCTAACACACTAACCCTTTCGGTCCCCCCCCCCCTTTCCAGCGCAAAGCGGGGGTCCAGAACCCCTCTCCCATGTCAACGGGGGGAGAGGGGAGGGGTCCGAAAAATTCACCCCCACCATTTAACGGGGGGGAGGGGGGGGGTCTGCGAGCATCCCCCCTTTTGAATTACCAGGGCACCCAATGTCGGGCTGCCCCAGTCATGTTCAGCCACTCGTACCCCGACTTGTTCATACCCGTACTTGCTCGAACCCAATTCAACTCATTTCTTCCGTCGGAGCGCGGCATAGGCGATCCGCACGCGCGCTCGAGTTGGCCCGGAGCGGACAACCGAGTTGCCCACCGGCAAGAGAGGAGAAGGAGGCGGAGGGCTGCCGCAGAGCCAGGAAAACGAGGGAGGGCACTTACTGCGCGAAGATCTTCGTCAGGAGTGGCCGGTGCGGCCAGCCCGTGCTGAGCAGCCTGAGAGTGGTCGCGGAGCGGCATCGCGGCCACACCCAGGGGCTGAGGCAGAGGATGCAAGCGCGGAAGGGGTAGCTCGAGTGGTGGCAGTACGGGAGGAGCGGCAAGCGGATCCACAGCTGCGAGAGCGGAAGCATCCGAATGTTCCGACGTGTAGACGTAGGAAACAGCCTAGGGCATGGCGCGAACAGGATACGAGGGTCGCAAGAGCGACCGTTAGGGGCTGGGTCCGCTAGGCCGAGCAGCAAAATGCTGTCGTGATGCCTGCCAGAGCGGCTGAGCAGCAGGGCTGTAACAACTGAACTGCTGCTGAGCAACTGGTGCGGGGCCACAAGCTGCTGAGCTGTGGGTGACTGAACAGCCAAGGTATGGCGAGGCAGCCCCAGCAATTCAAGTCACACTCAGACCCACCTATACCGAATACCTCAAACCCAGTCCATCGCACTCAGACTTTCACACTCAGACTCACTCATACGCACTCACTCGTATGCAGCATCACTCATAGTCAGACTCACGCCACGGTACTCATGACAGGGGTGCGTTTGTCCCCGGGCTTTTCTTCATCAGTATCCTTAATACTGGCTTCGCACTGCATTCCCATTTGGCGTACGCGTATCCTTGGGCGGCATAGTAATGTGGGCAATTGAGGTGCACTTCGCGGACAGCACTCGAGGTCATCAGAGTGCGCATACCTACTCGTGGTCTTGTCGTTATCCCCCGTCCTTCCCCTCAGCAGGAATCAGGAATCAGGAGCTGGATGTCAACGCATAGCGGGCACTGCAGTACATGGCGAACAGTGGCACTACAGTGCGAGAAGCATCGTTTGGAAGTGGATTCCACGCTCGCATCGCTGCCGCATTCTTCGCAGCGTGCTCGGAACAACTTGAGGCCTCGAGGGGCGCGAAGATGTGCTCGGCACCAAAAGGCTCTGTGGCACTCGGGGACCCTTGAGACGCACGGATGTGGTCAACGCCGAGAATTCCGTGGCACGTTGAACCTTGAACAAAACATGTGAGACCGCTGGAGACCACCGTTGCGACTCGACTGGGGTGACTCTATTATATTGATGAAGATGTTGAGTCCGGTTCGACACTCAATATTTACAACAGTCGGAGAGTCTCAAACTGGCGCGAGCGCGGGGCTGCCGCCGCGAAGACGCTCTCCATGCGGCGCAGAAATTAAATCAACTGGTTCGTCCATGTCGGCTACGCATGCGCGCGTTGTGTGATGCGCCTGCTGGATGCCATGTCGACCTGAAATGCTTGAGAACGCCAAGATGCAGAACATTACACTTTCTATTTCCAACTTTTTTCTCAGCCTGCGTGCACATATCCCTCACGACATCTGCGACCCTGGCGCCGGGAGAGTACGCCGTCGCCGTCCTCGTTGTCCCCTAGACCCCGACCTCTCTCGGAGCGCGTGATGGCAACGATTCCGGGACACACACGCCGTGGCGACGAGGGCCGCCCGAGTCCCAAGACGTCCAAATCGTCGTCGCCGACGACGACGACGTCCCGACGTCGCCAGGCCTGCAGAGCGAAGCAAATGCGCATGGCGCGGTCCATCGTCGCGGCGAGCCGCATCGGCGCGAAGGGCGCCTGGGTGGCACCACACGGCTTGCCCATAGCCCGCAGCCCAGATTCCCCTCCTTCCCCTTCTCCACCCTCTACACCTCGTCCTCCTCCTCCTTCTGCCCCCTCCTTCTCCTCCTCCTCTTCCACCTCCTGCCCCTCCTCCCCCTGGCCCTGACAACCTCAGAAAGATAAAAACAAGGCCACGCAAACGCAGACTCTGCCTCGTTTATGGACGCGAAAACAAGCTTGAGCTCGCAGACGTTCTCACAAGCACAGAACAAGATTTACTGCGCAGGTGTGCCCTAAAATGCAGCACCAAGCCCACGAGCGACACCATGAGCCTGTGTGCAGCGTCTGCACACAGTACGAACCACAAAAGCACCAGGAAGCCTAGAATGCCAACACCCATGACGCATACCTTCGAGAACATGCATAACATAAACAAGCAAGACCACCAAACACACCAACAGTCATGAGACCTGCATTTTTCAAGCATGAAAAACACAGTAATCTCTCCGGCGCCACCAATCGGAAACATCATATACAGGCACGGCAATAGCGCACAATTGAATGTCGGAGTAGCCGGAGTAGCCGGCCTGGGAAATGAGTCCCACGGACTCGCCCACGAACATAATAACCAACAAGTACCTGGAACACGAGGCTCACGACGCCGCACGTTGTGAACGCCCGCCCATGATGCCCCCGACCCTCAGCGGGTGCCAGTAGACAAACGTGTAGACAGCAAGCTCCACGATCAGGCTGTAGGCCAATGGTGAGGAGCTGGGGCCCTGAGGCCAATGAGAAAACGTATGCAAACCATTGAAACCGAAACGCACGTGGTGCTGTGAAAACGTCGACCGCGCAAGTGAGCGCTGGCCACGCCCATGGAAAAGAGGTGTGCTAACAGCCCCGCCCCACCTGCAACCAATCGAGACAAACATACGGCAACAAAAACGGAATTCCAGCATGAGCAGAGCCCCCAACGCCGTGTACGAGGTAGACGACGACGGAACACTGCAAACCCTCACCCGCCCACGAAGCACTGGTGCAGGCTGGTGCGAGGCAACTTGGCTTTACCCCATCGTTCACACGATAACAACAACATATGCCAAAGTCGGGGAAAACGAATCCTGCGGACACCTGCGGGTATTCCGTCCATCGGTGCCCAAGCGAGCACGCCATGTGGTGGTTCAGCCTCAGGTCCTGCGCACGTGTGGCACCAGGCTTGAGCACTAAGTTTGAGCCAGTGGCACCTGCCCTCCCCCTCCTGACCCACCTCCTCCTCCTCATCTTCCCCCTCCTCCTCCTCCTCCTCCTCCTCCTCCTCCTCCTCAGCCTCCATCCGCATCCTCCATCCGACTCGACCTCCTCCTCTTTCTCCTCCACCTCCAGGCGTTGACACTGCAGCTGGCAGGCTGCCAACACGCTCCAAGCGACTGAGCAATTCCGACCTACCAATCAACCAACTTCAACGCCTTCGAAGCATCAAGAAAGGGTCGGTCAAGCAGACCACACCGCCCCACGGCGCCGCAGGAGTTCATGTCCGTGCACCAGTGAATAAAGAAACCCAAACACGTGCTCCACGACATTGATCCCAGAAAACTGCACAACAAGGGCAACCCGCCATGCCCGTCTCATGCACTACCAACTGCCCAAGACACAAAGGTACTTCACCACCAGCGGAACCGAAACGACCAAAAGAGAAACTACTCCCATGAATTCCAGGATCTTTCGCACAAGCACACAGAAGTAAACCAGGGAAGGCAAATCCCACGGACACCCAGCAACAAGGCGAACGATAGCTAACACATCTCCTGCAACACTGTAGTGGGGCAACTCGTGGAGGCCGAGGTGCCAACTCCACCGTGCACGGACGGTGCGAACACAATTTAAAACAAAAATGAAGCACCAGCGAATTGCCGATGGGACTGCGGCATCGCACTACAGAAAAATGTGACGGTGGCTGCAAGGCAGGCACGTAATTACCCGTCTCCTTCTCTACTTTCTCCTCGTACCCCTCCTTGTCGATCCTTCTTCCTTCTAACTAACTCCCCCCATGTCGCACCACCAGACGTATCTGTAGGCTGGGAAAGGCGTCCCAAATTGCCTTACAACTTCCGGTCCGGACGTCTTCAAATACTCGAAACGGCTGCAAGGAAGAGGGCCGCTCGTTGTTCAAAATAAGGCTCTCGCGTTAGCACCGCGCACATGCGTTCAACAGTTCCCAACACATGCAAGGATGGAAGGCTGGTGGCTTGCCTTAGTGCCGCGAGCAATCGTTTAAACTCCAACACTTGCAGGTATGGAGGGCGGGCGGTTTGAGGGCAAGTGGTTTTCTAATTGCAGTTCTTGCCGTAGCGCCGCGCACACTTGATTTGAAAACATGCGACAGTTACAAGGATGGAGGCCCGTTCGTTTCCAATAAGAGGCTCTCGCAACGGGACCTCCACAAATGCTACGACACGATATTCCAAAATGTGCAACAGCTGCCAGGCGGCTCTTCTCTAAACTGGCGCTATCGCTGACGACTTCTTTAATAACCGTAACATCGAAAAATACGGAAACCCAGATCCGTTTAAACGCGAGGTTGTCGCTGAGCACTCATTTGAACGTTCTAAACATCCACCTTTACGCTCGTTGTAGCTATGAGGATGGAGGTGGGTCGTTTACGAGACGAGGTCTCACCTGACTGTCAAGCCCACTAGGCGCTCGTCATTCACGGGGGCGCTTCCCGCAGCGAAAGGAATACGTTGGGGAGTGATGTAGCATTGCTGACGCACCCTGGGTTTGCTCTGGTCCTCCTCCTCCTCCTCCTCCTCCTCCTCCTGCTTCTCCTGCTCCTCCTTCTCCTCCTCCTCCTGCTCCTCCTCCTCCTCCTTCTGCTCCTCCTCCTCCTGCTCCTCCTCCTTGCTTTCCGCTCCCACTCCCACATCCGTCCGTGTCCTTTTCCTCTTCCGTCGCGGCTCGGATCCTGGCCAGGGTGGCCGCCTCGACGTGCAGGGTGCACAGTGTGGTCAGAGATCCTTCGAACACGCCGGCACGGTCTTCGGACGCGACCACCTCTGCCTCCCCCGAGGCGGGGAACGAGCTAGGAGCGAGGAGGGGGAGGAGAGCGGAGGGAGGAGAGCCGAAAGCAGACCTTCGACGTACTGACTTCCTGACCCGTAGGCCCCTGGAGCTCGCGGCACCAGCTGCAGGATCTGTTTTCCGCCGCCGGGCGTTGAGGGGGGGCAGGCAAAAAGGTGCGCATACAGCTGCTTCCCAAGACCTCCCCTGGAGATCCCGACGCGGATCCAATCGCAGCGATGAGGGCACCCCAGGAGGCCCAAGAGGGCGACAACAAGGGAAGCGCATCGGTATCGATGCGCGCTCCTCCTCCGAGACTGGCCCCCGGACGCCCGGACGCCCCGACACGGGACAGGAAGCGCCCCTTGCACTTGTCTTGTTCTGCGGCAGACCTCTATCGGCGGCGAGCGAGGGGGGGAAGTGAGAAGGAGAAGGCCGTCTCGGAAGGCTCTTCAGAGAAGTTTTTGTTGCGCCTTCCCCGAAGACACAGAACACCTCCCAGAAGGCGCGAGGGCTTCTGAGAAGCCCCGCCGCCTTCTGAGCATGCCTTCTCCTTCTCACTTCCCCCCCTCGCTCGCCGCCAACTCGAGGCCACGGGCGGGGCAACTGCGAGAGGGCGAGGTGGGAACTGGCAAGCGCCGCCGGTCAGTGCGAAGGCGCCTTGGACGCGACGGCAACGTCTGGCGCGACGGCCTCCACCTCGCGGCACCGGTGGCCACCACAGCGGCGGGCGCGCCGTCGTCGGGGCTGCGAGGACGACGACGAGCACGAGGACGAGGAGCCGAGCGTGGAGAGAAAGATGAGGAGGAGGAGAAGGAGGGCGGCGACGGCGACGAGGCGGAGGAGGACGACGACGACGGTTCTTACTTGTGGTCTGAGGAACTGGGCCTGCGCGGCTGTCTGGAAGTCATGTGGCCGCCGTCGCCGCCCTATCGCCACCTCGTCGCCGCCCGTCGTCTGGACCTGCGCGTCAGTCTGGCGGCCATGTGACCGCCGTAGCCGCCCCCTCGTCGCGTCGTCGCCGCCTGCCGACTCGTCGCCGCATTGCTTTGCACTGATCTGCATTGCTTCGCATTGCTTTGCGTTGCGCGTTGCATTGCTTTGCGCCACGTTGCCTTACATTATGTTGATTTTCATTGCTCCATTTGATTTACATTGTACTGCCTTACATTGATTGCGCCGCATAGGTTGCACCGCACCTATTGAATCACATTGCTTGCACCACATAAGGTTGCACGACACAGATAAAGAGATGGCACCACACCTATTGCACCACCTCTAGCGCACAACATAGATCGCACGCCATGAACTGTACAACCTATATTGAACAGCATTGGTCGCAACACATAGGAGTGCACCACATAGATTGCACCGCAAATGTTGCTATATATCTATATGACACCGGAGAAGAACCAAACGTATGTTTGTTGGGGCTATGGGGCTGTAGGGCTATAAAGCTATAAGGTTATGAGGCTATAGGGCTATAGGGCTATTGAGCTATTGGGCTATGGGGCTACATGGCTATAGGGTTATAAGGCTGTAGAGCTATAGGGTTATAGGGTTATACGGCTATGGGGCTATAGGGCTTTAGGGCTATAGGGCTATTGGGCTATAGGGCTATAGGGCTAGAGGGCTATAGGGCTATGGGGCTATAAAACTATAGGGCTATAGGGCTATAGGGCTATTGGGCTATTGGGCTATATGCTATTGGGCTATTGGGCACCCCGGGCACCCGGGCACCCGGGCACCCGGGCCTGGCCACCGAAATCGGCGACCAACCTCACCTAAACCTTTAGTCCGCTAGGACCCCTACAGAGGCAAGCTCTGATTGGGGAATAGTGTACAACATATGTTTGCTAGAAACGCACTGTTTGGGGTCAACGCTGGCTAACATTCACTCGTGTTGGGCCTCCGGGTCGCCACGGCTGGATCCGCCTGGACATTCTGGTCAGAGCGCGCTCTGAGAGAGAGGTCCAGGGGTCGCCAAGGGTCGTCGTCGTCGTTGTCGCTGTCGTCGTCGTGGTCGGCCGTCGGCCGTCGGTCGCCGGTCGTCGGTCGTCGGTCGCCGTCCGCCTCCTCCTCCTCCTCCTCCTCCTCCTCCTCCTCCTCCTCCTCCTCCTCCTCCTCCTCCTCCTCCACACAGGCCGCTCCCGAGGGCAACATACGACCCAGACGCGAAGAGGACACGAAATACGAGCGACATGACACAAAGGGAACCCTTGACTTTGCAGGCCCGCCCTACCGATCAGACCCGGCTGTGCTCCGTGGGGCCCTGCACCGAATGCGGACACAATGCGCCCTCCGCCAAACAAAACAGCGCCCACGAGCGAGGCTTTGAGTGGACCAGCCTAATCTACCCAGGGCCCAAGCGCTCCGACAGAGACAAGGAAGCGAACGGCCAGCGATGAGAACGTCGTTGACAGAGCGCCGAGCAGCCATCGGGAGCCCAGCCTTGAGATCTAGGTGTCTCGGAACCAGCGGGCGCCTGACCAGGCGCACTGCTGCGCGGCAGTCGGCACGGTGCCCCACGTCATGTATCCCTTACCCCTAGGCAGGCAATTGGTCCCACCTGTCCCAGCTCCTCCTGTTCCTTCCTCCTCCTCTTTCAGAAACCGGCCGCGGGAACGATCAGCTCAAGGCGTCAGCCTCCAACTCCTCCTGCTCCTCGCGCTGAAAAAGGGAGGAGGGAGGTTCAGCTCGACTCTGTCAGTGGATGGTCCAAGCCACCACAGTGTAGGGAGGAGGGGAGGGGGGAGGGAGGCAGAAAGAGGGAGGAGGCATGGGAGAGGTGGGAGGAAAAGGGGGAGGAGGGAGCGGGGTGGACGGAGGAGAGGAGGAGCGTGCAGGGAGGAGGCTGGATCGAGGAGGGAGAGAGGGAGAGAGGGATGTGCTTGACTATACGCGGCCACCCGGGATTTTGCAAACACCGCGCCTACCTTCATTCGTCGAGCGCGGTGTGCCAAAAGCATCACGCGGTTTCTAGCGATCGCTCACCAAGGAGCGTTGGCACATCATGACGCATGCTTCTGTGTATGATGCTGCAGACTGGTAGTTCCTGTTCGTGGTAGACGTTCTAGGGACAGGCGGTTGAAGTAGATTCGCGATGAATGGTATTGACGTGCGCGTGCTTCTGACGCATGTAGTTGACATGCCTACGTGGATAGTAAATGTCACACGTGCCTGTATGATGTAGCTTATATTGTGAAGCTGTCAGACTCATTGGTGTTCGCTGACGCCGAGCCATTTACTTATAAGATGGTCTTTCCATAGCTTGGTTGTCTCGTGGCGTCGTGACTCCTACCATTCCTGCTCGTCGTGGAATGCGTTTATCATGTTGTCTGGTTGGACTGGTCAAGCTGTGTTATGGCAGTACTTGCTTGATTGTGAAATTCGGCTCGCCTGTCATGTCTTTGTCCGCCATGGTTGCTGTCAATTCCGAGTCGCTCGTTGCTGCGTTTGGCTCTCGTCAGGCCCGAGTGACGTCGTGACGCCTGTCATACCTGATACGTAGTCTAATCGGTTGTTGCTCCGACGTCTGCCATGCCTAATACGTCGTCTAATGTGTCGTACAATCAGTCAAGCCAATCTGACGTCGAAACGCATACCGCGCATAAGGAGCCGCCGCTTACGTGCACTAATATACTTCATCGCGTGGTATGTCAGTGTGTCTCCTCTGCGTGTGCGCCGGTGCGTACCCGTTGTCTGTATGATAGTTCGGTACGGCATGTATGTATGCATGTATGTGGCTGTGTATGGTGGTTCTATACGTCCTGTACGTACACATGTTCTGTATGCATCGTTGGGATGGCGCGACTTCGTGCCGCCTGCCGTGTGTGATTCATCATGGAATGAGTATGCGAGTATATCGTACCAGAGTCCATGACATGTTACATGCCTCCTGTGTCAAGTCTGATCGTTTGCTGTTGTTCCGAACTGGCATTTCGCACGTGCGTTTTTATGTTTGAAAACTCCCCGAGCACGAGGTCTCGAAACCAGGGGACCCCCCCACCCACAGAAAAACAGATTCGCAGGGAGCCCCACAGCCCAAAACTCACACCCCCATCCCCGTCCCCATCCCCCCCGCCCCCTCCCCCCCTCGCAGCTCGATAAGGGGGGATGTAGTCCGCACGAGGAGGGATCATCTCCCCCCCTGGTACCCAAGCGCATGTGCATGTGTTTTACATGTGCATGTGCGCATGGAACATAGGACTGTCGTGTACGCGTTAGTGATTGCTGTTGTCCCTGCCATTTCTGTACGCATGTTACATGTGTCTCCGCTTTTTCTTGTGTAATGTGTACACAGACACGAGGAAGGATCCTCAGGGATCACCAGGGTTCTTGGGACCTGGCGGCAGCGGTATGCAGGGGTCGGGCAGTCTTGCCTTTGAAAGAAGGGCCCCCTACCTGCCTGGTGGGGGACTGGTGGCTCCAAGGTGCCAGCTGGCCTTTTCCACCCCTTTAGCACTGCAGCCCAGTTCCGCCACCTCTGCCTTTTTTTTTGGTTTTTTGATTTGCGCGCGGGTGATCGTCTGCCGAACACTCCTGCCCGTGGCGCCGAAAGCGATGCTGGCAAGACTGGCGACAGAGTTTGGAGCCCGCGTCCTGGCTCCTGGGCTTCCAGCCTCAACCTCTGGCCAGGCAGCAGCATACAGACATGACAAAAGCAGCACGAAAAGGATTACAGCGGGTGCCGCCGCCCATCCCCATCGGATGGGGGTGGGCGGCAGTACCGGGGACCGACCCACGTGGGGGCTGGAGGACCCACGACGACGGCCTGACCCACGTGGGAGTGCGTGATCCCCCCGCGTGAATCGAGCACCACAGCGGCGCTGCTCCCAAGAAGATACAGTCAGCCCGTCTCACAAGGATGCGCGGTAAGGATGCAAGGGCCTTGGAGGCCCACGTCAACGCTTTTCGAGCGTGGCTGGCCAGCGCAGGTCGCTACGGATTGGCCGAAGGGGCAAGAGTGCAAGGGCAGCCTTGGGAAGCCTGCCCATCCTTACTATGCGGGTTGACTGGAGTACGGGCGACGCTTCTCGCTGCCCGCAGCGCGCTGCGGCCTGCGACCCGCGCCAGCGCGTGACGGCACGTGCCCGCCGGACGGCGCGGACCGCGGGCGGCGCCAGGGCGAGAGGAGCCAGTGGGCCTGCGACCAACGCCGTCGCGCGGCGGCTCGGCCAGCGGACCTCGCCACACGTGACTGTCCTCCTGCACGCACCGATTGCGGCAAGAGGCCGCGACGCGCAAGGTGGCATGCAGGAGGAAAGAGCATCAGCGGCATCTGCGAACGCCGACGCGGTGCAAAGCAATCCCTGCCCCTCGCAGTAGAGGGGTCCAGCGGTACATCCTCTACTCATGCTCCTCCTTCACTCCTTTCGCATCGCCTTTCCCCGTGTCCCTTCCTCTTCCCCCATCATCATCATCATCATCATCATCATCATCATCATCATCATCATCATCATCATCATCATCATCATCAGCAGCAGCAGCAGCAGCAGCAGCAGCAGCAACATCATCAGCAGCATCATCATCTTCGTCGTCAGTGTAATCATCATCATCCTCATCCTCATCCTCATCCTCATCATCATCAGCATCATCAGCATCATCATCGTCATCATCATCATCATCCTCATCCCAATCCTCATCGTCGTCATCATCAGTAGCATAATCATCAACATCATCATGAGCAGCATCAGCCATGACCAACGCCTCATAACAATGGTCATCACATCATCATCCTCGCATCACCACCATATCACCATCACCATCAGCATCATCGTCATCGCCATCATGATCAACAACAGCATCGCCATGATCAGCAGTCGAAACATCATCAGCATCATCGGAAGCAGCATCATCATCATCATCATCATCATCATCATCATCATCAGAGGCAACATCATCAAAATCGTCATCATCAGCATCATCATCATGATCGGAATCAGCATCAGCATCAGCATCAAACGTATCATCGCCATCCCAACCATCCTTATCATCATCATCATCATCATCATCATAATCAGCATCATCATCATCACCATCATCATCATCATCACCATCATCGGTATCATCATCATCAGCATCGTCGTCATCATCACCAAACAACACCAACAATAACAAGCATCATCATCATCAACCTGAACAGTTTCATCATCATTGCCATTATCACAGTCATAAGCATAAGTATCATCCTAACCATAATCAGAATCATGGTAGAGATAACCAGCGGCAACACCATCGACATCGTCACCACCACAATAATCCTCATCCTCATCCTCGTCATCGTCATCGTCATCCTCGTCATCGTCACCATAACCACCACATGAATCGTCACCACCACCGCCACCATCACCACCGCCACCACAATCATCGCCGCCACCATCGCAATCACCACCACCATCACAGTCAGCATCATCATCCTCACCCTCCTGCCCATATTCGTTCTCCCTGCTCTCCTCGCCTCCGTCCCTGCGTCCGACCGTCCTCGCCTGCGAGGAGCGGGCGACGACGACGACGACGACGACGACGACGACGACGACCAGCGGGGCACCGGAGGGCGGCGCTCGCACCGCGCCTCGCGAGCCACGGCCGCGCACTCCTCGGGCGAGAGGCCGCTGAGCTCGGTCTGCGCCTCAGGGGACGACGACGATGACGTCGCGTCAGAGGTGTGGGGTTCGCCTACTCCTCCTCCTCCTCCTCCTCCTCCTCCTCCTCCTCCTCCTCCTCCTCCGTCCTCTTCCTCCCTGTCCTCCTCGTCCTCGCCTTCTTATCCTCCTCATCAACCTCCTCCTCCTCTCCTCCTCCTTCTCCTCCTCCTCCTCCTCCTCGTCATCTTCTTCGTCATCCTCGCTGATTTCGTCCTCTAACTCTTCCCACTCATAATCCCGTTCCACCTGTTCCTTCCCCTCGTGCTAATCATCATTAGCATCAGCAGCAACAGCAGCATCATCATCATAATCGTCAGCATCAGCATCACCATCACAATCATCATCATCATCAGCATCATCAGCAGCAGCAGAATCATCAACATCATCACAATCATCGCCCTCCTCATCCTCATCATCGTCATTATCAAACAAAGCGTCAGCTTCGTCATCATTATCATAATCACCAGCAGCAGCATTATCATCCTCATCATGTGCAGCATCAGCCATGGCCAACGTCGCATCACAGTGGCTATCACATCATCCTCGCATGCCCACCATCACACCATTAGCATCATCATCAGCATCATCAATAACAACATCGCCATCATCAACAAAAGCATCAGCATCATCAACAGTCACACCATCATCATTCACATGTTTGTCCGTCCCATCACGTTCTACCCAGCATCGTGTGCAACCCTGTTCTGGGTGGAGGCGACCGCGAGACTTCGCCATGGGAGAGTTCTGAATTGACTAGGGCACGATGCCTAAAAACCGATTATGACGTTTGCCAGCAGTGCTGCGTCTTCTCGAATGCAGCGTATGCCTGACTGGGCCCACCCGCTGGCTCAATGCAGCACCTTGCCAGTACCAGCGAAGCTCAAGAGCTGTATGGCGACGCGAGTGGCTCCAATGAAAGACCGTGCACAGCCAGAGAAGCCTGATGCAAATCTGCCGCAAAGGGTGCCATGAGTTTAGAGAGGGCCTCGCTACCCGATGCATCAGGAGTCCTTCCAAGCGGCACTTAGCCAAACTGTTGGCCCCTCCTGGGGAACATGTTCCCACCCCTCCTGCGTGTTGGGTCCTCGTGCTGTATCCGCAGCGCCGCGCTCCATCTCCTCCACCTCCTCCTCTCCCTCCTTCTCCTCCTACTCCTCTTCTTCCTCTTCCCCCTCCAGTAGTATATGTTGCTCCTCTGTTTTTTGCCCACGCACCGCCAACACGTATTCTGTCCCAATAGGAGGCTGCACATGTGGCCTCAGCGGGGTGACTGTCGGCGCACCCCTCACACGTTTACTGCCGAATAGGAGGTTCCACACATGGCCTCAGCGGGATGACTGTCGTCCCCCGCCCATTTCGGTGCAACCCTCACGCGCTTCCTGCCCCAATGCAAGGATCCACCTATGGCCCCAGCGGGGGTGACCACATTGCATCCCCCCGCATAAATCGGCGCACACCTCACACCCTTCCTGCCCCCATAAGAATCTCCACCTATGGCCCCAGCGGGGGTGACCACATTGCATCCTCCCGCCCATGTCTGCGCACCCCTCACACACTTCCTGCCCCCATCAGAAGCTCCACCTATGGCCCCAGCAGGCGTGACCACATGGCGCCCCATCTGATTTTGGCGCACCCCTCGCACACTGCCTGCCCTCCAAAGAAGGCTCCGCCTATGGCCCCAGAGGGGGGGGGACCACATGGCGTCCCCTGGCTCATTTCAGGGCACCCCTCATGCGCTTCGTGACCCCTATGGGGAGCTCCACCGGAGGCCCTAGCGGCTGCTTTCGTCGCATGGGGCCCCACCCCATTTGGGCACACCACTCACGCGCTTAGTCGCCACATGGGGAGCTTCGCCAAAGGCCCCAGTGGCCGTGTCCGCATGGTGACCCCCGCCCCATGTCTGTACACCCTTCACGCGCAGCGTGGCCCCATAGAGAGCTCCACCGAAGGAACTAGCGGCTGCGTTCGCACGGGTCCCCGCCCCATTGTGGGCACACCCCTGACACGTTCAGTGTGGTCTGACACTGTCGGCGCAGAGATCAAGGGTACCACAAGAGACTCGTGCATAGAGCGGTCCTGCTCATAACCCCGCCCCGTTTTGTGAAGAAGGTTGGGTTCTTCGTCAGGATCACTCGTGCCCTTCAGGGTTTACAAGCGCCCTTCAGGGCGCTCGGTACAAGTATACACCCTCAGTGTATAGCCACTGGGAGAGCACACGCATACCATATTTGTTCGGGTTTAATAGGCAAACTGAGGCGAACTACCGAGCGGGCTACAATGAGATAGTGCCTCGGCTAGAGAAACTCGGTGCTTCAAATTCGCGCTCCCGCTGAACTCACACTCGTCACTATGTCTCGACATGCCCCCCCCTCCTTCCATCGTTGAATTCCCCGACGCCCGTTTTGCTCTCACCCTTTCCCTCCATGGTATCGTAAGTCATGGTTGCCTTCCTCACCCCGCCCCCTAGCACCACCCCTCCCTCCCTCTGCAATCCCACCCCCGTCCTTTGCCATCCCATGTTACATCCGTCCCTCCACTATCCCTCCCATTCGCCTGCTCTCCCCCTCCCTCCAATCACTTCACCTCTATACGGCGCTCACTCCTCCAATCTCTCCATATCTCTCTCTGTCTCTCTCTCACTCTTTGTGTGTGCCTCTCCCTCCATCCCGATCCCTTCCAGTGTGACTCCCATATTGCTCACCTAATCCTTCTCATTTGCCCTCCCTCCCTCCCTCCACCCTCAACCCCCTACCTCCATTATAATCCGTTGCTCCCCCCCCTCCCCCAGCCCAGTCTGTCACACCCTCCGTCCAGGCTCTCCCTCCCCATTCGCCCTCCCTGCGAGTCCAGACCTCCGACGTCATGCTTTCCCGTGCGCCATAGCTTGCGGTCCTAACATGTGCGTAGGGTTTTGAGGCAAGAAAGGATGAAGGGGCCCTGGGACGCAAAAGTTACTCCGACGGTAGGACCCCACACGAGAATCTGTTTAGCTTACCCCTTGCCCTTTCCTCCTCCCCCTGGCAGACACCCTCTCCTCTCGCCCTCTGCACTGCCCTCTCTTCCGCATTCTTTTCCTCTTCCTACTTCTCCTCCTCCTCCTCCTCCTCCTCCTCCTCCTCCTCCTCCTCCTCCTCCTCCTCCTCCCCCTCCTCCTCCCCTCCTCCTCCTCCTCCTCCCTCCTCCTCCTCCTCCTCCTCCTCCTCCTCCCTCCCTCCTCCTCCTCCTCCTCCTCCTCCTCCTCCTCCTCCTCCTCCTCCTCCTCCTCCTCCTCCTCCTCCTCCTCCCTCCTCCTCCTCCTCTCCTCCTCCTCCTCCTCCTCCTCCTCCTCCTCCTCCTCCTCCTCCTCCTTCCTCCTCCTCCTCCTCCTCCTCCTCCTCCTCCTCCTCCTCCTCCTCCTCCTCCTCCTCCTCCTCGCGCCACCTCCTCCTCGTCGTCGCCCTCCCCCATGCCCCTTCCCTCCGCATCCTCCTGCTTCTTTTCCATGTGCACCTCCCGTTCCCCCTGGTCGTGGCAAGCAACTCGATGTTCCTCGGCGCCGTTGCCGCGTCGGCCAGCACGCGCGCGTTTGCCGACGGCTAGATCGCGAAGCCGTCGGGGCAACCCTTCGGGCCAGGCCGTTGGGGCAACCTCGCAGGCCGCAGGGGCGCGGGAGCCAGCCGTTGGGACAACCCCGCGGGCCTCTGGTGCGCGCCGCGGCGCTCAGGCGGGCGGCAGCACGAAGCCCAGCTCTGCCGCGAGCTGCTCCGCCTCAGCCCTGGAATCCACCGCTCTCTTGTCGAACTCCTGGAGCGCCTTCCGCAGTGACGCCGGCGGCCCGCGCTCCAGGAACTCTCGCGCGGGCGGCCGCAGGATCAGCATGTTCCGCATGCACGTGGCGCGGGAGAACATGACGTAGGGGTGCAGCCACCACATCTCGTCCGACATGCCCGTGCGGCCAGCGTCCTCATCCCTGGCGCAGTCGATGGTGACGCCCTTGCGCAGCGTCTGGCCCCTGCGACAGCGTGGAGGTCAGGTAGGACGCATGCGTCAGGGTGAACCCCGAGCGGCGCAGTGTGCGCCCCCGAGCTTTGCCACGTGAACTCCTGCTCGCTGGGCCTGAACATGAGCAAGTTCCTCGCCCGCGCTTCGGCCTCGCCGTCGTCGGCAGCGCCATCGCAAGGGCCCCCCCCTGCGCCCGATTCGGCTGACGATGGGTTACCACCGCCAGCCCGGAGACAAGGGGTTACCCCTGCCCCCGATTCGGCCGAGGATGGGTTACCACCCCCGGCCCGGGCGCAAGGGGCTACCCCTGCGCCCGATTCGGCCGCCGATGGGTTACCACCGGCGGCCCGGAGACAAGGGGTTACCCCTGCCCCCGATTCGGCCGAGGATGGGTTACCACCCCCGGCCCGGACGCAAGGGGCTACCCCTGCGCCCGGCCGCTGTCTCGTCGTCGTCATCGTCAGCTCCTCAGTCGCCCTTTCGGACGCCGCGGCCGTGGGGCGGCGGAACATCTCGGACCTCCACGCAGTCGCATGACTACAACAAGTTTGCCGACGACCAGCTCGGACGATGCTACCCGGACTTCTCAATCGCCCTTTCGGGCACGCAGGCCCATGGCAACAACAATTTTGCCCGCGATCAGTTCAGACAGACGAGACTCCCGCTTGGCAACTCCCCGGCATTCAGGCCGCAGGAGCGAATTCTAAAATCCGTCCTCAGACCTCCAAGTGACGACAGGAGACGGTCCTCTGACGGGGCTACCCGCACCGCCCACAAACAAAGTTTCCCCTTGATGCTTCCCCCGTGTTCAGGCCGCAGGAGCTGAGGAGCCCAAAAAGCTCCCTCGGATGACCCGCTCGGGTTCGAACATGAAATGCGTGCCCCATATGGAGGGGGCTCCCGCCTGAGACTTCCTCGCAATTCACTCACAGACGAGGCTCCCGCTCGAGACTTCCTTCATATTCAAGCCTCAAGAGCCCAAAAGCGACGACAGTTACAGGGTTCCGATGACCCGCTCGGAATAATTACATCATCAGCGGGCCCCATAAGGAGGGCGCTCCAGCCTGAGACGTCCTCGCAATTCACTCAGAGACGAGGCTCCCGCCTGATACTTCCTCCATATTCAGGCCTCAAGAGCCCAAAAGTGACGACGGTTACAAGGTTCCGATGACCCGCTCGGATTAATAACATGATCTGCGTGCCCCATAGGGAGGAGGCTCCCGCCTGAGACTTCCTCGCAATTCACTCACAAACGAAGCTCCCGCCTTATACTTCCTGCATATTCAAACCTCAAGAGCCCAAAAGTGACGACAGTTACAAGGTTCCGATGACCCGCTCGGATTAATTACATCATCGGCGGGCCCCATAGGGAGGGGGCTCCCGCCTGAGACTTCCTCGCAATTCACTCACAGACGAGGCTCCCGCTCGAGACTTCCTTCATATTCAAACCTCAAGAGCCCAAAAGTGACGACAGTTACAAGGTTCCAATGACCCGCTCGGATTAATAACATGATCGGCGGGCCCCATAAGGAGGGGGTTCCCGCCTCAGATTGCCTCGCAATTCACTGAGAGACGAGGTTCCCGCCTGATACTTCCTCCCTATTCAAGCCTCAAGAGCCCAAAAGTGACGACAGTTACAGGGTTCCGATGACCCGCTCGGATTAGTTATATGACCGGCGGGCCCCATAGGGAGGGGGCTCCCGCCTGAGACTTCCTCGCAATTCCCTCAGAGGCTCCCGCCTGATGACGAAATGATGAGTGAGCGAATGATGATGATGAGTGTGTGATGGATGAGTGATGATGATGATGAGGAGGAGGATGAGGATGCCGATGATGATGAGGATGAGGATGAGGATGAGGATGAGGATGAGGATGAGGATGATGATGATGATGATGATGGCCACTGAGTTGGTGATCGAGAGATTATGATGGAGATGGTGACGATGATGTTGAGAGTGGCGGCGGTCCTACCGTCGGAGGACCACTGCCTCCGAAGCCTACTGAGGATGAGTGAGTAATTGAGTGAGTGAGTGGGTGATCGAGTGGTGATGATGGTGACGATGATGATGAGGATGATGATGATGACTAGTGATGACGGTGATGGTGGTTGATGGTGATGATGATGGTAATGATGATGAGTGTGTGCGTGTGATGACGATGATGGTGGCTGATGGTGATGATGATGGCGATGATGGTGAGTGGGAGAGAGAGAGAGAGAGAGGAAAGGGTGTGTGTGTGAGATCCTGCGCGGCGTGTGCAGAGAAACCAAGAACCCCACTTTGGATGTGGGGAATAAAGACACACAAGTAAAAGGATTCCCCGTATCTTCCCATATGTTCTGAGTTGTTTGTCTTCCCCCCACATCCCATATGTTCCCACATTGTCCTGGGAGTCGACGATTCATTGTGTCTGCGTGCTTTTCCCCTCCTGAAAAGAGGATGCACGAACACCAAGTAATCGAAACGTCGGGAATACTGAGAATTGTGTTGAGGGCGCCCAGGCTCTGGGGTCCTCCCTCCCCTCCCATGCCTCCCCCTAGACGAGAGGAGGAAAAGGTGAAGGAGAAGGAGAGGGAGGTAGAGGGTCAGGAACAGGGGCGAGAAAGAGCATTGCAGGATAAAGTATCATCATCACCATCATCATCATCAGCATCATTAGCATCATCATCATAATCACCAGCATCATCATGATCAGAATCCTCAGAATAATCATCATCATCAGCAGAAGCAGCAGCAATGTAATCATCGTCATCGTCACCGTCATCGTCATCATCGTCATCGCCGCTACCACCACCATCGCCGTATTCATCAGTGTCATATTATCCGCATCCTCCTCCTTCTACTTATCATCCCCGACCTCCTCCGCATCATCATCATCAGCATCATCATCCTCAGCATCATTAGCATCACCACCACCACTACCATCGTCATCGTCGTCGCCGTTGTTGACATCATCATCACCATCATCATTATCATCATCATCATCGTCATCATCATCATCATCATCATCATCACCATCATCGTCATCATAGTCATAAGCATAATCATGATATGATTCATCATTCTCATCGTCGTCGCCATCCTCGTCGTCGTCATCATCAGCAGCAACAGCATCATCGTCGTCGTAGTCGTTGTCGTCCTCCTCCTCGTCGTTGTCGTCGTCGTCGTCGACGTCTTCGTCAGCATCCTCACCATCATCATCAGCAGCATCGTTAAGCTCCTCCTCCTCCTCCTCCTTATCCTCGTCCACACCATCACCTGCATCAGAAGCATAAAACACTATCGCAATCGACATCACAATAACTGTCACCACCACCACCACCACCACCACCACCACCATCGCCGCCGCCGTCCTCGTCGTCGTCGTTTTCGCTGTCGTCGTCGTCGTCGTCGTTTTCTCTGTCGTTGTCGTTGTCGTTGTCGTTCGTCGTCGCCCGCGCTGTCGCCAGCGGCGCCTCTGCCCAAGACTGGAAGCCCTCCTCTCCCCTCCCCCTTCTCTGTCGACCCGTCTCCCTCCATCTCTCCCTCCCTCCCCGTTTCTGCCGAGATGGGCTAGCGGGTGCTGGGCTTGGCTGGGCTGTGCTGGAGGCGGGAACCTTCGCCCCCTCTGGGTCTCTGCATCGCCGTCCTCGTGTTCTCGGAGGCCCCCGGGGCCCAACTCTTCCACAGCGTGCTCCCGATAGCTTTTCGTGGGCGGTTGCGGGCTGGTCCTGGGGGGGCCGCTTGAGGAGCTTGCGGTGTCCGATGTCCCTTGCTGAGAGGGAGAAAGAGGAGGAGGAGGAGGAGGAGGAGGGGGAGGAGGAGGAGGAGGAGGAGGAGGAGGAGGAGGAGGAGGAGGAGGAGCGGGAGGAAGAGGAGGGGGAGGAGGAGGGGGAGGGGGAGGGGAGGGGTAGAGGGGGAGGAGGAGGAGGAGGAGGAGGAGGAGTGGACGTACCCTGAGGGCGGGCCCCCGATGACCGCACTAGACGCGAAGCGCCAAACGCGCAGCACCAGCCATCCGCTCGGCTTCTGTATACGTTAAGTGTGCCCCTGGAGGCACGGTGTCTTTGGCTTTGTGGTAGATATGAAACGCTAAGGCCGTTGCCTCAAGCGTCTGGGCTCGAGTCAGCTCACAATCTTCCGTGCCATACTCCGAAGGGCTCCCGAGGCCGAGCCAAAGCACGGGCTCCACAGGAAAGACGAGCCGCACCCAACTCATGGCGACGTTGTGCCTCATTCGAGGGCAACGGAAGTAGTGGCTGATACTGTCGGAGCCTCCGCAACCAAAAATGCAATCCCGTGAATGCCGTGAGACATGCATCCGACACGATGTGGTCCACCCTCCCGCCAGGGACTTCCACACAGCCCATCTCCATGAGGGACGGACTGAGGTGAGCTCTGAGCGCAGCAGTGACCAACGAGCGCTGAGATCGGGCGGGGGTGGGATTTCCCAGGCTCTCAGACGGCGGCTGAGGGTCAGATGGAAGCGTTCAGGGTACAGGGCACGCGACACAACCGAACCGACAACACGTTGGATCTTCGGTTTGCGACGATTAACCTCAGCCGCTCTCGCCTCAGCTCTACCCTCCGCTTTAGCCGTCTCCCAGGCTCTAAGAGAAAGGGGGTGAGTGGAGCGAAGCGAGGAGTCACGACGCCTGACGACGACAGACGGGGAAGAGGAGAGGAGGGAGTGGAAGAACTGGACGATGGATTCCGCCCGTCTCCAGCACGGGGCGCACCATTCTCCAGCTGCCCACCGCGGGGCAGAGAGGGCAGGGGAGCCGCAGGCGGCGTCGGCGGCCTGCTGGAGCGCATCGTAGGCGTCCCTCCAGTCTGGGACCGTGTGCGAGGCCATTCTCCAAGCGGATGCGATGCCCAGAGCTACGAGCGAACGGGGAGACGACCCAATCCATGAGGCAGACAACAAATCGGCGAGGGAGAAAGTGTTAGGAGGGAGACGGAGCAACTTATGCAGAGCGAGACCTTCGCGGGCGATGGCACTGGAGGAGGAGGAGGAGGAGGAGGAGGAGAAGGAGGAGGAGGAGGAGGAGGAGTAGGAGGAGGCCCTCCGAGATACCCGGAGGTCCTCCGGGGCCCTCCGAGGGAGGCGCGTGGCCGCCCTCCGTGGTCAGCGGCGCTGCTCGGGGCTGCCGGGCGGCTCGTCGGCCTCCCCCGTGGGTCTTCGGGTGGTCTTCCGGGACAGCGGGAGGCGGCGCGTGGCCACCCGCCAGGTTCGCTGGCGGGCCTCGAGGTCCTCGGCGCTGGCGCTTCCTGGTCCCTTCGCGGTCCCTGTGGATCTCGGAGGGCTCCCCGTGGGCCTCGCTGTGGGCCTCGGGCGGTTCTGTCGTTCTCCGTGGATCGTCGACGGTCCTCCAGAGTTCTCTTAGGGCGGCGAGTGACTGCCCTCCGAGGTCGCTGGTGGTCTGCGGAGGTCCTCGGAGGTCCTCGGGTGTCCTCCGCCTCGCCCCTTGCCTGGTGGCCTTCGGTAATTCTCGGGGGCCCTCTCGGAAGGCGGCGTGTGACCGACCTCCGAGGATGCCGGAGATCTCGGAGGCCTCCCGGGGCGCTCGAGGACGCCTCTGGGGGTCGTCGTCGACGTGGGGGGTAGGGGGCTGGTGGCCCGCGCTGTTCCGCGGTGTCTGCTGGGTGCTCGTGCCGACTCGTCGCCGATGAGAGTGGAGTGCGCCGCCTTTCTTCCCCCTTCCCCTCCCTCTCTTGTGCCTCGTCGCTGTCGTCCTCCTCGTCGGGCTGTTCGTCCCCATCATAGGAGGGTCATGACACTGGTTCTGGTTCCTCGCACGGGTCGGCACCTGCGTCGAGCTTCGCCACGCGGAGAGGTAGGTCTGGGCAGGGCCCCCAGGCGTCGATCCCTGCGGGCTCCTGCTTGGACAATCCCGCCCCTCGCACCCCCGGGTGCGGTCGCATACACGTGCCCAGGGAGACTGTAGGTACGACCCTGGCGCCCCTCCGAAGACGTGTCTTGCTTGAGCTCCTCGCGGGTCCACGGGGTGCCTCTGTGAAGAGGGTCGTGGTGATGGCCCGTTGCCAGCTTGGGTCCACAACCCCACCGGGCGCCCTCCGAGTCGGGGCCCCTCGAAGCGTCCTCGAGGAGCCGGCCAGGGCAAGCGTTGTCGACAGCCGTCACGAGGGTCCATACTGGGGCGATCACTCTGGGGTCGCTGCGTGGCTGACCGTAGTGGAGGCCCTCGAGAGCCCTTCCTCCCGCCCTCGAGAGCCCTTCTTCCTCTCTAGCATTCAGGCCAGGGTTGGCGCTGGGCCAGACTAGAGCACCTCTGGGTTGCCCACCGCCTGGCAGCCATGCGAAAGAGGCCGTGCCCGCGGATTCACAATACGTAGATCCGAAAGGGTCCACCCAACCAGCCAACCTGTCCTCCTCCTCCTCCTGCTCCCCCTTCTCCTCCTCCAGCTCCTCCTCCTCCGCCTCCTCCTCCTCCGCCTCCTCCTCCTCCTCTTCCTCCTCCTCCTCCTCCTCCTCTCCCCCTCCTCCCCTCCTCCTCTCCTCCTCCTCCTCCTCCGCTCCTCCCTCCTCCCGCGCTCCTCCTCTCTCTCCTCCGCCTCCTCCTCCTGCTGCTCCTCCGGCTCCTGCTCCTCCTCCTCCCCTCCTCCTCCTCTCCTCCCTCCTCCTCCTCCTCCTCCTCCTCCTCCTAGACTCGACATTGCGGGCAGGTTCGATCCTACCCACCGACGGAAAAACCGAGCGAGTTACGCTCCCTCGCCCTCCTCCAGCCGCTCCTCAGCGGTGGCGGCGGCGGCAGCAGCAGCACGGGCGGTGGCGGCGAGGGCGACACCGAGCCGCTGCCGCCGCGGGCCCGCAGCAGCGCCCGCAACCTGAGGCGCTGGTGAGCCTGCGGGCACGGACGGGCCTGCGGGCGCAGGCGCGACAGGGCCAGCTCCGCCGGCCCTGACGAGACGACCTGTCTCCCAGGCCTGGCGCAAAGGGTGCCAGGCCTTGTTGATCTGATACCTCCCCGCCGCCAGCCCCCTCAAAACCCCCCCGCCCCACGAGGAAGGGAGAGGAGGCCCAGGGCAGGGGCGCGAAAGGGCCAGCACCGTGCCTGGCCCACTCGCTCCACACACAGCACAAGCGACGCACCACTGGCGTGTGTCTGCGAGCTGGAACGGATGAACGATGTGCTGCCTGCCACCTCCGAGCGCAACTCTGGCATGTCCAAGATCGGCAGAGAGCAAGCAAGGAGGCGTGACGAGGGGGGGAGGCGGCAGGACGGCCAGCGGCGGGGCACGGGGTTTCGCCTCGCGCCGCTGGGAGACATGGATGGAGTCGATCGCCACCATGCTGGGCCCAACTTTGGCCACCCAGGTGGCGAGCTCTGACAGAACCTGCGCACGAGCCTCCAGGGGTGCCCGAACCGAGCTGGGAAGGCGCGAGAACTCGGAGGCCTGCTTAGCATACTCATCAGCGAGATCATTCCCCGCCTTGAGAAAGGCCGAAACTCGGCGGCTCTCGACGGCAGCACGTGTGGCATGTCCCTTGACCTTGACCAGGTCGAAGCCCCCCACTCCTCCCCAGTCCGCAATCTTTTGCCACACCATGCGCCAAAGCTCAGCCCAGGCACTTTTTGCGCAGCAAGTTTTATCTGGGCCACGCTCGAGCACACCGTCCACTACGAAGCCAGAATCGCTGTAGAAAGTGGTGCCTGGCAGCGAGAAACGCAGGCCCTGCAAGAACGCCCAAAGCTCAAGGGCATCAATATCAGCAGCGGGATGCTGAAAAGAGCCTGCGAAGATGGCCTCGGCACGAAACGTGTCCTGGGAAACTTGAACGCAGGACCAGCCGAGGCCCTGCTGGGCCAGCGACAAAAACCCGTCGCGCAAACTGCCGCCCAGGAAAACATGGCCCTGCAGAAAACCACCCCCGAGAAGCCAGAGCCCTGGAGGCCGAGGTGCGGGGCCCAGGACGGGCAACGGCACTAGGAGCCGCTCGGCTAGCAGTCGAGGCAGCTCGTCCACGCATGCTTGCGCAAGACGGCCAGCGAAGGAAGGTGGCGAGGCTCCGCGCGCCTCCTCCTGATACTGACATGACAGGTGACGGTGCGAAAGCGTGCCAGGAGCCTCACGACACGCCAGGCAGAAAGACTGTTGCGAAAGATTGGCGTCATGCTGGCGCTGCTGTGGCCACTGACCGCCTGAAACAACACTGCGAAGATATGCTGCTCCCTGAGGGCTGACCTTTTTGCTGCGGGCAGCCTTCAGAACTGGATACAAAAGGGCCCCTTGGGCAAACTCAGGACACTCCAAGTGGTCAGCCACCCTTTTCCAAATCCACTCCCCCACCAACCGATCGAAGATCAGCCCCAGAGTGCGAGGGGAGAGGTCGAGAGGAGAGAAGTCCCCTATCGATGGGTGGTGCCACTGGAGGCCCTGCATGCTGATACCAAGCCTCAACGCTGAGGCTACACACGCGCTGAAGGGGCCTCGGATGCTCTGCCATGGGGAGGTGTGTTGCGAAAGCCTCCCCCAGGCTTCCTTGACCCCGCTGCGAAGGATGGGGAGAGGCATCCAGGAGTCCCAAACGGCGGAGGCAAGGGCCATCAAGGGACCCTTGCACAGCTTGTAGGCAGGGTCGACCTTGTCAACATCCGATAGAAGCAGCATGAGAGAGATGGAGCGCCCGTCGACACGGGCAGACTCTACCTGCGCCTGCTGATGACGAGCCTCTCGCAGCTCTGTGTTATTGGTGCCTAGGACCTGATGCCCGTACGACACGGAGGACAGAATAGCAGACTGGACCATGTGGTGCAGTTGCTTACGCTTCAACAGACGGCCGAACGTGAGCAGCTTACCGTGCCGAGCGCGTGCAGGGGGCATCCTTTCGTGCCTGACTTGGCGTGCAGCTACTCTACCACCAGAGAAATCGATGCCTAGATTGCGCTCGGTGGCGGCTCCCTGTATCGTAAGGCGCTTTAGCCGCGCCTGGAGCTTGATACGTAGATCCGCCGACGAGGCCACGAACTTACTCTTGGATCGCTTGATGCACAGGTCGACCTTAGCTAACTCGGCATGCACGAGTTCGGCGGCGCCCGACAGATTTTTAATTACGTGCTCCTCCCGACCACAGAGATGCAGCCCAAAGTCGCCCACCACCACACCCTTTTCGACGGTCGGGAAGGCACGACTGACTACATCTAAAGGCTGTAGCAGAACCAGCTGCAGCATGAGCGTGGCAAAGTGGCACCCTGGGATGACGGCCTGCAGCGTGTGTATGAACTCCGACGCTCTGCCATCTAGATCGAGAAAGCGGGGAGCACGATAGAGCTGAATTAGCAGTTTCAGCTGACGCAACGGGAAATTGGTGGCGATCGCTGCCGCCAGTAGTCTGGCATGCGAGACCTGCTCGAAGGCTTTCTCCAAATCAAGGAGAATTAAACCACTGGCGAAGCCACGGCCCTGGGCCCACTCAGTCTTCGCAGACTGGATCCAAACCAGTTTGTCTGAGCCTCGTCCAGCCGTGGCCCACCAGAAATCACGGAAGTTATCAGTCTGCCAAGCGCGCACGAGAGGCCTGCGGAGACGGCCCTGGACGCGCGCGATGCAGTGCAGAAGGCCGATTGGCCTGAGGCCCCCTGTGCGCTTGAGGAGGAAAACAATCTTACTGCACATATCTGGCCACTCGCAACGGTCCTCGATGGCCAGCACGAGCTGGATCAAAACCTGAATGGCCTCGTCAGGGAGATGATCGAACTGCCGAGGCGAAACACCGTCGAAACCGCAACCCGAGCGAGCAGGAAACGAGCGAAGCACCTTTCTCATATCCCTGACGGAGGGCTCGGTGAAAAGAGGCCCTAAATCCGCTGGCCACACAAGTGGCTCGTGGGGCTGATCCACCTTCCACCAGCGGCACCATTCAGCAGCGAGCGCCTCCATCTCCTGCTGAGGAGATGCGGGAACAGGGAGCAGAGCCCCATCCTCGTTGAAACGCTCCGTCGAGTGCCACGGGGTCCGAGAACGGGCGACGGCGAAGAGAGCCGCGGCTCCGTCGACCGAATTGTCCCGCACCCACTGGCGCCAGCCAGCGCTCTTGGCATTAGCCGCAATTTTGTGCTCTCGAGCCGCTCTGGCGCGAGCCCCAGTTTCAAAAACACGTGCCAGCTCATACGATAAATCTCTGGCCGAGCCCAGAGCGCACAGCCACGGACGCGCATCGCACAATGCGGATGTGAAGCGCACCTCTGCCTCATGCAAGAGCCTGTTACACGTGTTGAGCGCGCGCTGGCGCATCTGAGGCGAGTGCCAGAAGCTCAAGCAGTGAAAAGAGTACGCTACGCGCCCCCACCAGACGGCGAGGGCACTCAGTCGAGGAAAAGGTAGCCGATGGGGAGCACGGGACCGAACTTGATCGAGCTTCAGAGCCACACCACGCCCGGAGTGCGCATCTGCCTGCCGAGGGTCGATTTGGTAGATGTCGAGAAACTGCTGCTCGACCAGGCCGATGAAAGACGCCCACATGCCATGCACTGGTACGTCAGTGCGCGGTGCTGCCTCCTGAAACTGCTGCCAGCGCTGCTGCCAATCTTGCCTTTCACATCCGAGCGGCCGATCCTGTGGGAAGCGACGTGGTGCCAGGACGCGATACACCATGGCCTCGCCACGTGAGGCTTTGAGCTGCAAAAGGACTGGCTTGTGCGGCTCCGTGGCAACAGAGGGCAAGATACATATTTCATGGCCGTGTTGAAGCGAGTGATGAACCACAAAGTAGTCAAGACACTTACCTCCTCCAGCGTTCGAACAAGTGGGAAGCGACGGGGCCAGGATCACCGCGTCCAAGCTGTCAACCCACTTAGAGCCTCTCAAAATCTCTGGAACGATATTCCAATCACCTTGAATGACGAAGGGCATGTTGAACTCCTTTACCACGTTGCGTATATTGCATAGTATGGACCAGTTCGCCGCTGCCAGTCCAATACTGTGATGCAGATACACGCCAATCCATAGGAAGCCGCCTGCACACAAGCCGCCGCAGTGAAGCACCACAACCCGACCTGGCGCAAAATCTGCTGGAGTGACCTCCAGCTCGCTGAGACCAACGGCAGCCGTCATCATGGCCACCCCGCCTGAAGTGCCCTTGTCAGACTTTCGCACCGCTGAGCCGACACGCGCATGCCAACCTGCGC
Organism: Prorocentrum cordatum; assembly: GCA_963575745.1. Classification (NCBI taxonomy): domain Eukaryota; class Dinophyceae; order Prorocentrales; family Prorocentraceae; genus Prorocentrum; species Prorocentrum cordatum. The sequence goes on from CAUYUJ010017790.1 coordinate 57,593, forward strand.
GCCGAAGACGATGCTCAAGTGCTGTACCGTCAAGCTGATGATGTTCCTGAACGCATACTGCACTGGCCTGACGAACCTCGGAATCAGCTAAGAGCTCATCCAAGCCCGCCAGCCCCGTAACGTTGGCCGTGACGATGGTGAAGCTAAAGACTGGACTCATCAGGGGAAGCTGAGCGAGCCTTCTTCGCGAGCCGCTCCTTAGCCTCATTGAAGATGCTGGTGGCCAGCTCATGCTTGATGCCGTGCTTGCTCTCCAGCTCAGTGATGAAGGAGTTGTCGCCGAGCGGACTGTCGAGCTCCATGTCGAGCGGCACGGCGCGGTCGAGCCCGCCAGCAGTAGCTGCACCCCCGCCTGCGGTGCCTCCGCCATCGGCGCCAGCGGCAGCGGCGGCACGCTCAGCAGGAGGCTGAGCGGGCTCAGCAGCGGGTGCAGCAGCAGGAGGAGCGCCATAGCCGAGGTCATTAGCCATGTCCTCCAGCTGCTTGATGAGATTGTCGTACTTCTCCTTGTCTGGGCCGTCCTCGGCTGGTGGGCCGGAGCCGCGGATGCCCTGCGCCCAGGCGTGGAAAGCGGCCTCGCCCTCGGACGGCTGGGCGGGCGCGAGACTGCTGAAGGCCTTGGCGGCTTTGGCGGCCGCCTCGTCGGCGGCAGCCTGAGCAGACTCCATCTCCACCTTGGCCAGGGCAGTGGCCTGCATGGCCTGGGCGAGTGAGTTCTGCGCCCGCTCGTACTTGGACTTGGCCTTCTCGAGCTTCTGCTGGAGGACGTCCTGCTGGATGCGCGCCTGCTTGGCGCACTCCCTCGGCTCGCCCTGCAGCATGGCGCGCGCCGCGCGCACACGCCCCACCACGCGCGGATGCCAGCCGTCGGAGATGGCATCGAAGTCACGCGGCGCCATCCCAGCGAAAACCTCGATCTGGTCATCACTGGGGTGGATGGGTCCATGGTACCGCGGCACGTTGTTGATCGGGAGCGGCCGCTGCCATGAGCCTCGCGGCGGTGGAGGGTCGGCAACGACTGGCTTCTTCGGTGCCTGGCCGCACATGCGACACGACGTGCGCCACGCATAGTTGAACTGATAGCCACACTGCTTGGAGCGAGGACAAGACCAAAGATTCATCTGGCCCACTGGCCCAGTAAGAGGTAAGTGAAGGCGAGGTAGTGCAGGCGAAAAACGCGGTGCAGTACCAGACTCTGGTGCGCGAGCGGGGGCCGCAACAATCCCCCACGCCAAAAGCCAAGATCACTGAGCCACAGCTACGGACCTTGAGCCAAAATGGCTACGGACCTCCTCCTCCTCCTCCTCCTCCTCCTCCTCCTCCTCCTCCTCCTCCATCCCCCCCTACCCCCCGCAGCAGCCGCTGGGCCCCGCGCCAGGGCGAAGACGAGGGCACGCAGGAGCCGATCCCACCACTCGGGCGACACCTGGGAAGGGGAGGGAGGGTCGTCACGGTCGTCCTCTAATGCAGCCGTGCGCCGCCCTCTAATGACTCAACATCAAACTCGCATTCCTATACGAAAGAAAGCATCAATCAAATTCTTATGACTACCAGAAAGAAGAAGAGGAAGAAGAAGAAGAATAAGAAGAAAAAAAAAAGGAATAGCAAGGAAGAACCAGCGGAGCAAGGAACGCTTGGCCTCCAGCTCCGCCTCATCGAACGGGCCAGCCTTTGTCCCCTGAGGGCATGGACAAGGTCTGCCCTGTTCGATGAGGCGGAGTAGGGAGTGGCGAGAGAGACGCGCGGGGGTCCCTCCTTCCCAGGACTCCTCGCGTCACGACGGGAGAACAAAAACGACAAACAACAGAAAACGTTTGGCCATGTTCGACCTAAGGGACCGTGAAATAACTACTCGGGATGAACAAATGTTCTAGAAAGAGGGGCGGGAGAAAGGGGAGGGCGGGAGTGAGCAAGCAGGAGGACGAAGGAAGGCATGGCTTGTTTCTGTGTGCTGGTTCACAAGAGCCTAGCCTTGGGGCCACAGAATCTCGCCGCGGAGCTCTAACCATAGACTCGACAGACTCCATGGGCTCAGGCTGGCATGGATCTAGTCTGTTGTAATTGCCACTGCCATTGCCGTAGCACGCTGCACAAACGTACAGCATCAACGCAGTTCTGATCAGCAGGTGGGCGTCGCACCCAAGATCTACAACTATGATGTCGGGCCCTGCCGAAAGCAGGATAAGCTCATGAGCCATGCATTGAAGTTTTCAGGAACTCGTGGGCTTCCACTGGCGAAAGCTGCGGATGCATTGGTGCTCCTCTCTTGGCAGCCGCACTGGTAGCATCTGTGCCAGCCGTGCAGAAACGCTCGAAGCCAACTGGATGTTCATGATCGACCATGCGCCTTTTGATGTTGGATTCAAGCATGAAGAGGGTGCCCGGGCATATGTAAAGCATGCCCGCATGGGGCTTCGATAAGACATAAGCATGGGCAAGGCAGGGCGAAAGTTTGACCACTTTGGCGCGATCGTTATGCACAGGCGAGCCGAAATCCCGATTCGTGTTATCTGCATCGACATCAACTCACAAAGTGGTAACGGAAGCGAACGCCCCGTGAGAGACTCCTGCTACAACCTCTGCTTCATGAGATTGAACCGCCACCACTGTCACCACCAAGAAAGACAAAGACACCTCCCCCTCCTCACTTTCATCCCCCGCCTCCTCCCTATCCTCTCACACGTGGAGGGGCCGCCGAGCCAGCAAGGACGAGGGCGCGCAACGGGCCTTTTTTTGCGCGTAGGCTTCTCAGCGCACCAGTCTCGACGTCATGGCTTCACGAGGGCCACCCCAATGTGGCCGAGAAGACGGGGTCGGGGCATCGCACCGCATCGACGCATCGGTGATGCATCGGCTACGTCACGACGACGAAGATCAGGCTCCAGATCGCGCCGCCGCACAGGTGCATCAGCCTCTTCCGACCCGATTTGCTCGGGCCGCAGTTGGACGGACAGGACTCTAGACTCTACAAAGTCCACGCAAGATTATAACAAGCGGTGTCATACCCGGCCGGGCCCAGAGAGGGAACGACACGGGGGACATGGTCACAGACGCACCCATTATTCGAAGATTCCTCCAGGCGTGGGTTCTGAGAGCCACGCGTGTTACACTACATCACATGTTTGCCAGTGCGGACTTAAGACTGTGGGTGTTTGCACTGCTGATGTGCGCTCTGCGTGGCTCTTTCTATGTGGCGCAATGCATGGAATACCAAAACTGTGTTCAGGCTATGTGCAAGCCAACGTGGTGCAACCGACGCCGTGCAAGCAGTTGGGATGCAAGATACGCTGTGCACACTAAGCGGCGCAAGCGATGTGGTGAAAGCTGTATTGCGCAAGCTGTTGAGGCGCACGCTATTTAGTGCAAGATACGCGGCGCAATCTATGTGGCGCATTTCACCTGCGGAATAGCTAACGTCAGCTCCAACGCTCGCACAAATATCCCACCCTCCCAAAGTGTTTGGCAAAACCCGTTCGGCTACGATTGCGGCTGCCGACTGGAACTTACTAGAGCATCTCTACGGCCGGACTACCACGCGCCCACTCACGCGCAGATCAGCCAGCTGGCATGGCACGAACGATGCGGCCGCGATGGCGCTTACCGACGATTGCGTCCCAGCGCGTCCAGTGCTGGCGCGCGGGCACTTCAGCGCGGGTCGGTGACTCAGGCGGGCGCGAGATCACGATGACGTTGGCAACGGCGACGACAAAAAAAGGACAACGACGACGACGACGACGGATGACGGATGACGATGGCAATAAGGCCGCTGACGATGATGATACGGATTGCGCCAATGAAGGAGATATGAGAAAGTGCATGCACACAGAAACCAAAGCACCCCGACATGACCTCGACATTCGAGCGCGGAAACGTTCGCATGTGGCCCAAGTGGTATTGGTTGACAGAGCTAGTGTGCGCACGATGGTCGTTGAACTTGTTCGACATGCTCACTCACGTTTTCGACATGCTCACGCGAGCGGCCCGGAAAGTCTGATTTGACAGAATGGTACAAAACCTACAGTTTCCTGAAGGTTCCAAAGAGCACGCGCAGAATTCTGTTAACCTGTTCATCGGGAATCCCACAAATCTGGTAGTTGTTGACTAGACACGGCTTGAAATTGTTGAAACAGCATCGGCTCTTGACGGAATGTGACATTCTCGCACGGCGGCGCGCGCATGTGCCCGTAACGCTCTTGCTACAGGACATGTTTCGGAAGAAAGAAAAACTTCTTCGATCAACGCATGTGCACCGCAGGTTATGGCGGAGGGGGTCGACACCCGCCTGGCTGGGGCTGTATGATTTCAACGTTTGGGGAGAAAGGAGGGATTGCTTTCTTGGAAACTGGATTATCCCGAGAGGAGCGGCGAACCCCAAACCCAGCGAACCCAATACTCGTTGCAAACATCCTACGCTCCCATCCGCAACTTGTCGGCAAAAACCACGTGGACATGACATCCAAGAGATTACGGGCGCGTGGAACTCAATCGTGCAGACAAGTCCGTCCTCCAGGTCGCGATATGGTGGTGGCTATGATGATAACCGCCACGGCAACGACGATGACGATGACAGTGCTGATGACGCCGAGGCCGATTGCGATGACAGCCGAGATGGAGACGATGTCGAAGACGACAATGGAGATAGTGATGAGCTGGTGATGACGCTAATGACGGTGGCAGCGATGACGCTTGCGATTGATACGCCGATGGTTCTGGTGATAATTATGAAGACGTGCCCACACGCAGAACTTTGACGAGGACGACAACCTCGACGATGATGACGACGACGACGACGACGGCGGCGGCGGCGGTGGTGATCCCGACGATGCAGCTGACGATGACGGCGATGATGATGATGATGATGATGATGATGATGATGATGATGATGACGATGATGATGACGACGATGGCAATAGTCACGCTGATGTTGGTGATAGCCATTGCGCAGTTGATAACGTTGGGAACTGCGCGCCAACAGAAATTCAAGCATCCCGACATGAGCTCGACGCGCGCACGGAAACGTGCGCGTGGCCGGGATGGCATTGCTTGACAGAGTTGGTGTGAGCGCGATGGTGGTTGAACGGTTTCGACATGCACCCGCGAGCGGCAAAGATGGTCCGATTTGAGCGAATGATTTAAACCATGGTTTTCTTAAGATGTCAAGGGAACCGCGCGCAGAATTCTCGCAGCTTGCGTTGGAAAACCTGGGGCTGACCAGCCATGCCGTGAAATTGTTTCAACACATGGTTTGAAAGTCTTTTGACGTGCGCGCGGGGCGGCGCGCGCACGTGCCCCGTAGAACATATGGTGCAAGAGATTAATAACAAAAGCACACCATAGATCAACGCGTGTGCATCCCATATTCTCTTTTGCAAGACATGGGGGGGGAGTCGATACCGACATGGCTGGCATGGTGTGCTCTCATATGGAAACTGGAAGGTGAAGCAGAATCACATGTCATATTTCGAAAGGGAAGGCGGCCCCCAAGCTCGGGAGGATGGCAGGATCGATTCTTCGTTTGAAACGAGGATATGCGGGGGGCAATACATTCGTGAAGCCGTCATATCAACTGCTCATGTTAACAATTCACCCTCCCTCCCGCAATTCGGCGGCAAAGGTCATGTGACCATGCTGTCCAACGGATCACAGAAAAGTGGAACTCAACCACGCAGCCAAGTCCGTCTTCCTGGTTACTGATATGCGATTTGGCTTCCCCAGATCGTCCTGGCGGGCCCTCTGAAAAGCCCGCGCGGGACCTAAAACATGACGATTGTTTCGAGGATGGGATCCTTTCGGTTGAGAAAAAGGGTGCGGTGAAGAGTAAAGCGACAGTCTCAGACTTGAGGCCCAAAACCGTATTTGACGTCCCGCGGAATGAAGCTGGTTCTTCCACAGCACGGTGCTACTTGTCCTCCCCAAGATGTCCTGCCTGGCTTTGGGAGGGTGATTTCGTTTTCGCTGGTAAGAATACTTCACTCACCCTTGGCTGTGACAGAAGGTAGGCGATTTGGAGACCTCCGACCGTCTTCGAGGCGTGCGCCCAAAAGGCCACCTCTCACAGGTACGGCACGATTTCTTCGAAGCCCGCTCTGGAAGCCAGTCCCCCCACGACACGGTGCTAGCTACCCCCCCCCACACCCGATTTGCATCCCCATGCCACAACCCACACCCCGCCCTCTCCCACGTATCCACCTCCCCTTTCATCGTTCCTCCTCCTCTTCCTCCTGCTCCTCCTCCTCATCATCCTTTTCCTCCTCCTCCTCCACCTCCTCCTCCTCTTCTCCTCCTCCTCCTCCTTTTCCTCCTCCTCCTCCCCCCTCCTCCTCCTCCTCCTCCTCCTCCTCCTCCTCCTCCTCCTCCTCCTCTTCCCGTTTGTCTCCCTGCTTTCCCTGCTCCGCATCGCTGCTCCATCTGAAGCAGGTAGACGGCACAGCACTCGCAGATATTGGGCCAGGTTACCTGCGAGACACAGGCCCGTACTGGAGAGCAATGTGCAATTGTTCGCCTCGCGTCGTGTTGACCAACCGTGGCGAAGCATCTCCACATGTCCACTCCTCCCCCCAGAGTTCTCCAACTCCTCCTCCCTCTTCCGGCTTCGGAGGCCTCTGTAGGTCCCCAAGCACCGCTGGGGACCCCACAAGACTCCAGAGGCCCAGCAGGGACTCACCATGTCCAAAAACGAACAAACAAGCCCACTATATCTGCAACCTCGCTGTAAGCCTCCTCCTCGCTCCTCCTCC
>CAUYUJ010017790.1:64429-86391 GCA_963575745.1 Prorocentrum cordatum
TACTACTACTACTACTACTACTACTACTATACTGCTACGACTACGACTACGACTACGACTACTACTATTGCTGCTACTACTACACTACTATTCCTACTGCTACTACTACTACTACTACTACTACTACTACTACTACTACTACTACTACTACTACTACTACTACTACTACTACTACTACTACTACTACTACTACTACTACTACTACTACTACTACTACTACTACTACTACTACTACTACTACTACTACTACTACTACTACTACTACTACTACTACTACTACTACTACTACTACTACTACTACTACTACTACTACTACTACTACTACTACTACTACTACTACTACTACTACTACTACTACTACGACTACGACTACGACTACGACTACGACTACTACTACCCATCCTGCCCCTCATGACCTCCACCCGGTGATCCTCCTCCTCCTCCTCCTCCGCCTCCCCTTTCCTCCTCCTCCTCATCCTCCCTTCCCCTTCCTCAGTTTCCTCATGTCCTTATATTGGTCTCCCCCTCTCCCTTGCCCTCATACTGAAATGATGTGCCCAAGGGCACTCGCTGCCCAGAATGGCCTCGCGATGGCCTGCACAGCCCGCGAACGCCACGGCAGCGCGACGAGCGCCAGAACGACGTCATGGCGAGGAAACTCATGCGACCGCAAGAGAGAGCGAGGGCGGGGGAGAGGGAGGCGGACGAAACGGAGGTGGAGAACGGGGACGAAGAGGAGGCGCAGAGAGGAGCGGACGGAGGGAACCGGAGGCGGAAGAGGACGGGAGGCGGACGGAGCAGGGCAGGGGAAGGAGGGACGCGGAGGCGGAGGCAGGGGAGGGGAGGAGGCGGAAGGAGAAGGAGAAACAATGAAGCGGAGGAGGGGGAGGTAGGAAAGAAGGGAAAACGAACGGAGAGAAAGACAAGGAATGAGAAGGAGGGGGCGGAGGAGAAAGACGGGGTGAAGGGGGGGAAGCGGGGAATGAGAAAGTGGAGGGAGTAGAAGGGAAGGAGGAAGAGGGAGAAGAGGAGCCACGCAACAGCTAGCAGCGAAAGGATGCAAGCAACAGGGAACGCAGAAACTGCAACACCTGTCCGCGGCAGTGCGCCGTGCCTGGCAGGATGTCTGAAGACGAACATGCTGGTGCCGAGGCGAAGTAGACTGGCGCAAACTCATGGTGGGAGCAGGCAGGCGAACAGGAGTCACAAACCCAAGCGGCTCGACATGGCAAATCCATGTCCGAACGACTTAAATCCACGCAGGCCATCGACCAGGTATTATGCACAGACTGTCTCGGTATACGTTGCCAATACGTACGGCCGAGTGCCAGAACTGCAGGCAAGCTGAATGACAAGGGTGAACAACCGAATCGACCTCGCAACTCCTCACCCCCCCCATCGCCCATACCTTTGGCACCATTCATCAATTTGAAAACTACTCCCCCATGTCCCCCGACTATCCCTCCAAAGGAAGCCACCCTAGACGGCCTAGGGGTCGGGGTGGAACACGGGGGGCGCTGCCGAATGTAAGAGCTTGAAAACACACACACACACACACACACACACACACACACACAAAAGGAATTTCACACAAAGGGTTTTTGGCACCACCAACGGCGCAACGCACGTGCACACATGCCACTGGATCCCCACCGACCCGAACCAGGGTTGATGCACAGCCGTGCTCTAGGACGCAGTTGACATGCATGGCGTGGCAAGACCGTCGGCGGCGACAAGATCCCAATATCCGCTACCAACAAACATTCCATGGTGGTTTGGCACAGCCAAACCACCGTGCAACGTCAGTTTGTTCATCCGTTGACAGCAGCACGCGTCGCGGCAGCAGAACGCAGTAGTGCGCGCGGGCATGCAGGGCAGGCGACGTGGCTGGCCAGCTGCAAGCGCAAATTCGGCGGATGAGCCGAAATCCACGTAGGATCGTTTTGGGCGCGGTATCCGGCGCAGCTGCATCGCACAGCCAGGCGCCGCGGCCTCGCGATTGCAGCGCCCGGCCCCGCGCGCTCCTCGAGGTGGGAAAGCAAGCCCTACACGAAGGAATCGCGCGTGTTCTTGCGGGGGCGGCGAAAACGATCGCACGCAAAGGAAATTCCGCGCGCCCCCAGCGCCGGCAGCGCAACCAGACCGCACGCGAAGGAATTGCGCGAGACTTCGCGGCATACAAAGGAGCTACAGCAACGCCCTTGCGGCGGCGCCTTTTCGCGCGCGGCGACAGCTCCGAGCTGGAGGGGAAGGGCGGCGGGGCAAGGCGAAGCAGGGAAAGAGGACAAGGCAGAGGAGGGCGAGAAAGAAGCGAAGGAAGCAACGGAAGGAAGCCAGGACGCGCGCAAGCGAGAGCGCCCCCCCCCCCCCCCCCCCCTCTTCCGCCCCTCCCAACAGGCCCCGCGCGCCCCGCCGCCGCGGGCCCCGCGGCGATTCGCAGCGCCCGCGACGGGGCGGGCGGGGGGAACTTTTCTAGGCACACGATTTTGCGACATCGCCCGCAAAAGACGCTACCCTAGACAGCCCGCGGGGTTGGGGGGAGCGCGGGGGGCGCTGCTCAGCGGGCAAGCCCGCGCCCGCGGGGCAGGCGCGCGACGCGTTCGCCGCGCAACCGCGCCCCGCGGGCGCGCGCCGGCGAAGCGACGCCCGCGGCACTTGCTGCGCCGGCGCGCGAGAGAACGCCCAACGTCGCACTTGCGACAGGTGCCCGAAGATGCAACTCGCACAGCCCTCATAATCGTTGCTCGACGACGGGTCACCGCGCGCTTCGCCGACGGCACCCGCCCCCAGCTCGCCCTTTCCCACGTGAAACAAGACTGCCGCTGATCGCCGATCTCGGGCTCGAAGGGCGCCTGCCGGCCGCGATCCTCGGACGGCGACGCCCGCGCGCGGCCGCTGCGAACGTCACGAGTGCGAGACACTTCGTGTCAGGGCGCCCCAAGCTCTTGCAAGGCCGCGCGCAACGCCCCCATGACGTCGTCGGGGCGGAAATGCGCGAAAGGCTGTTCGGGCGCGACCTCGGCGCAAAACTTGCCCCCCACGCGCGCGCGGGACACGTTGCATCACGACGCGCGCGCCAACAAGTCCGCGCCATCGCGATCGGCGAGGTGCGACTCTTGCGCCAGAGCAGAATCAGCGGAATTGAAATACCTTGGGTGCGAAGGCGGCACTTCGGCTCTCCCGACTTCGATGAATCGCTCGCGCGAGCGACGCGAGCCGGAAGACCTTCCGACGGCAGGCCCAACAGGAATTCGGACGCCGTCGAGAAAAGCACTCGCAGCGCGAGCCCTGAAGGCCAGCGGGCGAGATGCTTCAGCAATCTCGCGAGAAGCGCCTCTCGAATGAGCATTTTGGGGCGAGCTCGGCGGAGATTGTGCGCCTGCACGGCTCGAGAGTCGCGCTCGACTGCCAGGCTCGCAAAAGCGTCGACCGACACGGGCAACGAGACGCAGGCTAATCTGACGCGCGCAAGACAGAGCCAAGCCATCCGGCGTCGGCGGGGCGATTGCCTCAGCATCGCAGACCTGGCAGAATCTGACCAGTCGTTACAATCGCGCCGCGCCGCGAGCCCCTGCCGCAAGGCATCCACTTCGCGGCGGGGGCCGGCGCGCGGCGAAATCGCGCGCTGGCGCGCGATGCTGATGCCCGACTCAAGATCACGCGCGGCGCCACACTCGGCCGCGAGATCAGCGCGCGCGGCCGCCCGCCGGCGGACGCGGCGACTGCGGCTGCGGGGCGCGCGCGCGCGTCTGGCGCGAGAAGAAGCTCGTCTCCCGCGCTGCGCGCGACAGCAGATGGCTCGATGGCTTCTTCTTTGCCTCGTAACTAAATACCGACAAGCCGTCGCGCAGTGCGTCGGGGCCGACGCCCCGCCCACGGCCTGCGCCAGAAACGGGTTCGAACCATTCGATTCGCACGAACTGCAGCGCCCGCAAGGCAAGTATGTCTTCCTGCCACAACAGCTCCACCAGCGCGAAAGTAGTGACAGGTGTAAGAGCTGGCAAAACGTCATGCACCTCATGAAACAGCGACGTGATTTCCTTCCGGGCGAGAGCCCCACCCTGGCACTGCGTTGAAAGCGCGATGAGGCACGCGACGACGCGACTATAGCCACGGGGCGAGACCGCGACTCGACAAGCGATTCGGAATTTGCAACAGCGCGCAACGATTCTGCCTCAGCCCGCGCGAGGCTTGGCTCGCCGCCTAGTGGAACGCGGGGCCGCGGACAACCCTGGCGCCGCGCTTCGCGCCGTCGCCCTCGCGCGACAGCGCCCGCGCGGCGCCCCGTCGCCCTCCGGCGCGCGCTCGCCGAGAGTGCGCAGGCAAGGAATGCGATCGGCGCATCGAATTCCGCGGCGCTGCAATGCGGCGTCGCAAAGCTCGCTTCTAGCAGACGCAAGAATTCGCCCTCTTCTCGGGGCGGAAGTTCGGCGGCATTCTCCGCGGTGCTCGGTCAGCCCGGGCCTCGCGCTCTGCGCGTGCGATATGACGCCGCAACGCGCGTATGATTCGCGAGCGGCCCCAAGCAGACGCGCTGCCGCTGCGCGCCGCCGCCTCCGCGCCAAAGTCATCCGACCACGTGGCCACCCGACGATCTGCGGACCCCTCGCTGAAAGCAGCCACCCCGAGCGCTACAGAAAGTCCTTCAAGCGCCGCGACCCGGGAGCAAAGCGGCGGCAAGCCTCGGCGCGGGCCCGCCCCAGGCATCGGCAAGCAGATGGCCCCGTCGCCGCCCCGACCGCGCCCGCGGCATGGCCCGGCGAACTCCGAAGTCCAACGCGCCCGCGAAACGCGAGAGCGCGAGGGGCGGCGGCCCGCAGACCTCGCCACGACGCGACTGCCGTTATGAGAAGAAAGTTCGGAGCATCGCGCGCTTGCTTTTCGGGGCAGCGCTGCCCGGCCCCGCCAAGGGCGCCAGCCAATTGCTGGCCCCGCCGGCGCATAATTTCCCGCCGTCGAGCGCCTGTCTAACCAGGAACAGGCACATGCGAACCATTTTAGGCGACGGGAATAAATCGACGCCAGCGACAGAAAACAACACATGCAAGCCTAATGTCTCTCGCGTCGCCGCACTCAAACTTACCGTCTGATTCTGCACTCGGGCACATCAATGAGCAAACGCACATGTCTGGCAAGCGATGGCACGGCATGTTCCCAGGCGCGCACGGACCGACGAAGCCGCCCACGCACCGGAGGGCAGCAGCCCCTAGAAGTTCGCGGGCAAGATGCACGCAGGCACGCAGGGACTTCAAGCGGCCCACCCGCGCGAGGACGACAACGACTCCGCCGCCACTTCAAAGCTAACCTGAGGCCGACCCCAAAGCCCCCAGCTGTTCAACAGGGAAAAACGAAAAGAAAATTCGCCGGCCCAACAGGCCAGAGGCGCGCTAAGATCTCCGGTGACTGCGCCACAAGAATTCCACGCAGCGCGCGCAGGGCGGCCCCTGGGGGCCCCCAGAAGAAAGACGCCCCAGTCGAAGCCCGGGCGCCGCGGGTCAGAGATGCCCCCCCCCCCCCCCCCCTGGGCGCCGCCCTGGAGGCTGCCCAGAGAGCCCGAAGAAAAGCCAAGATGCCGCCTCATGATGATACAAGAGAGCTACGAGATGCCGCAAGATCGCCCCAAGACGCAGAAGATGCCCCCCAGACGGCCCAACGCGCCTCCCAGGGCACTCTCAAGAGGGCCACGAGAGGCACAATGCACTGGTCCCCCTTACGTTTTGGAAAGATTTTGGCGCTTCCACCGTTTCGGCTGCCCCGCGCCCCAAGACGGCCCAAGAAGCCCCCGAGACCGCCCCGAGAACAAAAGGGTTCCGAAGCGGCCCGAGAGGCTTCCAAGACGGCCCAAGAAGCCCACAAGAATACAGCCCCGGGGGCCCCCAAGAGGCCAATAGAAACCCCAAGACGCCCCCAACAGGCCCCCAGGAAGCTCCCCAGAGGACCTCAAGCAGCCCCAGGAGGGCCCCAAGAGGCAAAATGCATTGCTTCCCCTTCGGTTTCTGAAATGCGACCACCATTTCGGCTTCCCGAACCCCCAAGACGGCCCACGAGGCACCCATGACCGCCCCAAGAGGGCCCAAGAGGCACCCAAGAGGCACCCAAGAGGACTCCAAGACGACCCAAGAGGGCCCCGAAACGGCCCAAGGCCTCCAAGACGGCGCAAGAAGGCCCCAAGAACGCCCCGAGAGAGATCCCAGGAGTGAGCACGAATCAACACGTCGAGCTCTCGGCCCTAAGAAGGCCCCTGGAGCCCCTAAAAGCCCCCTCCGAGAAACCCCCAACAAGCCCTCGGGAGACACCGAGAGGCCCCCAGGCGGCCCCAGGAGGGCCCCAAGAGGCAGAAAGCTATGTTTCTTTAGGTTTCCGATATATGTTGGCGCCCCCACCACTCCGGCCTCCCGAACCCCCAAGACGGCCGAAGAGGCCCCCAGGACCGCCCCGAGAGGGCCCAAGGCCCCCAAGAGGGCTCCAAGACGGCCCAAGAGGGCTCCAAGACGGCCCAAGATGCCTCCAAGACGGCCCAAGAAGGCCCCGCGAACGCCCCAAGGGAAGCCCCAGGGCGGGGGGGGCGCGAAACCCCATTTCGAACCCGCGGCCCTCAGTAGCCCCCCGGGATCCCCGGGAGGCCCCACGAGGCCCTAAGAGGCCCCCAACAGGCCCTCAGGAAGCCCCCACAAGGCCCCCAAGCGGCCCCAGGAGGCCCCCCAAATGATCCCCCGAGCACGCCAACGACCCGACGCGATTCAGAATCCCCACGAGGCCACCAAGAGGCCCCCCGAAAGAGCCCCCGTAAGCAAAACACTTCCAGAGGGCCCGCGACGCGCTGAAGACTCCCCCAGCGGCCACCAAGAAGCCTCACATGCCGAACGCAAAGCCACGCCGCCCGTGCAGCTCCACACCGCGAAAAGCCATTCGGTCAGTCGACATGATTATGAGCCAAAATGAGCGAAGCGATTCAATAATGAAAGGATCCCTAGGAACCCGTGCTCAGGGGGAATGGGAACGCATCGATCGGCGGAATCGATGTCGGCCTCGAACAGTGTCTGAGCGCGCCCGTGTCGACGGCGAAAGTAGCGTACCGCGTCGACTAATACGTCGGCGCCGCCCAGTTGTAACCTCTCCGCAGGCTGGCGCGCCGCGTCGACGCCACCCGTGGACTCGTCGCCCACCGCGCGGATTTGGGGCGCGCCATCCGCCTCGGCGCCCTGCATCATTGAAAACCTCGGCGAAAGTCGCATTTTGCCAGAGTCGACATCGGCCGGGGGAACGGGGGCGGATCCGCGACGGCGTCGCGTCGGCAGGCGCACCGCCGCGCAGAGCCCGGGAACTCGCGCCCCCCCGCAGAGACGAAGCAATCGCTCAGTTGCGCTCCGGGGACGCGGCCCACAAGGTCTCGGCGGAGATGGGCCCAGGAAAAGCACTCGCAGGACCGCTCCTCGCGCGGGGCAACTTGCCGAGCAAAGGTGCGCCGCTGCAGAAAAGATCGGCCGCGCCCGAATCAGCGCGGCCCCTCGCGACGAACGAATCAACTAGAAGCGGCCCGTCTACGCCGTCGGAAACCGCCTTCGTCGCGCCGCCCGCGCCGACGAGCCCGCGCCCCGCTGATCCGTTCCGGCGGAGCGCCCGGCCCCAGCCATCCAGGCGCGATAACCTGTTGTCTCGGCGACGCGTCACCTCGTCGCACCCGCTGGCGCTTCCCGTTCGACGGCGCCGCGAACGTCCGCGTCGACCCCATCGAGATGGCGCCGTAGGAAAACCGTCTGCAAGTACATCGGCAACGAATAATAAATGTTGTCTCCTGCGCGTCACTGGCGTCGAGTTCGACCGCCGCGCGACTGGCCGCGGCGTTCGCGCGCGGGCGCCGCGGCTCAGACGCGGCGGCCGCCTCTCAAATGGGCTCGAGCCTCGCCCTTCGCAGGCGGGCCCGCGCGGCCGCAGCTTTCCGGCGACGCAGCCGGCGCGGGCGGCGCGTCGCGCGCCCTCGCCGAATTGCCGGCCCTATGAAACGCAGCGCCGGCGCGTGCGACGAACTTTAGACGCGCCTCGCAGGGCGCCTCGGGCTCCGCAGGGAAACCCGCGACGAGATCGCCAGCCTCTGGCGCCGTGGCCCTCGAATTCCACTGCCAGGCCCCCAGCAACGCCCGCTCGTCGTTCTGCGACAAACGCCGCGCGCGCGGAACGAGCTGCGCATGCCAGGCGCCGCGCATCTAGCCAGCGTTATAATCTGGCCCTCCTAGCCCGCCTGTTCCCGCTGTCGCCGCGATCGCTCGCTGGCGCCAAGCGCGCGGGAAGGGCCTGACCCTCGGCAGCGCCCTCTGCGCCCGCGCCGCAGCCCGCGCCAGCCCCGGCGCCGCCCCTGCCGCCGTCGCCCCCGCGGGAGGCCGAGCGCCCCTCCGCGCCCCCGTCGCGCGCGGCCTCAGCTTTACGCAGCAGGTTCGCATTCATCCACCGTCGCAACCACATCCGGCAGGTCCCATCGCATGCCAGCGCCAGATGGCCGCCCCGATTGGCCCGCGGCGCCAGCGCAGCCACCTGCCGCGGGACGCGCGCGAAACAAACGCGCCACGCGGCCACTTCTGCACAAGGGAACGGCAAGCCTCGAGGACATTCCGGCGGCGGCCAACCGTCGCGGCCAACGGCGCCAGTTCGGCGCAGACGCCGGCGGCGGCGAACCTGCGCGCCAGAGACGACCGCGCCCCTCCGAACGCGCGGCGCGGGTAATTCGACGCCCGCATCTCGCGCGCCGAATGCCTCTGCGTCAATCAAAGTCGGCGAATTTGCTCTAGCCGCGCGCTGACGGCGCCGAGTGCGCGCGAGAAGTCGCGACGGCCCCATCGACGCAGTCGGGCCCTCGTCACCCGCCGCTTCCTCCGCGCCAGTTGATTCTGCCAAAAGGGCAAGAAACCCTTCAACTCTGCATATACAAGAGGGCGCCCGATGCCGCGGCGCTGGGGCCTCCCCACATCGGTTTCCAACGCGCCCACCGCCGCGGACCGCGGCCGGAAAGTCTGGCCCACGCTTCCCAGAAGGCCGTCGTCCAGCGTCGGCGGCACGCCCCCATGAGACTGCGGCTCGGCCGCGGCCCCGCCCTCGGGCGCGCTGGCAGCGGAGGGCGACGCAGCCGCGCGCTGCTCGTCTGCGGCCAAAACCTCTGCGTCGGCCAATGCTCCAGCCAGGAAGGAACGCTTGCCCGGGGCATCATCGCGGGCGGCAACAGAAATCGAACCCATCCACGCCCTGGTTGGGCGTCGCGGCGGCCATCTTTGCCGCGCACCACGCGCCCCCACGGCGCGCTCACGCCGCGACTTCCACCTGCGCGAATGCCTGCGCTGACGCGGAACCGCACAACGCGTTGCAGTGGACTCGACCGCATCGACACTGTCGCACGGCCGCGGTCGCATGGACGCGGTCGCACTGACGCGGTCGCGTCGGCGCGGCCACATCGACACAGTCGCACTCACATTGTCACATTGGCACGGCCGAGAGGCGCATTGGCGCGGTCGCGTCGAAACGGCCGCATTGACACTGTCGCACTGGCACGGTCGCATTTACACGGTCGCATTGGCACGGTCGCATTGGCACGGTCGCACTGGCACTGTCTCATTGACACGGGCGCATCCACACGGTCGCTTTGACACGGTCGCACTGACACGGTCACATTGGCACGGTAACATCGACAAGGTCGGATCACTCGGTCGCAGTGACACGGTCGCAGTGACACGGTCGCATTGACACTGCGCAATGACACGGTCGCACTGACACGGTTGCATTGACACTGTCGCGTTGACACAGTCGCATTGGCACGGCGGCATTGACACGGTCGCACTGACACTGCGCATTGCCGCGGTCGCCTTGGCACGGTCGCATTGACTCGGTCGCACCAATACGGTCGGACCGACACGGTCGCATGAACACGGTCGCATTGGCACGGTCGCATACACACGATCGCATGGAAACGGTCGCACCGGCGCGGTCGCATTGTCGCGGTCGCATTGGCACGGTTGCATTGACACTGACACGGTCGCATGACACGGTTGAAGTGACATGGTCGCATTGACACGGTCGCACTGACACGGTCGCACTAACACTGTCGCAATAACACAATCGAACTGACCAGGTCGCATTGCGGACGGACGAGGTCGCAGTGGAAGGCAACGCCGCCACAGCGGCGCGACGACGCGCGCGCGTAGCACGCTTGCCCCGCGACTGGCCGTCGCGCGCCCTCGACGCCGCGCGTCGCGCGCGGAGGCGTCTTTGCCCTCCTCCAACCGCAGGGGGGGGTTTCATCTCAAGGAGAACCGGCACCCAGAACACGAAGTTCACGAATACCTGAACGCGCGCTTCCCCCCACCCCTCTTCCGCCCCCCCAACCGACCCCACTCGCCCCGAGGCGGGCCCCGCGGCGGGGCGGGTGGGAGAAGCGCTTTTAGGTGCGCGTTTTTGTGACATCGAACCAAAACTGCGTTGCGCTCTCGCCGAAAACCATGCCGCCCTCACCGCATTGCTTGGTTTATACAGCTGGTGTCAAAAGTCGTTATTCATTGTCATTTCCCCCAAATCGTGTTTGCACTTAGGGTGTCCTTCCTTCTGCAGTAAGGAACGGGGCCTGTCTGCCGCTTTGGCGGCTGCATGGCCGCCGTCGCCGCCCCGTCGCCGCCCCGTCGCCGCCTCGTCGCCGCCAGTTACTAGGGCCTGCCTGCAGCTATTGCGGCCACGTTGCCGCCGTCGCCGCCCCGCTGCCGCTTCGTACATTACACAACAGATACTGCACATCGCAGACTGCACGACATAGATTCTCTGTTCTAAAAGTGTAATAGATTCTACCCCCCCCGACTTATCGCTTCCCCCGCGCGCGCTGTAAATCACATACGATTCTGACCACATGTCCATCCCCAATATGAACTCATACCATCCCAGCCAAGCCGGTATCCCCCCCCCTGCGGCTCCCTGGTAAAAAAACACTATGCGGTGACATGTTTTGTTCTGACATAGCATTTTTCACGAATCCCTTTGAAAAAAACGGGACGAAGTGCACACGCGCGCGTCGTGGCGCGCGCATGCCGAAATCCTTCAAAAACCTTCGGTTCCGGAGAGATTTCAAAATTGAATTTCCAAAAAACATATAAAAACACATGGTTTCGCAACACTGATTTGCTAAAAAAAACTTACGCGCGAGCTCTTGCGAAATCTTAAGAAAACCATCGGATTTTCACAAAATGCTACCAAACGGGCTTCGCGCGCGCGCATGTCGAAATCTGTCGAACGCCCTTGCGCGTGTGCCGTCGCGAGAATCCTCTGCAAAAAACGGGACGAAGTGCAGACGCGCGCGTCGTCGCGGGCGTATGCCGAAATCCTTCAAAAACCTTCGGTTTCGGAAGAATGTCGAAATCGTGCGTCCAAAAAACCTACAAAAACACAAGGTTTCGCAACACGGGTTTTCAACAAAATTGTGCGCGCGCGCTCTTGCGTCGTCGTCGTCGTCGTCGTCCTCCCTCCTCCCTCGTCGTCGTCGTCGTCGTCGTCGCCGTCGTCGTATTCTGTCTTTTCCGTCGTTGTCGTCGTCTTGGCGTCGTCGTCGTTTCCGTCGTCGTTGTCGCCGTGGTCGTCCTTCCTCCCTCGTTGTCTTCGTCGGCGTCTCGTCGTTGTCCCTCCTATTTCGTCGCCGTCGTCGTCGTCGTCGTCGTCGTGGTCTTCACTCCTCCCTCGTCGTTATCCTCCTCCCTCGTCGTCGTCGTCCGTCGTCGGCGTCTCGTCGTCGTCCCTCCTATTTCGTCGCCGTCGTCGTCGTCGTTCGTCGTCGTTGTCATCGTCGTCGTCTTCCCTCCTCCCTCGTCGTTGTCGTCGTCGGCGTCGCCGTCCTTCCTCCTTCTTCGTCGTTGGCGTCGTCGCCGTCTTCCCTCCTCCATCGTCGTTGTCGTCGTTGTCGCCGTCGTCGTTTTTTCTCCTCCCTCGTCGTCGTCTCCGTTGGCGACGTCGTCGTCGTCTTCGTCGTCGTCGTCGGCGTCGTTGTCGTCGTCGTCGGTGTCGTCGTCGTCGTTGTCGTCGTCGAAAACATTGGAGACGTCGTCGGTGTCGTCGCAGTCGCTGTCGGCGGCGCCGTCGTCGTCGATGTCGCTGTCGTCGTCGGCATCGGTGTCGTGGCCAAGTGCCATGCAGTACCTACCGTCACGGTCTTGTCTGAAGATGTCTTGCGACCAAGTTGCGGGTGGGAGGGTGGGATGTTTGCACGAGCAGTGGAGAGGACAGTTTCAAGACGGTCAAGATTAATTGCACAACATAGATTGCACAACCTAGGTTGCAAAACCTAGGTTCTCTGTCCTAAAAAAGACTAGGATGATATCTCCCCCCAAACATAACGATACCCATTCGCGGAATGCAATACACATGTGACTGTGCTTCATTGCCCGCCCTAAGAATGAATTCGCATCATCCCAACCAAACTACAAATCCCCCCCGCCACCCTCTGCAGCAACAGTTACGCGCGCACACGTTGATCAAAACTCATCAGTTGTTAAACAGCCCCTTGAAAACCACGGGGCGAAATGCAAACGCGCGCGTCGTCCCGCGCACGTGCTGGCATCCCCCGAGGTGTCGCAAGGAATTCAAAATCGAATGCCCCGGACACATTTTAATAACAAACACACTGTTTCGCAACAGGGGCGTTCAGCAAATAAGCTTGCTTGCGCTCGCGTTATTGCAGATTCTTTCTGTTGGGAGAACTATAGTTTCAACGTTGCCACCACTTGCTACCAAGCGGGATTCTCGCGCGCGCATGTCGGAATCGCACAAGCGCTTTCACGCGCATGGCGTCGCAAGAACCCCTTCCTTCCCCCGCAAACGAAAAAATGCACGCGCGCATCGTCGCGCGCGCATGCCGGAATCCTTTTCCCCAAAAAGCTCAGGTTTCGCAAACGGTTCAACATCGACTGTTCCAGGAAGATATGAAAAAAAATACGGGGTTGCAACATCAGCGTCAAAAAAAAAACTTACGCTCGAGATCTTGCGAATCCCCAAGCAGATCATCGGCGTTTCAACTTATTCATCAAGTTCGGCCAAGTCGAACGCCCTTGCGCGCGTGCTCGGGGGGAGGGGGCAGGATCCGCGTCAAGTAATACATCACGGGCCACTCGAGCGCGTCGGCCGCGCGCGCATGTCGAACTCCCTCCAAAACCTTCATCACCGACGCGAAGACGCCGTCATCGTCATCGGCGCGATCAGCATTGGCGCCGTCACTGGCCGCGTCGTCGTCGTTGTCACCATCGCCACCAGCATTGTTACCATCATTATCGCGTTAACTGGTTCGTCTGCTCTTCTCGCTCGGCGTGTCGCGGTTCATTCCCGCCCTCCTTCCGCGCCATTTCCCCCCCTGGCGACCTGCTTGTTCATCTGCAACCTCGTCCTCCCGTGTGCACAGCCTGCCATGTTTCTTATAGCACGCATAAATCGGCGGCGCCATGCCCAGGTCTACTACGACACCCAACGGCGGATAAATCACAAATCAACGCAACAGGAAAGGATGAGCTGGAGGGGTCGGATCCCAGATGCGACGAGGGCTCGCCTACCGCCCCCCCCCCACCTCCCCCCTTACCCCGACCCACCTCTGTCCCATCTCATTTGCCCCCCGCACCGCCCCAATCCCCTTTTTCCCAGTCCCCCCTGTTTCCCTTCGCGCCACATTGCGCCCCCCCGCCCCTTGCTCCCCCCCCCCCCCCCCCCCCCCCCCCCCCCCCCCCCCCCCCATCAACACCCCCTTCTTCGCCTCATTCTCATATCCCTTGAACGCGCAGTAACTATCGGAGACTACCCCCTTCCCCCCCCATCCCCACATCTGCGGTTCTTTTCTCCACCCCCATTCCCATAACCAGATCCCCGTCCCTTTTGCTGAGAAGTATTACGTCGGAACCGCTGGCGCGCCCAGACCAGGGACAATCGAGACGATGTGCGAAGGCAGTTGCCTACAACCAGATCCCAAGGAATCTCGAACAAATGCGTCCTCCAGGACTGGGAAAGCCGAGTGGCTTAGAGCGTGGCGGGCAGAAGGATATTACACGTATACTGGCAATCGCCGCAGTTGAGTTCAAGTGTGAGGGCCATGGAAAGGTAGAGCATGGATGGTCACGTTGCGACCTGTTCTGGCGGACCGAGCCTTGTAAATGCCAGCGCGGCTACAGGGAGTGCGAACATTTGGTTTACAAGGATTGGAGAATTCGTCTGGGGCGACATGGCGACATCATGATCCACCTCGCATCACGCCCCCAGCTCCCCCTCGCAATACTCGTCAGCCTCCCCCCTCTTCTTGCGCAAGCACACGTATCTGCAAACTCCGCCTCACCATAATCCGCATCTTCAGCATCAGGAGCATCAATATCACCATCATCTATGTATCCCTCCTCCGCCTCAGTATCCCCCTCATGATCCCTCCTTGTCTTCGTTGTCGTTATTCCCCCTCGCTCCTCCTTATCTCTGCTACTCCTCATCCTCCTCCTCGCCCACCCCATTCCTCATCATTGCCCCCTTCCGAGTCCACCTCCTCGTCCGTCTCGTCCTCCTCCTCCTCCTCACTGTTCGCCTCTTCCCCCCCCTCCTCCTACCCCCCCCCCCCCCCCCTCCCCCCCTCCTCCTCCACCCCCCCCCATCTTCTTATCTTCTTCTGCAAGTGCGCAATGCGGCACGCGCAAACGCTTGCTTTTCTCTGCATGATCTCTCCCCACAGCCCCTCTAGTCAGTGCGCATGCGCGCGAAAGTCCCAGGCCCCCATTCCAAAGCGACTGCTTCAGCCATAAATGCAGACGGTAATGATCCAAGCAACTTGCCTCCTCGCACTGCGTGTGAGCCGTCACGATAATACGCCACTATTGCCACATCAGCTGCAGAAGCTCCACTGGCACGTCGGGCGCCGTCGACGCGGACCCTGAAGTTGGCGCCCTCCGTTGAGGCGCGCGCGAGATTTCCGGCGTCGGCGGGCGACCACGGCCCCTTCCCATCCAAAGCCACATTTGCCGCATGGTCTGCCAACGACTTGTATTTCTGAGGGCCCCATATGATGAAATCGGAAATTGAAGCAAGCGGCCTTGGCCCCCCCAACCAAAAACGATCCAGATGACGACAATTCCGCACGCAAAGAGGCCGCCAGAAAACACCTTTCAGTTGTGACCTCTCGCCGAAAAGCTCCGCCATCTGCTGGTTGTCTGTTTGCGCCCAGAGGAGACGCCCGTCACGCTCCCATTGCTTTTCGCGGGGGCTGGCCAACAGAACCACCTCCGCATCTAAACGGATTCGTTGGATACGGGGTCCTTCCACAGGCGCCCGGACAGACGCCGGCATCGGTAAAACCCACTCATTGCACAAAACGGTTATGAAATCAGTCGAGAAACCCAGCCACTCCGACAGGGCACGACAAGAAGACCGCTTCGTTCGCCAGCAGGGCCCCCAAGCCTCCACAAGAAGATGCCCCCACGCAGAACGCTGATGTCCGCAATGGCTGCGCGCGCAACTCAGATCCCGCCGCTTATCGGAAGACAAGCCACGAACGGCTGCCCACCACCCAGCAGACCGGAACAACCGAATACTCTTCAGTGGAGCAACGTCATGGTCCAAGACCCCTTCCGCCTCGAACCAAGCATGTTTGAATGCGATCTTCATGACTTTGGCGCAAGCAAAAACGGTGGCAGTTTGCCCCATCCACATCGCGATACGGTCGGCCGCGCGGGTGCGATGGTCGAACTGCCCGTCCTCTGGCCGCCGTCGCAGTCGCAGAAACTTTCGCAGGACGCGCGGGTTCCCGCGACCGGATTTCTCGCAAGAGCCCCGCTGTCAAATGCCATCCTGCTGAATTGCGCACCGCCACAGACACCGAATTTGCACTCCAAGACCGGAGGCGCTTCTGCGGGGGCAAAGCTTTGTTACTGAGCACGTACTGGTGCGCGTAGTAGTGCCATTCGGCTTTGGATGCATTGTAGTCGATGCTGGTTTTTGGTAGAGCCCGCATTGTCCAAACCATCTCCAATAATTAAAAACGCAATCCTTTATTGGCATAAGAACACGGCCCCGCCTGTGCCCCGACGCTCAGAGTTGCGTCGCGGCCCATTGCCAACGCATCTAGAACCATAAATTCTAGAGAATCTTGTTTCCATTCGAAACGTCGTTCGCCCACTTGCTGACGAAACTGCCCCCAAGCCTTGTCCAAACCCTCGATCATGCGTTGCATCGCTGCCACAGTACTCGCAAATAGTATGAGATTGCCAGCCCCAAACACAATGTGCACATTATATATCGCCCTCCATTCCCTCTGCCGACAATAAGAATCCCCATCCCAGCTCCCACCGAGCTGTCACAAGGGGCCCCATGATGTAGTCAACCAGAACTCGCCATTCATCAAGCGTCTCCACCCCTCCTTGTTTGCCGCCCATCTCAAACGAAAATTGCGGAGCACGGCCCACCACGGGCAACTCGATGACAGCCGAGCGCGCAGCGCCACGTCCCGCGCAGATATCCCGCGCGAGGTCATGGACATTGGAATGAGGCCACGCGGCATGGAGCCGAAAAGCTGTTTTGACAGCTTGCACGGCCAGAACCAAACTAAGTTTCCACTCGCGGGCCAAATACAACAACTCTCTAGCGACGGACGCGAGGTGCACGGTCGAAGCGCGGAAGCCATACGCGCGCACCAAAAATGGCCGAATGCTCTGCCGCATCCGAGGCCACACAGCATGCAGCAACCACTTTTGGAGCACATCTGATTTGCATATCCACCGCAAGTTGCTGAACTCGCCGTCGAACTTGACCTTCGGAAGCCCTAAGAACAACAAGAACTTCCAGAATATGGATTCTGGGACATCGCCTAAACCCTCAGCGCGCTGTGCAACAAGGCCGCGCACGTGAAAAAAATCCCTGCCCAAGAAAATCCCTGCCCGGGGTAACTCTTTGTAAATGTCAGGCGTGACCACATCCACGCCCGCAGCCGCGCCTGCTTTCAGCATTGCTCTGGCGCGCAAAGTGCCCCAAAGCGCGAGCTTCTGCCCAAAACCGTCCAAGATATACTTGGCGCCAGCGCTGCGGAGTGCCTCATATCGCTGCTCCTGAGCTCCCCTGGGGCCCCCATCCCCACCGAACTGCTGTTGTCCAAAATCGAACGCCCCCTGAGCCCACACAGTCCTGTTGTAACTGATTACCCCATCCACCTTGGAATATGCACATGTACATGTGTCGCGACGGCCATTTGCTTTTCAGAGCAAGCTCCTGTTCTTCAGCGCTTAATTTGGCAAACTCGTTGAAAATCTCCAAACATTTTCCCGAGGCTCTTTGCGGCGGCAAGGGTCGATTTCCCCACGCGTTGCATGCCTAACTTGTCTCATTTGCTTTCGGCACACCACCTTGGCAGTGGTCTCCTGGCACGGGCCATCCAAGGAAAAGAACTCGTTCGCCACCTCCTTCAGGCACATCTCGAAAGTATTCAAGTCCGTCTTGCTGAAGCCATCCCTGGCGGTTCACCCACTCATCCTGGAATCTTCGTTTGGGTGGGTCTTGGGAGACGGTAGGTGACATAATGCCAGGAAGCGCCGGACCCCCACTGTTGAGTGCCGATGTGCTCTCCCAGCTCACGCGTGTTACAACCGGTCGGTGGCCCATTTTCTTCCTTTACACATCCAGATGCTTCACGGGCCTCCCAACGTCTCCAAATTCTGAGAAATAGCTACAACATCGATTTGGGACTGAGCTGGTAAATTACGTTGCAGACCACACGTCCACAAATCATGTTTCGAGGTATGGTGGCCGTACGTGTTTGTGGCTCTCACTCCAAGGATGTGAAGCCATTCGAGAACACGCCGTTGCATAAGATACGAATGCGACATCAACGGTGTAGCCGCTGCTGGTCCTGATGTGTCTGGAATGTCGGCTGGTAACGTCGTGCTGTCGTCGACGCCGATAACCACCAACAGCTGCGAAGAAAAACGTTGCTTACATCTTTTCCAATACATAATGGTATGTGCACATGCTTCCCCCACCAAATCGACCTGAGAATCTCGACTTGCATATATAAAATGCACACTCAAAATCAGTGTGTAACCACACGGCCCCGCAGCTTATACGATTCCGCCCCAATAGCGTCCAAACTGCACGTCTCTAGCGTCTGGATTCAGGTCCCCTGGGATCAGAAAGCCGCAATCGAATCCGTCGCGGTTGGCAATCTCGTCGGCCTTGATGCGGTTAGTGTGCAATACGTATTTTCCACCAAGGAGTAACCAGCCAGACGTCCAGCGCGGCACCTCGTGCAGGCAAAAGGCCGAAGAACCCAAGCCCAATCTCCGTAGACTGCGGCAAATACGGGGTACCTCGCTCGACCTTTGCGTATGTACATTAAAAGTGACCACCGAAAAACCGTCGCCCTGGTTGCTCGAATTAGGGGGCTGTGGGCACCACTAGCGGCGGCGACGCCGATGCCTGGCGACCGCGTCGTTGGCCGAGCGCTCCGAAGCCAACCCTGCAATCCTAAGACGATTGGCGTCCCATTGGAAGACTCCGTTCTCGAGGACCACGCACAACGTGCCTGTTGGCTTGACCCCCATCGGCCCGTCCTCCTGGCTGGTCACGATCGTAATCTTGAAATCTGGGGCCCGATGTGGTAAGGGAGCCAGGGTGGCGTCCAAGTTCGCCGACGCCCAGTCGAGCACCTTCCCCATCGTACTGTAGCGCCTCTGATATTCAGGTGTCCTTTCGGCGGTGCAGCTGGAGCGGACGCCTGTGGCACAGGCGGTGCAAGGGGCTGCAGAGTTCGGCCTCGGGCACCCTCTCACTTCGAAAGCCACGAGCGCCATCGCAGCCGCCGCTGCGCGTGGAGCTGCCCAAGGGCTGGCAGCTGATGCAGAAGCACGGGCACAGCAGATGGTCAACGGTGTGCCGAGCGGTGGCGGGTCCCACTTATACAAGTTGGAACAGGCGCTCGAGGTTGCGTATCGTTTAACCGATCCCCATCCCCAGCGGCGTGGCCTGGGTCCCACTGGCCGATGTACCCCCCTAGATGGGGATATAAGCCGTTCCCTGCGGGTTTCGAGGGGTGTATCCCCAACTGGGGGGTAATTTGGTGGGGGTCTCGAAAGGAATGGGGATGGGAATGGGGATGGGCATGGGGATGGGGATCGGTTAAACGGTACTGAGGTCCGAAAGAGTACAGAATTGAAGGACCAAATCATGGGGACCTGCACCAAATGGCTCCCAAGGCTCCTGCGAGATGCAGGCTGGAGTGGCGTCCAGGGTCGGCGAGATCATCAAGACCAGGAGCGCGGAGGGCCTCCCCGATGTCCAGATCCTGCAGGACAATTTCCGAGCTATCAACCAGCAGCGCGCTGATGAGACCAAGAAGGTGGACGCCAAGAAGACAACGGATTTCAACGAGCTCGCCATGAAGCCCGCGCAGTTCTAGGAGCAGTTGCAGGGCCAGTGCATGGCGAACAAAGCGCTGGACGACTTCAAGCAGCAGGTCGAGACCCAGCAAAAGCAGTTGAAACAAATGGCAGGCCTTCGGGAAGACCAGAAGAAGCAGCTGCACGAGAAGAAGAACGGCGAGACTTACAAGATGGTGGAACTCTCCAGTCGGCTGCAGCTGAAGATGGCGGGTCTCCGAGTTCGCGGGCCTCGCCGAGAAGTTGGAGACTAGGCAGAAGAAGCACCATCAGCATATCGAGAGCAAGTGCTTCGAGAGCGAATGCCAGATCTTGGCGAAGATCGTCAACCTCGGGGAGCAGTTCCACAACATGCTCCAAATCGTGGTCCAGCTGCAGGGCCGCGTCAAAGCGTGAGGCTCTTGAAGGATACGCAGAAGAGCCACTGACGTGACATCCACCTTATCCTCCCGCTCCTCCTCCTCCTCCTCCTCCTCATAATCCTCCTCCTCCTCCTCCTCCTCCCCCTCCTCCACCTCCTCCTCCTCCTCCTCCTCCTCCTCCTCCTCCTCCTCCTCCTCCTCCTCCTCCTCCTCCTCCTCCTCCTCCTCATGTTATGATTACTCTTCTTCTTCATCCTCATCATCCTCGTCTTCCTCCTCCTCCTCCACCTCCTCCTCCTCCCCTCCTCATCCTGCTATGGCTGGTAGCCTGAGCTGTGCACTTCCTCTCTTTTGGCCTGCCCGCTCGTCCTAGACTTGCGCGCATCGGCCTCAGGCCCTCGAGCCACCTCCTCCTCCTCCTCCTCCTCCTTCTCCTCCTCCCCCTGCCCTCCTCATCCTCCTCATCCTCATCCCCCTCCCTCCCATCCTCCTCCTCCTCCTCCTGGCGGGCCACGCCGTTCGTGGGACGCTGCACTGGTGAAGCTCAGCTGCCGCAGCAGCAGCAGCAGCAATGGCGACAGTCTCGTGGACGGCGCCGTGAGGCTCGGAGGGTTGCAACCAGCAGGGGGTGGATACACAGATGAGCGTGGAGAGCCCGCGGTAAACCATCCTCCTGACCCAGTGCGGGCCGGGGAGAGGGGCTGCCAGAAGTTCACCGTCGGCGGCCTGCGCCTCTGTTATGAAGAAGTGCTCAAGCGATCCTCCTAGTCCTCCTCCTCCTCCTCCTCCTCCTCCTCCTCCTCCTCCTCCTCCTCATCATCATCATCATCATCATCATCATCATCATCATCATCATCATCATCATCATCCATCATCATCATCAGCATCATTATCATCGATCATCATCATCCCATCAGGCATCATCATCATCATCATCAATCTCATCATCATCATCATCATCAGCATCCATCTCATCATCCTCCTCTTCTCCTACTCCCCACGTCCCACCCCACTCCCCCTCCTCGCCTACTCCTGCTCCTACTCCTATTCCTCCTCTCCTCCTCCTAACTATTACTACTCTATCCTACTCCACAACTCCCACTCTACTACATGACTCCTATTCCTCCCCTCCTCCCGCTCCTCCTCCTCCTCCTCCTCCTCCCTCTTCCTCCGCCTCATCCGCCTCCACCTCCGCCTCCGCCTCCTCCCCCTCCCCTCCTCCTCCTCCTCCTCCTCCGCCTCACGTCCTCCGCATACCTCATCCTCATCCTCATCCTCATCCTCATCCCTCATCCTCATCCTCATCCTCATCCTCATCCTCATCATCATCATCATCATCATCATCATCATCATCATCATCATCATCATCATCATCATCATCATCATCATCATCATCATCATCATCATCATCATAATCATCATCATCATCATCATCATCATCAGCAGGAGCAGCATCATCATCATCGTCATCATCATACTCAACAGCATCATAATCATCATCATCATCATCATCATCATCATCATCATCAGCATCAGCATCATCATCAGCATCATCGTCATCACCATCATCATCGTCGTCATCATCGTCATCATTCATCAGGATCAGCCGCATCTTCATCATCAACATCACCATCATCATCCGCATCATCATCGTCATCATCATCAGCATCATCATCAGCAGCAGTAGCACCATCATCATGATCATAGGCATCATCAACATCATCAGCATCATCATCAGCAGCAGCATCATCGTCAGCATCAGCATCATCCTCATCTTCATCCTCCTCCGCTGCCAACCCGCGCCCCCTCCTCCCCTTCCTCATCCTCCTCCTGCTCCTCCTCCTCCTCCTCATCCTCCTCTTCCTACTCCTACGCTGCATCTTCCTCCTCCTCCTCCGCCTCCTCCTCCTCCTCATCCTACTCCTCCACACCCTCCCCATTCCTGCTCCTCCTCCTCCTCCTCCTCTTCCTCCTCATCCTTCTCCTCCTCCTCCGCCTCCTCCTCCTCCTCCTCCGTATCCTCTGCATGATCGTTCTTCCCCTCCTCCTCCTCCTCCTCCTCCGCCTCCTCCTCCTCCTCCTCCTCCGCATCCGCATCCGCATCCGCATCCGCATCCGCATCCGCATCCGCGTCCGCATCCGACTCCTCCTCCCACTTTAGTATCATCTTCCTCCTCCTCCTCCTCCTCCTCCTCCTCCTCCT
>CAUYUJ010017790.1:86491-224519 GCA_963575745.1 Prorocentrum cordatum
GTAATCGTCTTAGAAGTATTCTTCGTATTATTATCATTGTTATGATGAGTATTCTTATGGTTATTATGATTATTATTAGTAGTAGTATACGTATTATTATTATTATTATTATTAATATGATGATGATGATGATGGTGATGATGATGATGATGGTGATGATGATGATGATGATGATGATGATGATGAAGATTATTATTATTATTATTATCATTATTATTACTATTATTATTATTATTATTACGATCATTATTATTATTAGTCTTCCTCCTCCTCCTCGCCGTCCTCTTCTTCCTCCTCCTCCTCCTCCTCCTCCTCCTCCTCCTCCTCCTCCTCCGCCGCCGCCGCCTCCGCCTCCGCCTCCGCCTCCGCCGCCTCCTCCTCCTCCTCCTCATCCATCCTCCTACTCAGCCTCCCCCTCTACCTTTCCTCCCTCCCCTCATCATTTCATTCGTCATTACTCGTCGACACACACTCACTTACACTCACACTCACCAATCACGCTGTCTCCTCCTCTTCCCTCCTCCCCTCCTCTTTTTCCCTTTTCCTCCCCTCATCCTCCTCCTCCTCCTCCTCCTCCCCTCCTCCTCCTCCTCCCTCCTCTCCTCCTCTCCTCCTCCCCCCCTCCCACCATTCATCCCTCCTCCTTCCCCCGCCTTGCCACACCTTTTACTCATCCTCTCTCCTCCTCTCCTCATCCTCTTCCTCCCTACTTTTCCTCCACCCCTCCTCTCCTCTTCATCCTCCTCCTCCCTCCTATCCTCCGTCCTCCTACTCCGTCCATCACCCTCATCATCCTCCTCCTCCTCATCCTCTCCTCCTCCTCTCCTCCTCTTCCTCTCATCCTACTCCTCCTCGTCCGCCTCCGCCTCTACTCCTCCTCCTCTCTCCTCCTCATCCCCTCTTCATCGTCTTCCCCCCCCTCCTCCTCCTCCCTCCACTCCTCCTCCTCCTCCTCCTCCTCTACACCTCATTCTCCTCTCCTCCTCCTCCCTCTCCCTTCCTCCTCCTCCCCTCTCCTCCTCCTCCTTCCTTTCCTCCTCATTTCTCCTCCTCCTCCTCCTCCTCCTCTATCCCCTCCCTCCTCCTCCTCCTCCTCCTACTCCCCTCCCCCCTTCTCCCCCTCCTCCTCCTCCTCCTCCTCCTCCTCCTCATCCTCCTCCTCCTCCTCATCCTCCTGTTCTTCTTCTTAGCATTATTATTAGTATTATTATTAGTGTTATCATTATTAGTATGATTATTCTTCTTAGTATTATTATTATTATTATGATTAGTCATATTAGTAGTATTAAAATTACTATTAGTATTAGTAGTATCATTATTAGTATGATGATTATCATTATTAGTATTAGTAGTATTATTAGGATGATTAATACTATTATGAGTATTAGTATTCGTCTTACTATTATTAGTAGTATTATTATGGTTCGTCATCATGTTCTTGTTATTATTTTCTTCTTTGTAATACCATTATTATTAACATCAGCAGTGTTATTAGTAATATTATTATTATTCGTCTGCTTCTTCGTATTATTAGTATGTTTGTTCGTCTTAATGCTGTTATTATTATTATTATTATTATTATTATTATTATTATTATATCTTCTTCGTTGTATTCTTCTTAGTAGTATCCTTCGTCGTCTAATCATTGTTATTTTTAGTATTCTTATGATTATTATTATTATGATTATTATCATTATTATTATTGTGATGATGATGATGATGATTATTATTATTATGATTATTATTAGTATTATTATTATGAATATTATTATTAGTATTAATATTATTATTATTATTAATAATTACCCTGGCGACGTACCCAACCCCTGCGCAAAAGCGGGGTGCAAATAGTTTAGGATACTTTATAAGGGGGCGATGACGGAGCGAGGGTTACATATGTCTGCAGACGGAATTCGGGAGACTCGCAGGACACTGGCTACAGGAAAAGGGCTTGATAAAGCTGATGATTTACAATTCCTGAGCACTCCTAGCCACTTCGAAAACGGGGATCACAGCAGGCCTCGAAAGTGGCGACAGGTTCACAGATAGCAGCCCCGCAGGGACGGCGAGGTCTCATTTGAATCTGCCCGTGGCCCTCACTGTGCTGGGCCCCCCAGCAGGCCTCGAAAATGGCGGCAGTTTCGCAGATCGCAGCCCCCCAGGGATGGCGAGGTCTAATTTGAATCCGCGCGTGGCCCTCACTGTGCTGGGCCCCCCAGCAGGGCTCGAAAATGGCGACAGTTTCGCAGATCGCAGCCCCCCAGGGATGGCGAGGTCTAATTTGAATCCGCGCGTGGCCCTCACTGTGCTGGGCCCCCCAGCAGGCCTCGAAAATGGCGACAGTTTCGCAGATCGCAGCCCCCCAGGGATGGCGAGGTCTAATTTGAGTCCGCGCGTGGCCCTCACTGTGCTGGGCCCCCCAGCAGGCCTCGAAAATGGCGACAGTTTCGCAGATCGCAGCCCCCCAGGGATGGCGAGGTCTAATTTGAATCCGCGCGTGGCGCTGGGCCCCCCAGCAGGCCGGCCTCGAAAATGGCGACAGTTTCGCAGATCGCAGCCCCCCAGGGATGGCGAGGTCTAATTTGAATCCGCGCGTGGCCCTCACTGTGCTGGGCCCCCAAGCAGGCCTCGAAAATGGCGACAGTTTCGCAGATCGCAGCCCCCCAGGGATGGCGAGGTCTAATTTGAATCCGCGCGTGGCCCTCACTGTGCTGGGCCCCCCCCAGCAAGCCTCGAAAATGGCGACAGTTTCGCAGATCGCAGCCCCCCAGGGATGGCGAGGTCTAATTTGAATCTGCGCGTGGCCCTAACTGTGCTGGGCCCCCCAGCAGGCCTCGAAAATGGCGACAGTTTCGCAGATCGCAGCCCCCCAGGGATGGCGAGGTCTAATTTGAATCCGCGCGTGGCCCTCACTGTGCTGGGCCCCCCAGCAGGCCTCGAAAATGGCGACAGTTTCGCAGATCGAACCCCCAGGGATTATGGCGAGGTTCTCTCCTAATTGAAATCCGCGCTGGCCCTCACTGTGCTGGGCCCCCCAGCAGGCCTCGAAAATGGCGCAGTTTCGCAGATCGCAGCCCCCCAGGGATGGCGAGGTCTAATTTGAATCCGCGCGTGGCCCTCACTGTGCTGGGCCCCCCAGCAGGCCTCGAAAATGGCGACAGTTTCGCAGATCGCAGCCCCCCAGGGATGGCGAGGTCTAATTTGAATCCGCGCGTGGCCCTCACTGTGCTGGGCCCCCCAGCAGGCCTCGAAAATGGCGACAGTTTCGCAGATCGCAGCCCCCCGCAGGCAAGACAGGAAAAGGCGGGAGGCGGGAGAAGGGACGCGACCACACTGCTCTATTCAAAACGAATACCCAACAAGGAGGGTTGGGAATAATCTTCCTCCTCTCCTCCTCGCCGTCCTCCTCTCTCCTCCTCCTCCTCCTCCTCCTCCGCCGCGCGCCGCCTCCGCTCCGCCTCCTCCTCATCCCTGTCCTCCTCTCCTCCTCCTCCTCCTCCCTCCTCCCCTAACCTCCTCCTCCTCCTCCTCCTCCTCCTCCTCCTCCTCCTCCTCCTCCTCCTCCCCCTCCTCCTCCTCCTCCCCCATCCTCCTCCTCTTTCTCCTCCTCCTCCTCATCATCATCCTCCTCTTCTTTTCCTCCTCCGCAGCGCGACTCGGCGCGTCTCCAGGTCAGCGCGGACGCCCGGCGCGCCTGACGGCGCACCGCAGGCGGTCGGCGCGGGAGCCCCCTGGGCCCCCGGGGAATCCAGCTTCCGTTTCAGGGGGGGGGAAGAAGGGAGGCCGCCATGTCCTTCCCACATCCCGAAGCCGGACAAAGAGGAGGAGAAACGGAAAGGTGAGCGGCAAGGCTATTCTGCCGATCGTGATGTTTATGCCGACGGCGTATCCTGCCGGCAACACCTTTACTCGGGGTGCTTGTCGGCAGCGCTGGAATCGAAGTACGGAGTTAGCATTGTAAAGGTAGTTCAACGCTGTAGCGTGATAAGCATGTGGCAGTAGCCTGCCAATACCCCCTGCGCTCTACGGAGCGCCGCGCGCTGGAGCAGGCAAGTAGTGCCATCCAGCCAGCGGACCGTGGCGGACGTCTCGCTCAGCTTCTCCCCAACGCAGTCGTGGCACGTCTTGCCGAGCCTGCCCTGTACTGCGTCGCCGATGGCAATCGGCTTCCTGACGTTCCGGGGCTGCCAGCTGCGGCTCGGTTGAGCTGCCTCCGGCAGGACTGGGGTCCCAGGTTGTCTGCTGTCCTGCGTCTTCTCGCTGCCAGTGGGCGCCCTCCTCGCGCGGTTCCGCCCGTTGCTCTCGAGGCTCCGGTGGCTGCTCTTGTAGCTCAGCTGGTGGCTCCCGACCGACGCTCTGCTCGCGGCCATCGTCGCTCAGCTGGTTGCCCTCGTGGCTCAGAAGGCGGCCCAGCTGGTGGCCCTCGCTGGTCTGCGCGTGGCCCGTGCAGTAGAGCTCGTCGCCCTGGTAGCTCTGCGGTAGGCCATCGCAATTTTCCCTGTAGCCCTCGTAGCTAAAGTTGTGGCCCTCGCAGCATAGCAGGTGGACCTGTCAGCTGAGCAGCTGAGCTAGTGTCTCTCGAAGTTCAGCTCGTGGCACTTCCTGTTCAGCTCGTCGTCCAAGTAGCTTCGCGGCAGGCTCTCGAAGCTTTGCCCATGGCCCGCGTACCTCAGGTTGTGGCCCTCGTAGCTCAGCAGGTGGCCCTCGTAGCTGAAACTGAGCGTATGGCCCTCGAGGGTCTGCTCGTGGCCCTTGCAGTTGAGCTCGTCGCCCTGATAGCTCTGCGGGAGGCTCTCGCAGTTCTGTTCATGGCCCGCGCAGCTCAGGTTGTGGCCCTCGTTGCTCAGCAGGTGGCCCTCGTAGCTGAACTGGTGGCTCTCGAAACTCTTCTCGCTGCCTTTGCAGGTCAGCTCGTTGTCCAGGTCGCTACGCGGGGGGCCTTCGTAGATCAGGTTGTGGCCCTCGTAGCTCAAACAGATGTACCCTCGTAGCTGAGCTGGTGGCTCTCGAAGCTCTGCTTGCGGCATTTGCAAGTAAGCTCGCTGTCAAAGTAGCTGTGCGGGCGGCTTTCGTAGTTTTTGCTTGTGGCCCTCGTAGCTCAGACGGTGGCCCTCGTAGCTCAGCCGATGGCCCTCGTAGCCGAGCTGGTGGCGCTCGCAGGTCTGCGCGTGGCCTTTCTGTAGAGCCCGTCGTCCTGGTAGTTCTGCGGGAGGCTCTCCAATTCCTGCTCGTGGCCCGCGCAGCTCACGCTGTGGCCCTCGTAGCTGAGCAGGTTGCCCTCGTAGCTGAGCTAGTGTTTTTCGAAAGTCTGCTTGTAACCCTCGTAGCTCAGAACGTGGCGTTGGTGGCCCAACCGGTGGCCCTCGTAGCTCGGCGGCTGGTGGCTCTCGTAGCTCAGCAGGTGGCCCCTGTAATTCTGCGTCGCGCTCTGTCCAAAAGCCGTGCTCCTCGTAGTCCTCCTCCTCGTCTGCCTTCTCGTTCTCCTTATCATCTGCCTCCTTCGCCTCCCAGCGGTTTCAATCGGAACCGTCGGCTGCCAGGTCGTTGTGCTTCGCTCTAGGGTTGCCTGCCGGTGGCCCTCGAAACTCGGCTGGTAGCTCTCGTAGCTCTGCTGGGGCCGCCCCACTAGCTCTGCTCGTAGCCCTCGCAGCTCTTTTTCTTGCCGTCGCAGCTCTGCTGGTGGCCCTCGAAGCCTAACCCGTGGCGCTAGAAGCACTCCTTCCTGCTGTCGTAGTTCAACTGGTGCCCTCCGGAACTCAGCATATTGGCTTCCGTAGAACATCTGTAAGGGCGAACCAACCTTGTAGTATGCGCCCTGGTTGTTGCAGCATTCCTGGCCGTACTGGTCGTGCTGGACATGGTCGCGGTTCTTGCCAGTGCCGCGCGAGCACTTCTTTGACGATGTACTTCGCCTCTGGCGCAGGCGTTTTTGAAGCTGTCGTCAGGGTCCTTTGTCTTCTGCCCTTGAGTGCCTGTGCGTAGGGCTTCACCTGAGTGCACACCGCCGTCGTGGGGTCGTCCTTGCTGACGCACTTGGTGTCGTACGTGTTGTTGTTGTAGGCGGCAGTGGTGACGATCATGATGTCTTGTGCGTGGGGTTGGAGCCCGTGCCTCACACAATACCCCATCCGCTTGAAAGCTGCCGCTGATCTCAATCTCGGCATGGCGTCCTCTTGGCCTCGTTCACGACGCGCGCGCAGCCACCGTTGCGGCGGCGCGCTGAAGCCAGCGACCCCCCGTGGGTTCTTCAGCATCAGCATCAGCATCATCATCATCAGCATCAGCAGCATCATCAACAATATCATCATCAGCTGCATAATCATCAGCATCATCATCAGCATCATCACCATCAGCTTCATCATACTCACCATCATCATCATCATCAGCATCATCAGCATCATCATCAGCATCATCAGCATCATCATCATGACCTCCGTCGTCATCATCATCAGCAGCAGCATCCTCGTTGTCGTCGTCATCATCGTCGTCATAATCATCATCTTCATCATCATGATCATCATCATAATCATCGTCATCATCATCAGCATCATCAGCAGCCACGCCAGCATCACCATCATCATCAGCAGCATCATCATAAGCATCAGCATCATCATCGTCATCATCGGCATCATCCCGCGCATCCTCATCCTACGTACTTCTCATTATTATGATCATCGCCTGCAGCAGCAGCGTCATCAACATCAGTGTCATCATCATAATCGTCATCAGCATCGGCGCCGTCGTCATCATCAGCAACATCATACTCATGGGCATCATCATCATCATCAGCAGCAGCATCATCATGATCATCCTTACTATGATCATCATGATCATCACCACCATCGTCACCATCACAAGCATTAGCATCATCAGCATTAGCATCAGCATCAGCATCAGCATCAGCATCAGCATCATCATCATCAGCATCAGCATCACCATCAGCAGCATCAGCTGCATAATCGTCACCATCAGCAGCACCATCCTTATCACCATCATCGCCATCATCATAACCATCATCAGCATCATCACCATCATCATCAGCATCATCATCTCCTCCTCCTCCTCCTCTTCCTCCTCCTCCTCCTTCTCCTCCTTCTTCTTCTCCTCCTCCTCCTCCTCCTTCCCCTCCTCCTCCTCCTGCTTCTCCTCCTCCTCCTCCTCCTCCTCCTCCTCCTCCTCCCCCTCCTCCTCCTCCTCGCCCCTCCTCCCTCCACGCCTCGCCGCCAGGCCCCCCCCCCAAAAAAAAACTCCTCGGCGGCCCCGCGGCGCGCCCCGCCGCCCCCCTCGGCGACGCCGCCCCGGCCCGCGGCGCGCCGTGCAGCGGCACCACGCGGAGGCGCGGGATGGGTGAGGGGGGGGGTCTGTGGCGCCGGCGGCGCGCGCGGCCGCCGAAGGGGGGGGGGGAAGGGGGGAGGCGGAGGAGGGAGGGAGAAGCGAGCGAGAGAGAGGAGGAGGAGGAGGAGGAGAGGAGGAGGAGGAGGAGGAGGAGGAGAGATGGGGGAGAGGGAGTGGGAAGAGAGGGGGGGGGAGGAGGCGGGGGAGGGGGGGGGAGAGGCGGAGGAGGAGGACAGGAAGCGGAGGAGGGCGGGAGGAAAGGGGGGCGTGGATGGCAAGGGGGGGGCTGCGGAAGGGGCGGTGAGGCGGAGGTGGGGGGCGGGGGGAGGGAGAGGGGGAAGGGGTGTTGGAATCGTCCTTTCGCGAAGCGACAAAATAGGAAGAATGTATGAGGCTTCTGGTGCGATGCTCTGGCCACAGCCCGTCAACGATCCTTTTGAAATAACAATGTCGAAATGTATGGGTTCTATATGTGCACACTCGACGGCCAAGGCCCGAGCTTGCCAAGAGGAATAACATCGGCACGCTACGCAAGAGCTTCAGGCCAGAAGGAAACCTTAGGTTATGTGAAGAATGCAACACACACGCTGTTTTTTTGGGAGGCGAACCCACGGCTTCTCTCAGCGTGGCGGCCGTTTGCACACACGCTGTGCGCAGCGCCGAAAAGAGCAACAGTTGTTGGGGCTTGCGAGGTCGAGGATCGGCGAGGTCGAGGATCGGCGATCATGGGGCCCATGGTTACTCTCAACAACCTCCAGCGAACTAGCCCAGCTCTTTTCCCCATGCAGTGCGACACGCGTCCACTCCGAGGAGGGCACTCTCCAAGTGTCGGCAGCTTCCCCTGCAAACTCATCAGCATGCCCCTTACCACCTGCCTACCGCGACGCAAGACCTCGGGCTGCAGCTTCTCCCCTCGACAAGTGCAAGCTCGTGAGAAGAACGATGACAGTATTGGCGCCTGTCACATGATGCATGCGCGTGCTTCCCGATGGCCGCCCACAAGCCGATGTCAGGTTGGACAGGCCCTGGATGGAGATAGGCTCTGCCTCGCCAGCTCTTGTTTATCGACTCCGTCGTTGTCTGTAAGGTATGTGATCAGGCCACGTGCACGTCGAAGGACATACCCTAAGACTGGCGCATCCCATCTGTAATCCCGTCTGATATACGGCATGTCCGCTTCTCAGCTTGAGTAAGATATGGCAATGGTAACAATAAGCGTCACGGCATGCATATCCGAGTGCTACCCGATCAGCCCTCCTCGCCGCCGCGTCGAGCTCCCTCGAGACTCGACCCAGGCGACCTCCGGGTTGCTCCAGCGAAGCTGAAATGAAAAACTCGCACGCCTCGCCACATGCAACCTCAAAGAAACATGCCTGCGTACATGAAAACACAGTCGCCTGCCACGGGCGACATCAAACGAAAGTCACGCCTGCACCTCTTCTTTGCCCTCGGGCTCGCAAGCTAGGTCAGGCTCAAGCAAGTTGCCTGCGACCGCGAGAGAAGGGTCAGACTTGCCCGCAGCCACGAAAAATCCCAGCAGTCCCAGCATCTCATCCAGCTCCTTTTGCGCCAGATGCTTCGTACCGAGATCTGCCACGTTGACTTTGCCGAGCGTCTTGGAAAGGATGACACGACGCTTGGTTACATGACGCTGGAGCCAGAGAGTCTTTGTCTCGATGTGTCGGATGCGCCCTGCCCCTCGGCGGTGCGCGATCCCACTGGCGGCCGTAGCGTCGCCAGCCAAACGTAGCTCCAGCTCGTATCCCATGTCGCGCGCCAACGAGACCAGGCCGATCCCGCAGGACGCAGTGTGCACTAGAGCATGCCACTCGGCCTCACCTGAGCTGAGAGCCTCACTGCCTTGGGTCGCACTGAAGACTCGGATCATGTGATCTCCCAGCTGGAAGACTCCGCAGCTCGTACTCTTCCCTGTCCCCAGGCAGCCGGCGAAGTCGCTGTCCGAGAAGCCCTTGAGCACACCTGACCCTCGCTGGCGTCGGAATCTCTGAACCAGCCTCGGACGGCCCAGGAGATACCTGGCAATCCTCTTGACTAGCTCCATGCCGTGCTCACACGGCTCGCGCCTGCACTTCGCTGCCTCCTTGACTGCGTACTTGATGTCCGGGCGGTCCTCGCTGAGATAGCTGGCTCGCATGACCAGGCTGCGGTAGCGAGTCGCCTCCTCGCCCTCCAGGACCCTGCCGCGGTCCACGCTCTTGGCCTTCACTCCTGGCGTCGAGAGGGCCTTGGACCCGCGCCAGAGGTTCAGCTGCTGCATCATGATGAGCGCGCGGCGGGAGTCAGCCTCGAGCTCCACATCACCTCTCGAGGTCCAGCAGAAGACGCGGTTCAGGCAGACCACCTCCTGAACATCACCAGCACTCTTGTTGGGTCCCAACACGCCCTCGAGCTTGGCCCACGCGCACTTCTGCAGCTCGCGGTAGAACTCCAGGTTGTCGGCGCGGGAGCCCTTCAGCGCGAAGTTGTCGCCGTAGACGTAGGCCGCGAGCTTGCCGTCGCCTCTGCGGTATATGCAGGGATACCACACGCCACAGGAGAAGCCCATCTTGCCCTCCAGCGTCTCACGGACCAACAGCTCGAAGTTCTGGCCCGCGTCGCAGCAACCGTAGAGGCACCTGACCAGCAGCCCGCACACGCTGGGGTCAGCTGAACGAGGATCCTCCGCAGGAAGCTTCACCCACAACTTCCGCTTCATCTCGCAGTGCGGGTGAGCTCTAGTGACGACCAGGAACATGAGGACGTGCTGGTCCTCCTCGGCGTCCCTGGGCGAGCAGCAGAAGGAACTCAACATCCTGAGAGCCTCATACGGGGGTGTCGCACTGAACGTCTGCGAGGGGCCCCCCAAGTCCATGCTCGTGCGGTAGCGTGTCTCCGCCACGCTCAGCCTGCAGCGGACGTTGGGCTTGCGGTCGTCACCCTTGTTGACGTCAACCCAAATCATGGGCACCGGGGCGCGCCCGGTCTCCTCGCGGCAGCGCTGCTTGGTGTCGTACACGTAGGCGCCCAGGCCGCGGAGAAACTCCATCTCCTCCTTGCGGCCAGCTGCCACGAGCTCGGGGTCCAGAGCGGCCCCGCTGATGTTGTGGACGATCTCCGTGTAGTACTCGGGGTAGGCGTCCCAGATCGGCGGCTCGCCCAGGTGCGGCCCAGCCTCCAGCGCACCCAGCTGGCCGCGGGCAATCGCCTCACGACGCAGCCCACGCAGCACCGCAGCCACACGCTTCGGTGGGTACCGCTCGATGATGCGCATGTCACGCCGACCTAAGCCGACCGTCTGGCAATGCCTAGCACACCCAGGACACCGACGCGTCAGCTCTCGGGCTATCTCGGCGGAGTTGGTCAACCATCCCGTGGGCTTCTTGACAAGCGCCGGGCCGACAGCATCGGTGCACCACAACCCATGCGCACATTGATCGCACTCTACGTAGTGTGCTCCTGCCATCTCGGCGATCTCTCGGATCATCCAGAGACGCCAACTCCTCGATGATGCTGGCTGCTCGTGCAAGAAGAGGCGGCCAGCCTTGATCTGCTCTTTGCAGCGCTCGGCACAGAAGACCAGGTGGACAACGCCTCGCTCCATGATGGCGTTGACGTCCACACCCTGGATGACGTTAAGGGCCTGCAGGTCCGACCACGGCGCACACATCGGGCTGCCAGTGATCAGCAGGAGCTGTTCCAGCTCGATGGTGGCCTGCGCCCGCTGCCTGTCGCCCTCCTGGCTGAAGTCGTAGCCGGTCCTGATGTCGCAGGCTGTGCCGGGCTCGAGGTCGAACGCACTCGACCGAGATGTGAACCGTCCTGGTCCGCGCAGCTCGCTGACGGCCACCCTCCAGTCGCCGAAAGCCGCCAG
Source organism: Prorocentrum cordatum (assembly GCA_963575745.1). Classification (NCBI taxonomy): domain Eukaryota; class Dinophyceae; order Prorocentrales; family Prorocentraceae; genus Prorocentrum; species Prorocentrum cordatum. The sequence goes on from CAUYUJ010017790.1 coordinate 97,698, forward strand.
CAGCGCGCAGAGCTCCAGGGAGTCCGCGCCCATGGCATCCCCAGCTCCAGGCGGCGCCTGGAGGAGCCCGCTCGACCCAGCAGCCTGCGCCTGAGGCGTGGCTGGCGCCTGCGCGGGCGTCCTCGGCTGCTCGCCGCTGATCGCTGGCGCGAGGGGTGCTGGACCGCCTGTCGCCGCGAGGCGGCGCCTCGATGCCTGCGGCAACTCCGCGGGCGAGCCTCGACGCTCAGCAGCTCGTCGGCCAGGTCGCTCGATCCCCATCGGCGCCTCAGCCGGGCTGGCTGCCTGAGGCAGTGCCCCGGAGCTCGCGCCCTCCTGGCGCGCAGGCGCCCTGTCAGCAGCCTCCAGCTGGCGAGCCGCCGCTCCGAAGACTCGGGGGCAAGCTCCGGGTCGTTCGCCATGGCCTGCTGGATGCGCTCACGGCACTCCGAGCTGTGGGCCTTGGCTGGTGCGTTGGCGCGGGCCGCTAGGCAGCCCGGGCGCCCGTCTGTGAAACCGTGCTTGGCCAGCTCCACGTTCCTGCGAACGTACACGTTCCGAGGTTCAGCTGGAACCTGCTCTGGCACAACCCTCGGCTGCTGTGCAGCGGGATCGACAGGGGGTTCGTCAATGACCGTCGGGATGCGAACGTTCTCTGGCTTGTCCGGGGTCGGCATCCATGGCGCGCCCCTGATCGAAAGCAACAGGGCTGCATCAGCCCGCTGACTCGGCGGCCTCCTCCTGATGGACCGCGCATGTACGACCCTGCCGTCGTAGCCGACGAGCATCTCGCTCGACTTCTCGATGACGCCCAGGAAGACTCCAATCTTCCAGCGCTCCTCGAACTTGGTGTCGCGCCTCGCACTCGGGAGGAACACGATGATCTCACCGAAAGGCGGCAGCACCTTGCGGAAGGCCATGCCCTTGTGCCTCTCGCGCGGCGTCCGTCCATCGGCGCCGATCTTGCCGCGATTGATACACCCTGCAGCGTGAGCAACCAGCCAAGTCAACACTGGATGGTCGTTCGGGATGTCTGTGCCGTGCAGCAGGGACAGGGCGACTCGCAGAGACCGTGATGCGCCCTTGACCTCCCTCACTGCAACCTCTGCCAGGCCGTTGCTGGCGCTGTCGTAGGCCGGCGCCTCCTCGGGCAGTACCTCGAACTTCAGATTCCTGAGGCGGATCGTCGCCTCTCGCTTGAGCGTCACCAAGGCACCCTCACCATCAGACTTGTAAACGATATTCGGGCGGCCGGTCGCCTCCACCTGGCAGAGGGCGCGGACCACGTTGCACTCATGCTGGATGCCCTTGGACGGGAGGACGTCGGCGCTGACCCGCGAGGTGGCTGAGCCGATGCCGACGAGGATGGGGAGCACGGACTGGCCCGACTCCACCTCCTCCCGCTTCACGAGGCATCCGTAGTCAACTGCAAACGTAGGTACGGCATGCGCTCTCCCAGGAGCGCCCGCTGGGTGACCATCGGCGCGCCCACGCCCAGCCAAGCAGCAGTCGCACCAGTCTCTGAAGGGTGCGTGACCTGCTGCTTCGCGTTGCTCGATCTCAGCCTGGGTAGGTTCCTTCGGCCCCCGTCGTGCTCGCACTGGAGCGGGCTGAGATTCGTGGCGCTCCTCGGCGTCACCCTCGAGCTCGATTGTACTTCCAACTCCGTCGCCCCCTGCCACGGCAGCTCCACCTGGCGGGACAGGATCACCTGCGGCTGCGCCGAGGTGACTCTCGATGGTCGCAACTTGTCCATCATCAACTCCATGAGGTACCACTCCTGTCTCAGAAGCGACGCCATGCAGCGCAGGAGGTCCCACTGCTGGCGCCATCATGGCCGGTCTTACGGCAGCGCCTGCCGCCCGAAAGGGCACAGACGCTTCTTATCCCGTGGCTTGCTGCAGCCACGGCAATCCTCGACCGAGCAGAGCGGCAGCTCCCTCACGAGGGTCTGGGACATCTGGCTCACCTCCTTCGCTGGCACGATGCTCACGTCCAGGTCCCAGGTGCGCTGCCTCCGCGTGAAGCGGACGGTCTTGCCACTCTCGATGTGGACAGCGTGGCTGATGTCGTTGCCGTGCTGGTCCTGCTCGAAGACCACGCGGTGGCCGCTCTTCACGAGGCCGAAGACCGAGAGCAGCGGCCGCCTGACGCCCGTGACACGGGCCCTGATGCCACGCAGCGCACCACCGGTCTGCACCATGAGCTTGCGCTGGCCCTCGTCTGGGATCGGCTCGCCCGTCGCACTGAGGTACTGCGCTCCCGACGGCCTCTCCGCGATCGGGTAGTCGGTCCCCGGCGCGCGCGGGATCGCCGCGACCGCCGCGCCTGAGTCGATCCCGAAGCGCACCGTCTCACAGCTCGAGGACATGGCCGACAGGTCGAGCGCCGCCAGGAAGAGGCCACCCAAGCCCTCGGGAGGCTCAGGCTCGCCCATCTCGCCAAGGGCCAGACTTCTTGGCGACCGGGCAGTCCTTGGCCAGATGCGCTGTCGAACCACAAATCCAGCATGGCTTCGGCTTCGGTCCGTCACCAACCTTGGCTTCACCCTCGCCTCTGCCACGACCTCGACCTCCACCGCCCTTCGGCGGTGCCTTGCCTGACGCAGCCGTCGTATTCCACCAGCAGTCTCGCTTCCAGTGACCTGTCTTGCCACAGATCGGGCACGGCTTGGTCGGCAGGTCGTCGGCGCCCTTGCCTTTGCCGGCCTTGCCGTTCCTGCCCTTGCCGTTGCAGCCCTTGCCGTTCTTGCCACCCTTGAAGCCGAGAGCTGCCAGCTGTCGCGCCAGGGAGTCGATGTCCATCGGGGTCGGGCCTGTGCCAGTACCCGCCGTCGTCGCAATCTGGGCCCGCCTGAAGTTCTCGACCTCGGCCTCCACGAGCTCCCAGGTGTTCAGCCGCTGGCTGTTGAGGAGCAGGTGGTGGTGCAGCGGGCCCTCCTTGAGCGAGCGGACCAGGATGCCTATCTTGATATAATCGGGAAACTCTGCACTCACAGCCTGCTCGTAGCGCTTGACATTCCTGTCGAACGCGATCAGCTTCGAGGGGACGTCGCCCTCGAAGTCCCACGAGAGCAGCTCCTGAAGGAGCCCTGCTGCCCGGGTGCGGCTCTGAGGCTCGTGGAAGGTGACCAGGGTCCTCCACGCCTCCAGCCCCTCGTTCACTCCTGCACTGACAATGCGGTCTAACGAGAGCCCTTTGTTCAGCATGACCAACATATAGTAGAGCTGGCTGCTGGGGCGCACCTGGTCGTCGGGCAGCGTCGCGTTCAGCACTGGCGTGTCGGCATGCCCAGCCCTGTCCATGGCATCCTTCAAGGCTGGCTCGCACGCGCTGGCATAGGCTCGGAAAACCGTACTCCAGTCACGCCAGGTCCCAGGCTCGCCGTTGAAGTCACTAGGCTTGCCGAGGACCCGTGTGTCAATCAATATGTTTGTCTCCTGCGGCGGGCCACCAGGCTGGGCTGCTCGCTGCTGCTGCTCTTGACCTCGGGCCTCCTGAGCCATAGCCTCTGCCGCCTGCACTCTGGCCTCGGCGGACTCTGCCTGGGCTGCCAGCCGCTGGACGACTTGCTGCTGCTGCTGCTGCTGCGCCTGGGCGAGCGCCTGCTCGAGCTGCGCGAACCTGGCCTCGTCCATACTCGTCGTTGACCTCGCGGCCGCGAGCCTTGATGGCCTCGAGAGCCTCGCCCTCGCAGTGCCACCTGGTACGGCGCAGCGCCAGTCGCAGCAGGTCCGTCACGATGATCGCCCAGCTCTCGAGCGGCGATCCGAGGACTAGCTTCCAACCAGTCTCGTCTGCGGCTCCTGTGGCCGCGCTGGCGTCCGTCACAGACGCTGCGGAGAAATGCGCAGCGGTATCGCAGGCAGGCCAACCAACCTTGCTCCGCGCTACCATGATATACGGTATGTCCGTTTCTCAGCTTGAGTAAGATATGGCAATGGTAACAATAAACGTCACGGCATGCATATCCGAGAGCTACCCGATCACCGTCTGTCTGTGCCCACAAAGGAGGCCCATGCGCCTCTAACCAGAGGCGAACGGGTTACAGGCTCTCGACGCTTGTGAAGCCTAGGCCCACCCTGCACAGTTTGGGAGAGCGTGTGCCTCCTCCTCCGCTCGCGCCGCCACAAAGATAAGCTGGTCGCTCGGCGGTGCCCGTGGCCAAAAACAAATCGGTATTGCTCCTCCGCTGATGGAGCCTCGACATCTGTCCAGGCCTTGGAGAGCCATCATCGAAATCGAAAGGATTCGAATTGGTCGTGCTGGCTGAAGGCTTCACGAGAGTATATGTATGAATGCCGGTGGGCACGAATATCGCGATTGTGCGGGCATAGCAAGCACCGGTGCAGAGGAATCTCCAGGTGTCTTTCGCCATGCTGTGGACAAGGCGGACGCAATTAGAACTCGTCGTTGTCGATGTCGAATACTGCCTGGGTCCATGTCCCCCCGTGCCGCCACAGCGAGCAACGTCTCTGACCACTGAACTCCTCTGGGGGCCTCTCCAATTCGACGCAAAATGCAATAATAATCTCCGTTGATACCACCTGCCCTTCCTACCCACAGTAATGACTGGCCGCCTGCTCCCACGAGCTCGACAACACTGACCGAGAAACGTATGCTGAAGATTGCTGAAGGGCTCTCGACCTGTCAACAAAGTGCCTGGGAATGCCAATCGATATGCTCGCACATGATCCCGCCTCTGAGCAGCAGCGAACACGAAGGAATAACTGGAGCCCAATTATACTGCCAGAGCGTGGTTAACGCGGTGCTGACTGGCCCACGGATGTGGCAAACACTTTCAGCACACGTGATGGCCGCCATTGTCCGCACAACTACACCCCATGTCATGTTGACTGCAGCGTGACCCTCGGCTGGAGGTCCATAGCCGAAGCCGCTCACTCAAACATCTCAGGCGCGTGATGTCCAGAATGTGCAACGTTCTGGCCAGCCACCTTCTTGCCCAATGTGACTGTGGCTGTGCCCTGCCGACTAGAGCGTGCCCATCTTGAAATACATGGATGCCGTCGACTTGCTCTGACTATTATCCTTCGCCGCGTGGCCCAATCGAAGCGGCGCCCTGCAGCAAGATCGACTCCCAAGTACGACGTTTGAGAAATTGGCCGCAAGTGGTGTCCTGGTCGTCGCCGCGAGGCCGAGACAATGGCCTGTGCCTGGCGACGCTTGGCTGCGATCAGCACACTCTTGCTGGCAGTCGACGGGTTCTCTTCCGCCAAGAAACATTACGTGGGCCATTCTGCAGTGCGCAAAGCGTGCCGAGCCGACCGCTGACACACCCACGCCGTGGATCCAGATCCCAGCGTGCAGGCCTGGACTCGCTGCTGCTAGGCGTCGGAGAACACGATGAGCCAGTCGCGTCGAGGAGGCCCTAGGTGATGGACCTAGGTGGTCGGAACGGGCAGGACGGCGACCCGAGGTGTGTCATCACGCGCGGTGCCGTGCAGAGCTGGACCTCTAGGCACAGGACCACTGGGGGGAAGTCGAACTTCAGCGCTGCAGTTACCAGGCATGCCCAAGTCACAGCATCGTAAAAAAAGATTCAACGTGGGTGGGGGGGGAGTCGTCGGACGCAGGCAGGCATGACGCTGGGCGTGCTCTGTCTGAACTCTGACTGTGGCAAAGGACGAAAATATGAGAGGAGACGCGCCTCTCAGGCCTCGGCGAAGAGGCCTGCGAAGCGGAGAAGACCTCTGGGGGCGGTCGCGGGGGGGGAGAGAGGGAGGGGGGCGGGGGAGAGAGGGGGGGCAAGCTAGGCGCGTTCGCGCCATGTCTGACATCCTATCCTATCCCTCCCTCCCATCCCGTCCACTTGCGCTGATTTGTCCCCTATCCGCTGACGCATGTCATGGTCGACCTGGAACTCCAAAAAACGGCCCCATCGTGTGCGCAGTCGACGAAAAGGGGAGCTGCGTGCAGGGAGAGGGGAACGGGGGGGGCGATCACGGCGGCGGTGAGGACGACTGGGCGAGCCCAGACCCCCGACGCCATGATGTTTTCATGACGCGACCCCCAGAGGTCCGGACCTATTCGCCGGGACCGGTTTTTCATCCTGAGTTGTTTTTTGACGGCCCCGAGGGCCGGTAAGGGCCCCCAGAGGCGGAAAATATATATATATAAAAAAAAAAAAAAAAAAAAAAAAAAAAAAAAAAACTTCCGTCGTGATTTTTTCATGACTCGAGGGGGTCTGGGGAGGGTGACGGCCTCTCTGCTCCCCGGCGCCTCGCCTCCCGTTCTCGCCTCGGCGCGCGTGCGGGACCCGCTGCTGCGCCGCGCCCCGCTGCCCCCCCGTGTGCGGAGGAGGGCGCCGGCGGCCTGCTTGCTGCGCGGCCTGCCCGCCGCCTCCACCCTCCGCCCGGGCCGTCGCTCGCACGGCCATGCCGTGCGCGTTTTGTCGGTCTCGTGCGTGGCTCTCTCGCCAGATGATCAAGGATGCTCCTCGATTCGATGGTCCTCGCCGAGGAAAAAACGCACACGTCCGAGCGATGCCGAGTCCGCCCCTGGCTCCGGGTGCTCCGGGGGCGGGCCCGCGGAGAGGGCCCCGGGCGCGCCTCCCTCTGGACCGGGCCCTGGACGGGCCGAGCCCTGCGCGAGGGCGCGCCCTCCCCTGGACGGGCCCTGGAAGCGCCGAGCTCGGCCCCACGCAAGAGGGGCCTCTGGCGCGCGGCTTTTGGGGGGGGGGCCACACACAAGCGCGCAGGACGCTGCTGCCGCCTCGCGTTCGGCGATCGGCCCCTCGCAGGCTCTCGCCCGGGCCCCTGAAGCTGCGCATCCCTGGAGCCTCCGGGCGCTCTCGGCCTTGCCGCGCACTGCGACGAGCGGCGCCCGCGGGGCGGACGGCGCAGGCGCCGACGGCGCCAACGACGGCGGCCCTGGCGGGCGGCGACGACGGCCAGCGGCCGCATCGGCGAGCGCCTCGGCCCCGATCGGCCGAAGCGACCGCCCGGCGCCTCTCGGCTCTGTTGTGGGGCCCTGGCCCTTTGTCAGTACAGACACCGACGCGGCAGAGAGCGCATCACTCTGCTTCGTGGCGTGCAGCACGCTGCGCCTGGCTTCACACACACACACACACACACATGCACACACACACACACGCACACACACACACACACGCACACACACACACATACGCACACACGCACACACACACGCACACACACACACACACACCCATACGCACACACACACACGCATACGCGCACACACACACACATGCACACACACACACACATGCACGCACACACACACACACACACACACACCCATACGCACACACGCACACACACACACACACCCTACACCGACGGTCGGGGCGCGCACGATGGCCTCTGTGCAGCCGGTGCATGGCCGCAAGAGCGCGGGTCGAGAATATGAGCCCCCTCTCCGGAGGCCCAAGGCCCCACGCAGATACCCCAAACATGGAGAGCACTCCGAGGTGGCCAGCCCAACACACGAAGAGCAGAAGGGTTCCCATCGGTCGGAAGAAGTAGGTAGAAGCATGAAGCAGGAAGGTGTTGAAAGTTGATTGGGTTCCGCCCGCCCCCTGAAGAGGACGGAAAAGGTGAAGCCACTCGATCACTGAAGCAGGAAGGCGCTTAAAGTAAATCGACATCTGGGACTCCAAGAATACCTCCTTTCAACTGCATGGTTTCCCCCTGGGACGTAGGCGACCCGAGGAGGAGGAGGAGGAGGAGGAGGAGGAGGAGGAGGAGGAGGGGGAGGTGGAGGAGGTGGAGGCAGAGGAGGGGGAGGGAGGAGGTGGAGGACGAGGAGGAGGAGGAGGAGGCCGGGTCGCCTGAGCACTTCGGAGAAACCCTCCACTTTCAACGGACGATGGGTACCCCTCCCAAAAAGCCAGGGTTCCTCTCCACCCTCGGGCCAGTTGCGTGTCCGAGGCCGTGCCTCCTTCGCGGGCCGAGGCCCGTACCGGGGCCTGGCGCCGCACACGATGGCAGGAGGGGTGGGGGCTGGAGCACCAGGTCGGGGGATGTCCTTCTGCAGGCGCATCTGGGATGAGAAAGTCAACACAGTCAAACAGATTCAAAAGCAGTCCAAGACTACAGTCGTGGCGTGGACCTAAGGAACCCTAACTAGGGAACAAGGCCCCTTTTGTCCATCAGTTAACCTTCGACTTCCTGTCGAAAACACAAGGAAAGCCTGAGGCAAGCCGTGAAACACTTAAGGAACGCGGAGCCCCTCCCCAACGAAAAGGGCTCCTTCTTCAGGGCCCCGACTGTGGTCGGAAAGTCGCCCCCGGACTGCCTGTTTATGTCTGGACATTCCTCCTGTGGAGCACACGCGCGCGCGCAAACGGTCAAGGCGCGTGCGCGCTGCGCGCGCGCGCCTCCGCAGCGATGGGGCCCTCTCCCGAGATTCGCAGAGCTTGCGGCGAGCTGGCGCCGAGGAGTGGGCCTTGTAAGGGGCCACATGCGAACCCTACCCCTACCCCCCACGATTTCTGAGGGGGAGAGTGGGGTTCACTTCGTTGGGGAGCTCCCGAGCGAAGTGAACCCCACCGTCCCCCTCAGAAATCGCGGGGGGTAGGGGTAGGGTTCGCATGTGGCCCCCTACCTTGGTGGCAGCGCGCCAAGCACGCCGCACCCCCGCGGCGCTGAGGGGCGAGCACCTAACCTGGCGAGCAGGCTGAAGCTGAGGATGGGGTTGAGGATAATGATGACGATGATGATTATGATGATGATAATGATGATGATGACGATGATTGTGATGATAATGATGATGATGCTGATGATGATGCTGCTGATGATGATGATGATGATGATGAAGATGGGAGTGATGACGATTACAATGATTGAGACGATGACGACGATGCGGCTGATGGTGATGATGGTGCTGATGATGATGAGGACGAGGAGGAGGAGGAGGAGGAGGAGGAGGATGATGATGATGGTGGTGGTAGTGATGATGACGATAATGATGATCATGACGATGACGATGACGATGACGATGAGGAGGAGGAGGAGGAGGAGGAGGAGGAGGAGGAGGAGGAGGTGGGCGAGGAGGAGGAGGACGAAGACGATGAGGACAAGGAGGAGGAAGAGGCAGCGGGGGAAGAGCAGGAAGCCGACGAGGAGGCGGGCGAGCAGGAGCGAGGCGGGCGTCCCGCCCCGACCGCGCCCCACCGCGAGCGAGGGCGCCGTGAGCCACGCCCGCGCCGCGAGCGCTCGAGCCGGCGCAGCCGAGGTCGCGCTCCGACAACAACGGCGACGACGACGACGACGGGCGACGGGCGACGGGCGACGGGCGACGACGACGACGACACGACGACAACGACGACGGCGACGGCCACGACGACGAAGGCGACGACGACGACGCGACGACCTCCGCGGCCTCCTCGCGCTCCGCGGTCTCCGCAGCCTCCTCGCCCTCGTCTCCGACCTTCTCCCGCCTCGCCTGCCTGATATCGCCCTCGCCACCAAACTTCTCGCCGCCCATACTTCTTCTCCTCCAACTCTTCCTGTTCCTCCGCACTCTCTTCCGCCTTCTGTTTGTCTTCCTCCTCTTCCTCATGATCATGATCAGGGTCATGATCACGATCATCATCATGATCATCATGATCATTATCATCATCATCATCATCATCATCATCATCATCATCATCATCATCATCATCATCATCATCATCATCATCCCAATCATCCACATCACAATCATCAGCTGCAACATCAGAATCATCATCATCATCCTGCTCCTCGTCCTCCTCCGCCTCCGTCTCATCATCATCGTCATCGTCATCGTCATCATCATCATCATCATCATCATCATCATCATCATCATCATCATCATCATCATCATCATCATCATCATCATCATCATCACCATCGTCATCAGCATCCGCATCACCGTCACCATCAACATCACCATCATGATCGTCATCGTCCTCGTCCTCATCCTCCTCTTCCTCCTCCTCATCCTGATTATCCTCCTCCTCCTCCTCCTCCTCAGCATCATCATCAACATCATCAGTTGAGGTGCGCGTCCACGCTTGAGGCCACGCAAGCGGCTCCAGTCGGATCGGACTCCCCGATCTGCTTGTCCTATCCCATGGCTACCATCACCTGCATCATCGTCCTCAGTATCCGCCTCCTCGCAATCTACATCCGCCGCACACGAATCCTGTTCATGCCTTCGACTCGCTGAAGGAAATCCAATGCCGCTGCACATCTGTGGCATGCAACATACCTTCTGCGGTTCTGCTGTTCCTGCTCATACGCTTAGTCATGCTTGTTGCCCTGGTGTTGTTCCTGCTGTTTGTCCCACCCTCATATTGCTCCCCCTCTATACTATCCTATTCTAGTTTAGGACGCGGGGCAGTGCCAGCCACGCCTAAAAACAAAACCAACGAACCAGCTCGACGAAGGGCGTGGCCCTCGTCCTCGTCCCCCCCGGGAGGGTTCGAGTCCCCGTCCCGCACCTTCCAAAACCCGAGCTGGTCTGAGGAGACTCCGAACCTCCGAAGGACCTCCTGACGGGACCACCGCGCCACCCAGACGGGCCCCAGGGCCCTAGGCGAGGCCCGCACCCCACCAAGCACACGAGGGGCCGCCAGGGCCAGGAGGTCGCCCGAAGAAGGCCCCCGCAGGGGCCAAAGCCTCCAGCCCCCGTGCCGAAGGGCCCACGCAAGGAGAAGCCCCCTCCACGCCCTCGCCAGCTGACGCCCCGTGTGTTTGGTGGGCGGCCTGCCCCCGCACGGGCGCGCCAGCGAGGCGACGCCCCCCGCGCATGCCCCCGCGAGCGATGCAGACGAGGGCGGTGGGCCCCGAGGGGCCGGTGGCCCCGTGGGGATCGCAAACCGCGGCCGCACGCAGACGATGACCGAGGAGCTGCAGCAGCAGCGACAACTCGGGGCACTCCCGAGAGCCGCGGGCCCGGAGGCTCCGAGACTTGAAGCGGCCGCGCCCACCTGCAACGAGAGAGCAGGGCAGGGGCGGGGGAGCCAGATCCGACGGACGAAGGCGCGGCTCCTCCTCCTCCCCCGCCCCCGCCCGCGGGAGGGCCTCAGCGCCCTTGGCCGCCGAGGCGGCCAAGAGAACATCCTGCTGCGCGGCCCAGCGGGCTGCTTCCTGGACCAGGCTATCCAGGGCCACGGTGTCAGCGTGGGCCGACGCAGCCGTTGGGTGGCAGGCTGCTCCGCGGCGAGCGAATTTGTCAGCCAGACTGTCTCCCGCCCGCTCCCGCCCCGTCGCCCGCCCCGCCCACGCATCGTGCATCGCCAAGTGGCCTCTGACCTTGTGGGCCACCAGGCCCGAGTCGAAACTCAAGTGAAATCGAGCCCAGAGATGGGCCCTGGGGTTCGACAAGCAAGTCGCGAACGCCTGGGACAAAGCGCAGTCTAACGCACCCTGGCAATCTGTGAAAACTCGACGGGCTCCTGCACACATTCGCAATCAAAGAAATAAACGGCATCCTCACCGTCTCAAGCCCGCTGAAAAGGGGGCCAGGTCCGCTGGGGCCGCTCCGAAACACCCGGCCTGGAACCTACCCAACTCATCAGTCATCGCGAGACCCCAACCAGCTCGCCGAGAGAACTCACAGGGTGGGAAGGGGGCCGAGCCATCAGTGAAAACTATGCCCCTCAAAAACCCAGACGCTGGACGATTGGCCCACCAGGTCTGGCACGCTTCGTCGAACGAGACGACCGGGGCAGGAGGGAGGTCGAGGGGCGAGGGGAAGAGGCCACAAGCAGCGAGCTCTGACTCCATGCCCCGCTCTCGGACCTGGTCCAGGACCGACCTGACGGGCAGACTGCACATTGCCCGCCTATCGACCTCGAACGCAGGGCAATCAATTCTGCGATGCATCAGCGTGCCAGGTGCTCCTGCGCACGCTAGACAAACATTCGAGGGGGCCAGGCCGCGGTCGCACACCCGCTGCTGTGGCCAGTGAGTCTGGCACACCAACGAGCGGAGAGAGGACTGGTGGTGGGGCGACCAACACGACGACTCTGGCCCCTCCATCAACCGCCGAAGCGGTCGCCAAAAAACAAGTCTGAGCCATGCTCGCGAGCGCTGGCGCTTGCCGAGCGAAGCTACATCGGATGCCCCCGAAGCCGCTCTCTCGGCGAGCTGGCGGACGAGGCTGGGCGAAGGCCTGAGCAAGTCTAGCTGCTCTCCTCTTTCCGTGACAACCGCCCGCGCCGACTCCGCCTTCCGCCCCAGATCAGCGAGTGAGAGCAACCATGCATGGGCAGGAGAGGTGGCGGCCCCCCATTTCGACGCGGCCGCCTGGAGGTGGCCCCGAGCAGCCACGAAACAAGCCTGAAGAATGTCGAAGGGCGGGGGCCCCTCCCAGACAGCACGCGCCCACATGTACACCACTTCGCCGTGATACAGCCTGGCTGGGTCGAGCTGGGCCCCAAGCGTTGAGCTCAGAAGGCGGAGGCCCGTTGAGGCCGTCTTCTTCCTCCGAAAGAGACTGCTCACGGCCTGGAAAGGAGCTTCCTATCAGGCGGCCCCGCGACCGCCGAGCCCCGGAGACTGGCCGCCTGGGGCCCCGAGCGGTGCACAGCACCTATCTTCGAACCAGCGTCGCGCAGTCTTCTAAGGCGCCTCGCGCGGCGGAACCCCTTGCAGATCCTAGCCCTCGCCATCGGGGCCCTACGCCTGCCAGCCGTCGCCGCGTCCGCGCCCAGGTCACGCGCAACCCCCCGGCGCCTGAACCCCAGGGCCCCCCATTCGACGGACCAACGGTCGGCGGCAGACTGGCAGGATCCGAGAACAAAAACTCCTGCTGCCCTGAAGCACGAGGCCAAGGCCAGAATTATCCCGGCAAAGCAACCTAACAGCGATGTGTAGAAGCATATCTGAAAGCATTCCCCTTAAGATTCAGATGAAAATCCAGTTGTCCCGGCAAAGCAACCTAACAGCGATGTGTAGAAGCATATCTGAAAGCATTCCCCTTAAGATTCAGATGAAAATCCAGTTGTCGAATTCTGCTGTTCTCGCAGTCGTAGTCGCATTCGCGATGACAGTCGCAGCGGCAACGGCAGTCGCAGTCACAGCCTCAGCCTCAGCCTGCCTCCTCCTCCTCCTCCTCCTCTTTCTCCTGCTCCTTCCTCCTCCTCCTCCTCCTCCTCCTCTTCCTCCTGCTCGTCCTCGTTCTCGTCCTCGTTCTCGTCCTCCTCGTCTTGCTCGTCCTCCTCCTCCTGGTGCTCTCTCCTCCTCCTCCTCCTCCTCCTCCTCCTCCTCCTCCTGGTGGTCCTCGTTCTCCTCCTCCTGGTGCTCTCCTCCTCGTCCCCTCCTCCTCCTCCTCCTCGTCCTCCTCCTCCTCTTCCTCCTCCTCCTCCTCCTCCTCCTCCTCCTCCTCCTCCTCCTCCTCCTCCTCCTGGTAGTCCCCCCCTCCCCTCCTCCTCCTCCTCCTCCTCCTCCTCCTCTTCCTGGTCGTCCTCGTTCTCGTCCTCCTCGTCTTGCTCGTCCTCCTCCTCCTGGTGCTCCTCCTCCTCCTCCTCCTCCTCCTCCTCCTCCTCCTCCTCCTCCTCCTCCTCCTCCTCCTCCTCCTCCTCCTCCTCCACTCCTCCTCCTCCTCCTCCTCCTCCTCCTCCTCCTCCTCCTCCTCCTCCTCCTCCTCCTCCTCCTCCTCCTCCTCCTCCTCCTCCTCCTCCTCCTCCTCCTCCTCCTCCTCCTCCTCCTCCTCCTCCTCCTGGTCTCCTCCTCCTCCTCCTCCTCCTTCCTGTCGTCCCTCCTCCTCCTCCTGCTCGTCCTCCTCCTCCTCCTGCTCGTCCTTCTTCTCCTGCTCCTCCTGCTCCTCGTCCTGCTCCTGCTCGTCCTCGTCCTCCTGGTCTTGCTCGTCCTCCTCCTCGTCGTGCTCTTGCCCCTGCTGAAAATGTGGCCCAGGAATGGGAGTTCTGGGAAGTCGAAGAGCACGAAGTTGCCTACAGTTGGCTACGGGCATTCAAAATGTGGCCCGGGAATGGAGTTCTGGGAACTCGAAGAGCACGAAGTGGCCTACAGTTGGCTCCGGGCATTCAAAATGTGGCCCGGGAATGGAGTTCTGGGAACTCGAAGAGCACGAAGTGGCCTACAGTTGGCTCCGGGCATCCAAAATGTGGCCCGGGAATGGAGTTCTGGGAACTCGAAGAGCACGAAGTGTGTGACTGTTGCATCCGGCCCTCCAGAATGTGGCCCGGGAATGGCGTTCTGGGAACTCGAAGAGCACGAAGTGTATGACTGTTGCATCCGGTTATTCTAAAGGTGGCCCGGGAATGGCGTTCTGGGATCTCGAAGAGCACGAAGTGTGTGACTGTTGCATCCGGTTATTCAGAATGAGCCTGGGAATGGAGTTCTGGGAACTCGAAGAGCACGAAGTGTGTGACTGTTGGTGAAAAACGAAGTGGACTCAACCCGCCCGGCAACTCTCAACACCTGCCCGGACCCCCCTGTGGAGTGATCTGTGAGCTTTTTTAAGCCCATTAGAAACCTATCAGTCTTCGCTGTTAGGTAAAAAACCTGCGGCGAGCTCACGGCCCACCGCGCCCAGCTGCTCCGCCACGCGCCTCGCCGCCCCGACGCACTCAGCCGACGCATCGCCCACCGCGTTGCGCGCCACAACCAGCGGGTGATCACGACCGAGGCCGACGAACACGCGGTAGAGCATGACCTTGATCATGGCGGTCGCCAGCCAGACTGCAGCCCGCCAGGGCCGTCCCGCCGTTCACCGTGACAACCGCGCTGCAGCAATCCCGGAAGGAGATCGCACGCGGCCCGCTGCACAGGGCGCACGTCGCTCGCAGCGCGCGCATGCTGGAGCCGACCTCCTGGGCCACATTGCCCAGAATGGAGCGCGACGCGAACTCGCACGCCTTCTTCAAGTCCGTGAAAAGAGAGCCTGGCTCCATACCGAGCTCGTGGGCGCGGTAGCCCAGCATGTCATGCCCCCAGCCAACGCGGTCGCACGACTTGCCTGGCCAAGTCCGCCCTCAAGCAGCTCCGCACGCGCGGCAGGCTGGCGATCAGCGCGATCGGCCCGAGGCCTCCACCATCCTTCCCGACGAAGACGATCAGCGTAGGCCAGGGGGCGGACCACGAGGGCGCACGCCCCCACAGATCAATCAAGTCGAGGATGCGCACCAGGAGCTCGTCGGGCAACAAGAGACATGGTCGCGGGTTGACGCAGTCGCTGCCCAATCCCGCGCGGTGGGCGAAGCGGCCCAGCACCCGCTTGAAGCTGGCAGGGCTGGCCCGCGGGAGCTCCTCCTGCCCCGCCGCTGCGAGCGCATCGGCTCCGAGCGGCGCCTTGCCCGTCTGCCATTTACCCCGCCACCCGGCGAGCAGCGCCTCCACGGCGGCGCCCCCCTCCAGCGGAAACCCGCCGGGGTCGGAGGGCCCCTCGGGCCCAGTCTTGCCAGCGGTGCCAGGCAGCCTGCTGCTGCTGCTGCTGCTGCTGCTGCTGCTGCTG
The DNA here is from genome assembly GCA_963575745.1 of Prorocentrum cordatum. NCBI lineage: Eukaryota > Dinophyceae > Prorocentrales > Prorocentraceae > Prorocentrum > Prorocentrum cordatum. Next base: position 113,106 of record CAUYUJ010017790.1, read on the forward strand.
CTGCTGCTGCTTGCCGACCACGTCAGCGCGCTCGCGAAGGCGGTCATCCGCATCAGCCAGGCTGGCCCCGCCTGCGAACAGCGCCGCTCCGAGCGCAGGCAGCGCGAAGCTGCAGTCGGCCAGATCACTGGGCCCGAGACGGCCGTCTGCCTCGCGGCCGAAGGCAGCGTAGAGGTCGCGCACCTGGCCGCGGAGCCCCTCAGGCCACGCCCGCAGCTGCTCCTCGGCGCCCGCCGCCCCCGAGTCCCCCCCCCCCCACCAGCGTGAGGAGAGGCGCTGGTCTCTCGGGCTGCCTGCCGCGGCGCTGGCCGTTCTAGCCCCGACGAACCCTCGGGGAGGCCCTGCGCGCAGGACGGATCAGCGCTGCCCGAGGAGCACGCTTCACCTACCAAGCCTTCCACTCGAGGCAGCTCCTGGGAACGCCGTGTGCGCGCGCGTTTCCCCCGAGCCCGATAGAGCTGGGACCCGCGACCAGGTCCAGGCTGCAGCCGCGCATGGGGAGCGCCACCAGCTCCGCGCCCTCGCAGGAGGGGCCGCCCACCAGGCGGCATCGCAACCTCGAAGGCGTCCTGGCCATGCGGGGAGGCGGCGCTCGAACCGCGGACGGCATAGGCCACCCGCCCGTCGGCGGCACTGGCGGTAAGCCGGGCGCTGCGGGAGGCGTCGACCACCCGCGCGTCCGCGGCCGCCCGCTTGCACCCTATGCCGCCATCCCTGCTGTGGCCGAAGCCCGCGTGGCCATTCCAGAGCGACCTCGCCCTGCCCAGCACCGCGGCCAGCGATCGCCAGGCCCTCGCAGCCTCAGACTGGCCTGGCAGCTGCCGCCGCTTGACCAGCACACCCAGCGCGCTGGCGCGAAGGCCCATGCCGTCGGCCCTGCCGCGGCGCTCCGCGTCTGCTGGCCCATGGAGGTCGAACTGGCAGCAAAGCTCATCCTCCATGTTCCTGAGCCACTCTTGCCATGCCCCTTTTCGAGGCTCAAGCTCGTTGCCCCCCCCTCTGCCCAGCTCCAGTCGTGGACGAGAGGCTCGGGGAGGCGCCCCACATGCCTCGCCGTCGGGACCCCCCCCCACTTCAGACGGACTTGGACGGACAGGTTCAATGAGAAGCCCGAGACGCACAGCTCGATCGGCGAGCGAGGGGCCGAGGGCGCCCCCGCGCGCGCCAGCACCTGGCGCGCGCAAGAGGCGAGCCCTCGCGACGCCACGAAAAAAAGCCCAGCTCCCTCTGAGCCCCCGCGCTGGGACGGCAGGTCGCGCTGCCCGCCGCGACCGCCGAGGCGCCGAGAAGCTGCACCCAGTGGCGATCCCTCCATCGCTTGCAGGCATGCCCCAGTCGCCGCCGATCACCCACGGCGAGCGCAGCTCCGCCAGCCAGCGGCCCAAGCTGTGCAGGAGCGCGATGTTATTGCCCCCGAAGCCGAGCCCGTCGAACAGGTAGACGGAGAAAAGCCAGATCCCGCCTGGCACTACCGCCTGGGCCATGAGGCCCGCGACCCTGCCTGCCCACAGCTTGGCCAGCCCGCCCAGGCCTTCATACCCGTAGGTGGCGGCAGTGATGTGTTTGGCCGCACGCGCCACGATCCCCGAGGACGCGGCCAGCTTGCGCTCGCCCTTGACGCGGCACGGCGTCACCGCAGCGCGGTAGCCCTGGAGCGCCAACCAGCTGGACACGCTGCGCGACTCATCGCCGTCACGCTTGCGCGTCTCCTGACCAGGCCAGAAGCGGGGCTGCGCCATGACACTGGTCGTGCGCCCCGCCAGCCTCCAGTCGACGACCGCCTGGAACGAGTTGCGGGCCGTGCTGCTCGCCCACGCGTTGCCGCTGGCTGAGCAGACTCGCCGGGCTGTCTCGCTCGACGATGCCTGGCGGCCGTTAAAGCCGCCGCTGCTTCCGAATGGCCGACTTGACCTTGGAGCCCTTGAGCTTTGTCCTCCAGGGCCCTCTTGGCCGCGGCGCGGCGCCTTTCGGGATCGGCGTCCACGCCGCAGGCTGCGGCCTGCCCTGCGAGCTCGATGGGGCGAAGCTGGGGTTCCTCGTCGAGCCCCATCTCCTGGTCGCTTGCTGTGGAGTCCGCAGCAAGAGGGTCGCCATCATCAGAAGCTGCAGGAGCCGCAGCAGCGCCGTCGGCGCCTGCGCTCGCCTGCTCCTGCAGCAGCGCGACGAGCTTCCCGAGGTTGCCCTGCTCCTTCTGGGCGGCGAGCCACTCGGCGAACCCATCGCCAGCTGCCTGACACTGCTGGGAGAGCGCCAGGCTGAGCGCCGCGCCGCCGCCGTACTGATTCTGGAAGGTTGTCTTGGCCTCGCACCCCAAGGCCTGGACCGATAGATTTGCCTCCACTGAGGCTGCTTCCAAGGCAGCAACCTCCTCGTCGAGCTTCTCCTTGGCCTTGGCCACCACCGCCTTCTTGGCTTCCAACGTCGCGTCGGCCTTGGCCTTGGCCTTGGCCGCCCTGGCGCGTTGCAGCCGCTGGGTGACGGACGCCTGCACGGCCTCGGGTGACTTGGTCTTGAGCAGCAGCTCTTGCAGCTCGGGGACCTTGGCCTCGAAGAGCTTCATATATTCCTCGCTGGTGACCCCCTTGGCGCAGCTGCGCCAGTGGCTGGTGCGAGCCTGTAAGTCCTTGGCAGGGTCGGCGACGATGCGCGTGTCGACCTCCTTCTCAGCCTCTGCGGCGCCCCCGCGGGCGAGCTGCCCAAGTGCCTTAGCCACCTGCGCCTGGACCAGCGTGGCCATGTCCTTGGGCTGGCTCCACGCGCCGCGCGGCCCCCCTGGCGCCGCCGCGCCGCCAGCCACCGCCTTCTCATGCGCTGCCTTGGCTGCCTTGCACACAGCCGCTGGCACTTGAGCCCCGCGGGCGCAGCGGATGCGCGAGGCCCAATTCTCCGTGCGGCTGCACTTCCCGCAAGACCAGCGCGGCCCCTTGGGCCCGAGCAGAACATCCTTACCCTGCATATGGCCACGCAGAGGAGCGAGGGATGAGGTCCCTCAGCCTGAGTGTGCGAGTGGGCGACCCTGGCCTGGCAGCCACCTGTGGGCCCCTGAAAGAAGAAGGCAACTGAGCAAAGGTGGGCGAGGCAAAGCCGCTGACCTACCCACCAGTTCGCCAGCTCACTGTAAGCCACCTCGGAGAATGGACTACTTGAGCCAAAATGGCTTGAGCCAAAATGGCTACGGACATGTTATGTTGCTCCCCCTCCTCCTCCTTCTCCTCCTCCTCCTCCTCCTCCTCCTCCTCCTCCTCCTCCTCCTCCCCCTCCCACTCACCCTCCTCGTCCTCCTCCTCCTCCTCGTCCTCTTCCTCCTCCTCCTCCTCCTCCTCATCCTCATCCGCATCCTCATCCTCATCCACATGTTCCTTCTCCTTCTCCTCCTCCTCTTCCTCCTCCTCACCAACACCAACACCACCACCACCACCACCACCACCACCACCACCATCATCATCATCATCATCATCATCATCATCATCATCATCATCATCATCATCATCATCATCATCATCAGCATCATCATCATCATCGTCTTCCTCCTCCTTGTCTCATCATGATCATGACCATTTGCAGCATCATGTTCATCATCGTCATTACCACCATCTTCTCCAGCATCGCCATCGTCATCAGAGCCATCATCATCAGCATCAGTATCATCATTATCATCGTCATCCCCGTCGCCACCACCTGCGCCACCATCAGCATCATCATCACAACCATCAACAACAAGAAACAACAACAGCAACAACCTCAGCAGCAGCATCATCCTACTCAGCATCATCATCGGCAGCATCACCACCATCAGCATCGGCATCATCAGCAGCAGCATCATCGTCATTATCACCACCACCACCACCACCACCATCATCATCATCATCATCACCATCATCGTCATCATCATCAGCATCATCAGCATCATCATCACCATCAGTCGCATCATCGTCATCGTCATCATCATCGGAATCGGCATCATCACCATCACCATCATCATCAGCATCACCATGTGCATCAGCATCATCGTCATCAGCATCAGCATCAGCATCATCATCATCAGCATCATCAGCATCATCATCATCATCATCATCATCATCAGCATCAGCATCAGCATCATCATCATCATCATCATCATCATCATCATCATCATCATCATCATCATCATCATCGCCATCACCACTATAAGCGCCACCATCAGCATCATCATCACCATCATCAGCAGCAGCATCATCATCGCAATCATCATCAGCAGCATCAGCAGCAGCTGCATCATCATACTCATCAGCATCATCATCATCAGCATCATCATCACCATAAGAACAATCGTCACCATCAGCAACATCATCACCAACATCCGCATCCGCATCAGCATCATCACCATCAGCACCATCATCATCTGCATCGTCACCATCACCAGCATCAGCAACATATTATCATCATCGTCATCATCATGATCCTCATCACCATAATCGTCATCAGCATCAGCATCATCGTCAGCATCATCGTCACCACCATCATCATCATGATCAGCCTCATCAGCATCGTCATCGTCATCGACATCGTCATCGGCATCATCATCAGCAGCACCATCAGCATGAGCATCATCATCAGCATCAGCATCAGCAGCAGCAAAATCATCAACAGCTGCATCATTACCATCAGCGTCATAAGAACATCAGTAGCAGCATCATCATCATCGGAAGCATGCTCAACATCATCATCAGCATATCATCGTCGTCATCATAATCAGCATCATCCACATCATCATGATCATCAACATCAGCATCAGCATCAGCATCGTCATCGTCATAATCATCATCAGCGTGAGCATAAACATCATCACCTTGCGCATCGTCATCATCTGTCTCATCATCATCACCATCAGCATTACCATCACCATCAGTATCATCACCAACAGCATCAGCATCACCACCATCATTATCATAATCGTCATCGGCATCGTCGTCATCAGCATCAGCAGCATCAGCATCGTCATCATAAGCATCATAATCCCAAGCAGCATCAGCATCATCACAATCGTCATCAATATCATCAACAACATACTGAATGTCGCCGTCATCAGCGGCAGCAGCATCATCCCTCTCTTCCTCTTCCTCCTCCTCCTCCTCCTCCTCCTCCTCCTCCTCCTCCTCACCCCTCCTCCTCCTCCTCCTCCTCCTCCTCCTCCTCCTCCTGCTCCTCCTCCTCCTCCTCTTTCTTCTTCTCCTCCTTCTCCTCCTCCTCCTCCTCCGCGTGCTCCTCCTCCTCCTCCTCCTTCTCCTCCTTCTCCTCCTCCTCATCCTCCTCCTCCTCCTCTTCCTCCCTCCTCCTCCTCCTCCTCCGCCTCCTCCTGCTGCTCCGCCTCCTCTTCCTCCTTCTCCTCCTCCTCCCTTCCTCCTCGTCCTCTCCTCCGCCTCCTCCTGCTGCTCCGCCTCCTCCTCCTTTCCTCCTCCTCCTCCTCCTTTTCCTCCTCCTTCTCCTCGTCCGCCCCCTCCCCAAAACTAAAATCTCATCATGCGTGTTCCCCTCCTCCTCCTCCTCCTCCTCCTCCTCCTCCTCCTCCTCCTCCTCCTCCAGGGCCCCCAGAGGCCGAAGACGACGAAAACTGCCGTCCTGGTTTTGTCACGACGCGGGCACGTCCGGGAATCCATCCTCCCCCTTCTCCTCCTCGAGCCTCCGCGATATCCTCATCGGCCCTCGTCGATCCTCGATCCACCTCGATCCTCCCCTCCCGAGCCTCCTCGATCCTCCTCGCTCCTCCTCATCCCGATCCTCTGCGATCCTCCTCGATCACCGATCCTCCTCCTCTCGAGCCTCCCCCTGTGACTGGACAAGCGCGTTCCACTACTCGCACAGTAACTACTCGCAAATGGCCTGGATCCGTCACGGGGGATGCACGACACATGACATGGAGGAAGACATACTATTGCTCGGACGTTTGCGAGTAGGCACTTTGCGAGTATCGGGTCGGGCGAAAGGGGGGGATAGCAAAGGGGGGGTTTGAGAATCAGCTCACGTAGCTGATTTTCCCGGCGCCTCCCGGCGCCGGGAGGCGCCCATGTATCGAGGAATCGGCCCCTCGGTCGAGCCGAAACCAGCTGCATGCAGCAGATTTCGTAACCCTCCCTTTCCCAAACCCCCCCTTTCGCCCGACCCGAGAGTAGTGGAACGCGCCCGGCGAGCAACAGTGCAGCAGTGTATCAATGCCACTGGAAGCTCATGAGAACGCTTTTTCCGTCGGCAGCGAGGCGGGCTGAATCCGCTCCCGCGTGGCAGCGACGCAGGGGCACCACGGAGCGAAGGGGCCGGCATGCGGGAGGAGGGAGAAGGAAAGAAAGGGCGGCCGCGGGGAAGGAGAGAAGGGCGAACGCCTAGAGTCCTCCTCCTCCTCCTCCTCCTCCTCCTCCTCCTCCTCCTCCTCCTCCTCCTCCTCCTCCTCCTCGGCTACACGCAAGAGTGATCCTGGGTAAGAGTGACCTTTGGTGCGCGGCTTTTGGGGGGCCGCGGGGGGACCAAACCTGGACGCGCAAGCCGCTGCTCCTGCTTCGTTTCCGGCCACCTGGGGACCCATCTGTGCCCGCACCAAAGGTCACTCCGGCGAAAGGTGACTCTTGCGTCTAGTCGATAGAGGCGGAAGCCTTCCGCCAAGAGCAGCCGGGGCGGCCCGCGGGCGGCGGGGACGGCGTCCGGGGGCCGGAGCGCCAGCCAGACAGGCCGCGTCAGCAGGCGCGGCTCATGAGAAGACAGGCAACAGTGGAGAGGAGAGGTGATGCACACCACTGGCGCTGCCACCAGAGAGGAGAGGTGTGTCTCCTCGCGCCGTAACGGTGTTCGCGCGCGGAGCACTACTGCTCATGCGCGGAAAGCCACGATATCGTATGTGCTTTCGCGAGATGCTTGCTATAGTTTCGCGCGCTGCCACCATGATAACATAAGCTCCAGGAAGGGGCACCTCCCGATGCTTCGTGGCTTCGCCCATTTCCTGACTCTGGACGTCACGATGGCAGGCATCGACCCCCTGTCTGGGTAGTCGAAGCCAATCTGGCGCCAATCTGGCAGGCCCAATCTGGCAAACGGGGGCAACCTGGCGAGGGAGCCAGCGCGAATCCAGTCTGGCGAAGAACCCAAATCCTCCAGCTTGGCTTGGCCAGATTGGCCCGTGGGGCCCAATCCAATCTGACAGTCTGGCCTTCGACTACCCAGCCTGTCTCTCCCTCTCCTTCCGGGCTCCTGCTGCTCCTTCGGGGGCGGGGGCGGGCGGAGGGCGGCGGGCAGGGCGAGGCCCGGGAGTCCTGCAGCGACCAGTCGTTCTTCAGCGGCGGCTCGTACTGCAGCCCGTGGGTGTGCAGCTCGCGGGGCCGGTCGAAGTAGGAGCGGACCTCGGCCACCCTCGCGAGGAGGAGGAGGCGGAGGAGGGGGAGGCAGAACGGGAGGCGGAGGAGGGGGAGGAGGAGGAGGAGGAGGAGGAGGAGGAGGAGGAGAAGGAGGAGAAGGGAAGGAGGAGGCGGCGGAGGATGAGGAGGAGGAGGAGAAGGGAAGGAGAGGCGGCGAGGAGGAGGCGGCAGCGGCGGAGGGGGAGCGAGAAGGGAGAGAGGGGGAGAAGGAGGAAGAGGGGGAGGAGGGGAGGAGGATCAGGCGGAGGAGAAGGAGGACATGAGGAGGAGGAGGAGGAGGAGGAGGAGGAGGAGGAGGAGGAGCTGCGAGGAAGAGCGAGGAGGAGCGGATGAGGAACCAGGATGAGCGAGGAACGAGGAGGAGGAGGAAGAGGAGGAGAACGAGAAACTGTGCGAGCTGCTCCCTGCGCGGCCGGGAAGGGCAATAGCGATGAGAGAGAAGAGGAGGACGGGGAGGAGGACAGGGGGAAGGAGGGGGGGGGCAGCAGGAGGGCGAGGGCGAGGGGGGGGGGTGGAGGAGGAAGAGGAGGCGGAGGGCGAGGAGGGGGGCGAGGAGGTGGGGGAAGAGAACCAGAGCGGGGGGGAGAAGCAGGAGGGGGGATGGGGGAGGGGGGAGGAGGAGGAGGAAGAAAGCCAGTGTAGACGAGCAGGGGGGGAGGAGGAGAGGTGCGGGGGGAGTAGGGGGGACTGCGCTGGAGTTCGCTGGTAGCCACAATGTGGTAGGAGAGGTCGGGGGGCGAGAAGGAGGGGCAAGAACAAGGAGGGGTGGAAACAAGGAGGAGGGGTAGGAGAGGTCGGGGCGACGAGGGGGGGAGGAATGCCAAGAAGCAGGAGGTGTCGGGCGGTTTGGAGCAAGCGGCGAACGAGGGCAGAAAGGCGGGACTCGGGGTCGGCCATCTGTGCCAAGGGGCTCTGGCGCGCAAGTTCTTTAAGGACAGGCCCCTCTTCCCCTTCAAGGAGGAGGTCGCCGCTCCCGTACCCAACGCCGCAACACTTCCCGCTCGCCCATCAGCTCGAGGCGGTTCCGCCCCTGGCCTCTGTTCATGGGGTACAGATCACAGAAAGAGCGTGATCTACCGCTGCTGGCGGAAAACCGGGAGGGGGGGCACTGGGGGTTCCCAACCCATCCCCCCCCCTCGAAAAGCGGGGGGGGGTCACTACCGGTTCGAACCCCTCCCCCCCCGTCCATCATGAAAATGGGGGGGGGGTCACTACCGGTTCGAACCCCCCCCCTCGAAAACCGGGGGGGGGGGGGTCACTTCCGGTTCGACCCCCCCCCCCGAAAACCGTGGGGGTCACTACCGGTTCGAACCCCCCCCTCGCCGCCGGCAAACGATTCCCGCTCCTCGGGACAATTGGACAATGGTGGGGATGCTGGGACAGTGGTGGGAACGGTGGTGGTGGGGACAGTGGTGCGGGGACAGTGGGACAGTGGTGCGGACAGTGGTGGGGGCAGTGGTAGTGGGGACAGTGGTGAGGGGACAGCGGGACAGTGGTGGGGACAGTGGGACGGTGGTGGGGACGGTAGTGGTGGGGACAGTGGTGAAGGCGGTGGTGAGGACAGTGGTGGGACAGTAGTACAGTGGGGAAAGTGGTGGGGACAGTGGGGACAGTGGGACAGTGGTGGCGACCGTGGGGGAAGTGGGGAGAGTGGGACCGTGGTGGGACAATGGTGGGGAGAGTGGGGACAGTGAGACACTGGCGGGGGCACTGGTAGGGACAGCGAGAACAATGGTGGGAACAGTGGGGACAGTGGGACAGTGGTGGGGACGGTGGTGGTGGGGACAGTGGTGTGGGGATAGTGGGAATGTGGTGGAAACAGTGGGACAGTGGAGGGTACAGTGGTGGTGGGGACAGTGGTGAGTGCGGTGGCGAGGACGGCGGTGGGATAATGGGACAGAGGTACAGTGGGGACAGTGGTGGGGACAGCGGGGACAGTGGTGGGAACAGTGGGACAGCTCAGTGGGACAGCGGCGGTGACAGTGGGACAGTGGGACAGTGGGGACAGTGGGACAGTGGTTGGGGCCGAGGAGAAAGTGGGGAGAGTGGAACCGTGGTGGAAACACTGGTGGGGACAGTGGGGACAGTGCGACAGTGGTGGGGGCACTGGTGGGGACAGTGGGGACGGTGGTGGGAACAGTGGGGACAGTCGTGGTGAGGACAGTGGTGCTGGGGACAGCAGTGGGTGATGTGGTGCGGACGGTGGTAGGGACCCGGGAGTCGTTTGCTGGCGGTGAGCGCGGGGAGGGGGGGAGGGGGAGGGGTTCGAACCGGTAGTGACCTCCCCCCGGGTTTCGAGGGGGGGGTTCGAATCGCCGGTACGGTAGTGACCCCCCCTGGTTTTCGAGGGGGGGGGCTGTTCGAACTGGTAGTGGCCCCCCCCCTGGTTTTCGAGGGAGGGGGGTTCGAACGGGTAATGACCCCCTCCGGTTTTCCAGAGGAGGGGGGTTTCGAACGGGTAGTTAGTGACCCCCCCGGTTTTCCGGAGGGGGGGGGGAATCAAAAAAGGGAGGGGTTTGCCAGGGGGGAAGGAGGGGGGGGTGGGGGGTTTCCAGCAGGGGGGGATTTTCGAAGGGGGGAGGTGACCCCCGGGTTCCGGAGGAAGAGGGGGGAGAATTTTCCACAGCAAAGCGGCGGTGGATCACGCTCTCTCAGATCACAAGAGCTCTGACCAGGTTGGGCGAGGTCAATCATGCCTGCCCGCGCCTGTACATGACACCGTCTCTTGTCGACAACGACTATTGCATCGTTTCCGTGATCCTCCTCCTCATCCTCCTCCTCCTCTTCCTCCTCGTCCTCTCCTCCTCCTCCTCCTCCTCCTCCTCCTCCTCCTCCTCCTCATCCTCATCCTCCTCCTCCCTTGTTGCCCTCCTCCACTCCTACGGCTGCTACTCCTCCTGCTCATCATGTTACTATTCCTTCTCATCCAGATCATCATCCTGTTCCTCCTCCTCATCATCATCATCCTCGTCCTGATCCTTATCCTCAGCCTCATCCTTCCCCTCCTCGTTCGACCGCTTGGCCCATATGGGATTGGCGCTCGCCAGGCAGCAAAGGTTCGACCCTTCCTTCGTGGATAGCGTATCGTGTCCTCCTCGTCATCCTCCTCCTCATCATCATAAGCATCCACAACGACCAGAACCGTATCATCATGTTGGTCATTGCCAGCAGCAGCATGATCATCAGCATAATCGTCCACGGCGTCAGTATCATCATTACTAGCATCCTCGGCAGCATCATCAGCATCATCAACATCGTTGCCACCACCATCACCAACATCATCAACATCGTCGTCATCATCGGCAGAAGCATCAACATCGTAATCATCGACATCACTTTTAGCATCATCATCATCACCACCACCAGAAACGACATCACCATACTAAGCCTGAGCATGATCGTCATTGTCATCGTCATCAGCATCAGTCACATCATCATCCTCATCTTCATCAACAGCAGCATCATCAGCATCATTAACAGCATCATCATCATCAACATCGTCATCATCATCATCAGCAGCATCATCAGCATCACCATCATCATCAGCAGCATCGTCATCAGCACCATCGTCATCGTAAGCATCATCATCATGATCGTCATAGTCATCAGCATCATCAGCATCACCATCATCAGCATCATGATCATCATCAACATCATGATCACTAGCACCGTCATCAGCATCATTGTCATCATCATCAGCATCAACATCATCATCATCATCACATCGGCATCATCATCACTTGCATCGTCGTCACCATCACCACCATCATCATCATCATCAGCATCATCATCATCAACATCGGCAACATCATCATCAGCATCAGCATCATTATCATTATCATCAGCATCATCATCAACAACATCATCATCATCGCCACCATCATCAACATCCTCATCATCACCGTCATCGTTATCGCCATCATCATTATCAGCATCATCAGCATCATCGTCGTCGTCATCGTCATCGTCATCGTCATCATCAGCATCATCAAAATTCATCATCCTCGCGACCCTCACCACCACCAGCATCATCATCACCACCACGATCAGCAGCATTATCATCACAATCATCATCATCGTCATCAGCATCATTATCAGTCTCTTACTCATCCTCATCATCGTCATCATCATCGTTATCGTTATCATCATCAGCATCATCATCAGCATTGTCATCGTCACCACCATCATCATCAGCATCATAATCGTCATAATCGTCATCATCGGCATCGCCATAATCATCGTCATCATCATCACTAACATCATCCTCGTCATCGTCATCGTCATCGTCATCGCCATAACTGACACCATCATCATCACCATCATCAACATCATCATCACCACCATCAACATCATCACCATCTCGCTCCGCTCCCCCGCTGCCGCCCCCCCCCGACGTTCTTGTTGAGGACAGCGTTGCACACCGAGAACGAGATGCTGTGCTTGTCGTCCCAGGGCGGTCTCGGCCTTCCGTCGACGGGCGCTTGGGCCTCCCCCCGATTGACGAAATCCGCTCGATGGGGGGGGCTCCTCCTCCTTCTCCTCCTCCTCCTTCTCCTCCTCCTCGAATTACAATCAGCATCTTCGTCATCATCATTCCTCCTCCTTCGCCTCCTTTTCTTCCAACTTCTCCTCCTCCTCCTCTCCTCCTCCTCCTCCTCCTCCTCCTCCTCCTCCTCCTCCTCCTCCTCGTTTCCACCCCTACCTTCTCAACCTCCTCTTTGCCCTCCTCCCCTACATGATCATCCTTCTCGTTTTCGTCCTCCTCCTCCTCCTCATGCTCTTCCTCCTCCTCCTCCTCTTCACCTCACCTCCCTCCGTGTGAAGAGGAAGGTGGCTGCCATGGAATCCCTCGATACCGTTTGGCATTTGCTGCAATGGAACAGCCAATCTCGAGTTCCAAGGGCGAGGAATCAACCGAGATAAAAGCGCTGCCTGGAGACCAACACCTGCAGTCGTGGGGTAGCGATGCAGCCAGAGGACGACGACGAAGCGACGAAGAAGGGAGGAAAGGGGGGAAGAGGAGGGGGACGAGGAGGGGGAAGAGGAGGGGGAGAGGAGGGGGAGAGGACGGGAAGGCGAAGGAAGGATGAGAAAACACATGGAAACATGAAACATAAAGATGGAGAGGGAGTCGGAAGTCGGAATAAAAAGGAGGGGGAACGCTAAGGTAGGATAACACGGACCGTGCAACTCGTCTACACTTCGCACCGACATATACCTTCTCAGCACGGCCGAATTGGAGCGTTGCATGTAGTGACGGATACACTTCGTGTCGTGGGCACGATCCCAAGCTCGGCAAACGTCAAGCTCTTGGCGGTTGGCTCAGCGCGCAGCGAACCAACTCGACTACAAAACAAGAGAATGACTCCGGTTGCTCGGCAAACTTCAGGCGAACACGGAACGCCAGGATGGCGCAGGACGGTGGCCACGGCAGCGCTGGAATGATCCACACGCTGGAGCCCAGACGTAACCAGGGACATCGGCAAATCGCCGCGGTGACAGGCACCTGTACACATATGTCTATATGTATATATATACAAATATGTGTATATATGAAGATATACGATGGACCATTGGAGCACATGCCCAATCCACACCTATGCATTTGTACACCGGTATAGTATACATGCATGCATGTGTGTATGTATGTATGTACGCGCACATGAATATATGTATGTATGCAGTGTGAATATATGCATGTATGTATGTATGTCTGTATGTATGCACGTGTGTATCTACAACTGTATGTGCGTACGTATGTCTACATGCATGTATGTATGTATGCATGTATGTATGTATGGATGGATGTATGTATATATGTATGTACGTATGTGTGTGCGTGCTATGCATATATGTATGTATATATATATACACTATGGAATTATATATACGTGTGTATGCATGCGCATGTATGGCCGACACCCCGAATAACCACAAATGCATAGTAATTGTATTAGTACCATGTTAAGAAATACTATCAATTGCCTCCTCCAAGATCGCGGTCGTCCTCATACTCCTGCTCCTCCTCCGTTTCCTCCCTTCTTGCCCCGAAGTAAACATACATGTGACTGGTTGTATGTGCACACATACATCTGTAATACTAGAACTGCAACGGATATCATATATAACAAAGGAAAAGAGTTGATGCTATCGATGTATAAGCAAATGTACATATCTATATATATATATATATATATATGTATAGATATGTGTGTGTGTGATCACACATCCTGTAAGGCGGACTTCAAAACAGCGGCAGACAGGCGTAGGCCGTCGCACTATCCAGCTGAAGCTCACATTTCTCAGACAGGATGAAACATACATCCGTTCACTGCGGTATCGAAAAGAACAAACCGCGTTTTGCGTGCAACAGTACGTTATCATCAGCTGACATTCCCCTTGGATGAGGGGTCCGTGAAACACGTCGACCCGTAAGGGTGGCAGGCGGGGCATGGGAGGCGAACAAAGAAAGGACTACTGACGACCCCCTTCAATGGCATCGCTTGTGTCCGAAAGCCTCTCCCTCTCTCTGAGGAAAACGCGTATGAATTGACATTCGCACATCTTGTAAGACGGTCTTCAAGAAAGCGGCGGGCAGGCGTAGGCCGTCGCACTGCCCAGCTGAAGCTCACATTTTCCAGACAGGATGAAACATACATCCGGTCACAGCGGTATCGAAAGAAGAAATCGCGCTTTGCGTGCAACAGTACGCTCTCATCAGCTGAAATTCGCATATCCCGCATCACGACCTGAGTGGTGGCGGGGCAGTGGTAGGAGACGAACAAATCAAGAATGCTGGCGAAAGGATCTCCTGAGCAGGTCTGGGAGCTCACGACCAGCGGCCAACGCAGCTCTCATCTGCTGTGTCGTCATTTTGTGCATTGACCGAAAAATTGTGGCGTGCTTTAGGTACCCGCGCACGGATGCAGCACACTTCGATGTTCCACGATCCTGGATATGCTGTAGGCTCAAGGCCCTTGAGTATGCATCCGTCGAGGGGCCAGTATGCCGAAAACAGTGGGGCACGATGCGTGGGCTTTGAAGCTCCAAAGCTTCGCGGGTCTGTTTGACAGTTTTCTCGTAGGTCTGAAGAGTGAGATGCCTGAAGATCCGCTCGCCCTCGTGAGCGGAAGCACGCAAGTAATTGGCAGCGTCTTTGACGAAGGCGCGGTCCAGGATCTCCACGGGCAATGCGCCATCCTGCTTTCCTGACGCGGCGCGCCCTGCCCGCGAACTCGGGGCCGAGACGAGGCCCCAGTCCGCGCGCCGCGAGCCGCGCTGCCTCAGCGGCGGCAGCTCAATCGGGCAAAGATTCTAAATGCGGCCCGGCATCAAACGCAGCCAGCCCCGCAGCGCGGGGAGCGCGTGACCTCCGCGGCCCAGGTGGGGCAGGCGCAGCAGCGCGCAGCCACGCAGCGCCCGCCTGCCGAGCTGGGGCTGCTCCCACTGCGCGCGCAGCCACTCGGAATATTCAGACATCGCGGAGTCGGCCGCCTCGGGCGTTCGGAGGCTGCGCCCCCTGCCAGAGGCCCAGGCCTTGAACTCGCCGACCTAGGCCTTGTAGGTGGCGAGGGTGGCGGGCGTGACGCTGCGCTCCACCAGGTTTCGCGGCCGCGCAGCTGGTCCGCGTCGCGCTGCTGGCGGCCGCGCCAGCCTCTGCCTGCTGCCGCCGCGCGGCCTCGAGCTCTCGGCCGCGCTCGCGCCCGGGCTGCCAGGCGCAAGCGATGAGCCGCTCCAGGGCGACGTCGAGGTCGCGGCCAAGGGGCGGGGCTGACTTCCACTCGTCAAAGCCCCCTCGCCGACGGCGCCGACATCCTGGATCGGCCGCTTCAGCGAGACTGGCCTTGCTGACGAGGCGTCGGCAGCGGGCGCTGGCGGGGGCGGAAAACATGCGGCGACGACGAGCCTCTGCAAGGATGAGCCGAGCTACGCTGAAGCAGAACTTTGAGCCGTAGATCCCCGCATGCCGCGAGGCTTGCTTCCAGCGAGAATCTCGCCAATCAGCATCCCATGCACGCAACTTGCCCGTCGCAAGTGCGCGGGCGCGATTCCCTGGACATCTCTTTACCCACTTATACAACCCGCGAAGAGTGCCAGTCAGACGACTCGGCTTCGCGATCAAACCTTCGAATCTGCAGGCATGAAATTCAACGACTGAAACGCGATCGTCGGCCAGAAACTCTTGGATCGGATCACAGCCCCAGAGACGCGAGGTTCAACTATTCTCTAGGGCGAAAGCCACATTCGACTTCAGACTCTGTCGGATGACCTCAAAGGAGAACCAGGCGCGGCGGGACCCCGAGATCCTTCTCCCAGGCCACCTCGAGGTTCTTGACCCCCGCGCCAGGCGAGAGCGAAGGCGCTGCAGGGGGCACCTGGCCACGCGCGCAGGACATGGCCACGTTGAATGAGCCCGATGAGATACTGCCGAACCTTATGCCTAGTAGATAATATTCCAGACCTCTGGAGAACTCGATGCCTTCGCCGCGCGGGGCGCCCGAAGACGCGACGGCCCTCGCAAGGCCTTCCTTCCCCGCAAAGAGCCCCAAGAAGACCGCGCCCCGTCGAGCGCGCGCAGTCCGGCTAGGATCGCAAATGGCTCGCCTGTCGCGTAGAACTGGAGCGCCTGCAGAGGCCTGAGGGGCAACGGCAGCGGGAGGAAACGGGGGGCGCCTGGAGCACCCAGCAGACGCGACGCCCAGCATGGAGCCCCCGTTGGAGCCGCAGAGGAGAATGCGGGAGGACACCGCAGAGGACCAAGTATAGGACCAAGTAGAGGCCGTGGCTGATGACGACGCCGGAGAGCATCTTGCGGCCCTTGTTGAAGCCAGGAAGCCGCCGAGGCCCTCGAGATGCCTGGAGGGGCCTCGTTCATTTACTCTTCAGACACGCTGGGCTTGCAAATGGATCCCCCGTCGCCCAGCGCCCGCAGCCTGCGGGCAGGGGCGCCAAGCGCGCCGCCAACTGATCTGCGATGTCCAGCGGGCCGGGCGATGGCCTCCACGCTCCAGGCCAAGGTGCTGGGCCTCCTCTGTCGGCTGGCCCCTCTTGTCGAAGCGCCTCGAGCCCGCGCCCGCCGGGCTGCGGGCCCCCTCGAGGCGGCGCGTCGACCGCTGAATCTCGCGGGCGATCTGAAGAGCTGCAGCTCGCTACCCAAGGTAGCGCAGGCCCCGGCCGGTCTTCTCCGCGCCTTGCCCGCGCCCTCGATCGAAGACGCGACAGGCGACCGCGCCGTCGGCGAGGGGCGGGGGCCGCTCGCGATGGCGGCGGGGACCCCTGCGCGCCCTGCGGACGCCAGTGAGCATCGCTCGGCCTTCCTTCGTGTTGATGGTTGATGTGCTCTGTGGGGCCCTCCCATTTGCGCTCGAAGCGCGTCTGCCAGCGCGCGAGGGGGCCCTGGGCGGCGCAGAGCGGAGGCGCGCGGCATGCACCCTCACGAAGGACTCGCTTATGAAGCGAGGGCCCGCCCCCCCCCGGAATCAAACCGCCCCGAGGTCTCGCGATGAAGACACCCCAGTCGAGTGGGCGGCCGACGCGGGCAGCCAGCAGGGGCCCGCCCATAGGAGAGTGGCCGACACCGTCGCACATGGTGAGGTAATGCACGGGCTACGCTGGAGCCGACGCGACCCCCCGCGAACCGCCGGCGCTCGCGGTGGGCCGAGGCCCCCCTCAGCTCGGGCTCACACGCGGCCGTCGCCGCTGGGCGGTAGCCGAGGTCTGAGCCACCCTCAGCCGAGGTGCTCCCAGATCGCGCTGACAAAGAAGACATGGCCGAAGATCACCTTGATGTCCTGGCGAACTGGCGCCCAGACTCGACGCCGTCGCTCCAAGGCAAACTGGGTAAACTGATGGGCCGCCCACAGACGCGACAGGGCAGGCTGGTTCAGCACAGAGAAATACACCGCGCGGCCGACTCGAACTCGAAGGGCCACCCCTCGAAGCCGCCGGCGATGCAGAAGCTCTTTGCCCGCTAGATACACTCGCCAAGCCCGTCGAGGTCGATGGCGAAAAAGTCGGCGCTGCCCGTCTATAACGGCACCCGGGTGCCCCAGCGCGCGGGGGCGTTCGGCCACGTCGCGCGTGCGCATCCCCTAGTTGGAGTAGCAGCTCAAAACTTCGCGCGCATCCGAGCGTCGGCATTAGCACTCAAGAGCGCCGCTATGTCAACGCACGTGGAAGTGATCGGGCCCGCGAAGGAAACGTGAGGAGCCCGGCGCTTCTCCCGAGCGGCTCTGCCAAGACCGCCCAGGACTTCAGATGCGACGACGCGCTCGATGTGACGCAGGCGTAGCGCGCACGCAAAACCAACGCTAAGCGCTCTGAAGCACGGGCACACAACATCTGCAGGCTTCACGGGCACCATCTCTTCCACGTCATCGCCCCAGACCTCTGAGACGCCGCGGGCACCGGCCTCGCCGGGGCTGTCCAGGCCGAAACAGCAATCCTCCAATTGTCGACCTGGTAGAAACCATCCACGATGTCAAGGGGGCCCCTGGAGCAGGCGAACGAGGCTAGCACGCCCTGGTCCTTGAGGAGGTCCTGCTCCTCCTCGGCGCTCAGGTCGGCATCCGCAATCTCGGGGAGCTCCACTAAGCTGAGGTCAACATCGGCCAAGGCTGCAATAGTGCCCGGGTCGGCGTGAGGGGGGGGCATTGCACATCCAGTTATTGGCGCGGGCGTCGGCGATGAGGCGAGTCATCCCCAGTCTCCTTCCAAGCGAAAAAAAGATGGCAACCATGGAGAGGACGCGGCGCCTGAAGGCGAGCAGCTGGTTCGCATGCAAGGCGGCGAAGAGCTCGCGTCGGCGCTGCTTTGAGCACCGCAAGTCTGCGCGCCAGCACGGGGTGACGGACGCTCTAAACAGACGATCCGCCTCCAGCTCAGCATCACTCTTCAAGATGCGTTTCCTGAAGCCCAATGCCCGTCGAAGCGCGCCAGGCGGAAGAACGGGCCCCAGCGGGGGGGGAGGGGCGACGCCCTTAGAAACTTGCAGCTCGCCAGGAAAATGCGGCGCCATGCGCCGCGGCCCCCGCGCGCGCAAGTCTTTCGCTCCGCGCGCCCGGTTGAGCGCGCTGAGAGGGGCGAGGCCTTCTGGGCGATTGCCGCGCAGTGAGATGCGATCGCCCAACGAATCAAGGGTCGACACTTGCGAACTCGAAAGCATGCCCAAGCTGCCCGAGTAAAGACAGCGGTCGTCGGAGCACGCACTGGCGCGATATAAGATTTAGCGATCGGACGGACTCCGGAAGACGCTGGTCTCCATGTCTGGCCCCCCCGCGAAGACAACGCCACCGCCGTCCAGACCCCGAGGGGCCTTTGGCAAGACGAACGGGCAGAGGGAGAGGATCGCCACGCCGTCGTCGACCGCGCTCGCGAAGACCACGGCGCTCGCAAATCGAAGCCCGAGGCGACATGCTGGAGGCCCCCACCTGCGAAGATGCGCGACCACGGGAGACGTCCACGCGCGCGCCCCTGCCCGGCCTTTACAGGGACCTATCCTTGACCCTTCCCCTCTTCGGCGGCCCGGCGACCACCGCTCTTCGCACCCTTCGGCCCCTCGGGGCCGCTCCGCCTCCTGCCCTCGGCCGCCCTGTCCTCGCGCAGCAGGCGGGAGGGCGAAGGCTCGCTGATGCTGCTTCTCGGCAAAATCACTTCGTGAACCGAGGCGCCGCGACTCTGCCTTTGTCCTCCGTCGCGCCCGCCAGCATATATCCGAGGCCGCTATAGTCAGGGTGCTTGGCGCCCTTCTCAACCGCGAGCTCGCGCTGGGTGAGCCCCCTGACCAGCTGCTCCGCCATGGCCGAATATGCCAGGTTGATCTGGTCATAGGTGAGGTCCAACCGCAGAGCCTCTGGGAGGATCTGGCGATCGCACGCGATGCCACTGTTGGACAACGCCCCCAGAGGCCGACCACCAGTTCTGATGATACGCGTCGAACGAGCCTTCAGTGGCACCCCGGACCCCGACCAAATACTCCTCGGTCGCCCTGGGATCCGGGAAAGGGTAGTCCTCGAAGCTTGTCTCATCCTGCTTCTCAGCGACCTCCTTCGCATGTATGTATCGTCGGCCGCCTGCCGACCTGAAAGCCCCCAGCAGGCAAAGGTCACCTCCCCCGCCACGACGATTCTTCCAGGTCTCCGGGTAGACGCCGTTGACCCTCTCAACGCGCACCTCTGACGAAGCGTCGGCCATATCGAGCTGGACCACGACCTTGGTCTCCCGAAGCAGCGAGCGGCCTGGGTCATCAACCACGCCGGGCTCGACGCGCTCGCCGAACCTCGGAAGTCGCTGACCACCCAGACCTCATCGGCGTCCACCTCGATGTCCTCCCTGGCGATGTCCGCCAGGACCCGAGCCCGAGCGAGAGCCTCACTGAGCTCCCGCACCGGGATGGTCGTCGAAGAGGAAAAACAGTCATTGCGGCTCCCCTCGGGCACCGGCCTCCCTGTTGCGAGAGGCTCGAACCTGGCAGTGGAGGTGTCCAGGATTTGGGGGTCACCTGTCGGCGAGAGAACGACCCACCGCCCTCCTGTGACGCGCGCCAGAAGGACTCGGCGGCGCCAAGTGAAATTAGGATTCTCATCATATCGTACCAAAACTTGCCGCTCCTTGATATCAAAAGCGCTCATGATGCGTCAGGGAGCCGAAGAGACGAGGGCGCGACTGGACAACTACGTGCTCGAACGTAGACTGACGGCTCGTGCACTGCAACGGGTTGTTGCCTGGCCGGGGGACGACTGCACAAACGTCCGATGTTCAAGCCAGTCACGAAAGCAATCAGAAAGAAAATGAACGTGGTGCTCACACGGAAGGACCAGCTCGTCGTCCGCGATAATTGTGCCTGCAGAGCCTCCAATTGACGAGTCAAGATCCGCTCAACGTGCTGGAAGTTGGTGTCGCCTCCAGTCTCACAGGAAGCATCCTCAAAATGACAGTGGCACGTGGGCTCCAGACTTGGAGCACTGAAAGAGATGAGGTCCCGCAGGACGGCGTAGACAAAAAAGAAAGTCCTGAGGGAAGTTCGCGTTGCCGCAGCGTCGGCCCAGGCGGGCCTTCTCGAGCAAAGACAGGACTACTGACGACCCCCTTCAGTGGCATCGCCTGTGTCCGAAAGCCTCTTTGTTTTATTTTTGTCTCTCTCTCTCTCTGTGGAAAACGCGTAAGAACTGGCATACATTGAACATGCGTGTGTATATTTGTGTATCTATCGCATGGAAGCCGAGATACAATAAACAACTCTGAACGTGGTGCGCGGCGCCAGCTCTTCCCAAGCCTCCCCTGTTCAAATGGGGGCCCTGCAGCAGGAGCCGCGGAGCTCCTCCGCGAGCACGGCGGGCCTCGGCCGCTCGGGAAAGGCCCCCGGACCTGCTCGGACCTGAGATGGGGGCGGCCTGGAAACCAGGGCCCCTCCAGGGAATCGAGGGAAGAGGAGGAGGAGGAAGGAGGACGACGAGGAGGGGAGGAGGTGGAAGAGGAGGAGGAGGAGGAGGAGGAGGAGGAGGAGGAGGAGGAGGAGGAGGAGAGGGAGGAGGAGGGGGAGGGGCTGGAGACCACATGAAGGCCTGGGCCGTTTGAGTGTTTTTTGCAAAGGAGAGAAGGTATGAGAGATAAGAGAGAGAGAGAGAGAAAGAGAGAGAGAGAGAGAGAGAAAAAAAGAGAGAGAGAGAGAGGCGGGTAAGAGGAACCGCTCTCGAAAACAGTTTGCCTTAGTTGTTATGTAGACGTCGATGTTGATGTCGACGAACATGTGGCTGTAGATGCTGATGTGGTTGTAGAATGTTCGTGTGGGGCCTGCGGCGGAATCCGTCGGATACCTACTGAAATCCAGCTGGAATCTAACTAAAATCAAAGTCGAAACCCTCTGGCTCTGAATCCGCTCTCTTCCTATCGAAGTCACATTTAAAACGAATTAGACTCCAATATAAACCCTTTGGTGGGAAAAGGGGGATGGTTGTTTCAATGACAATCGCAGGTTTCCTCGACGTTGGGCCACGAAACCTGTGACACGACCAACCCCCCAAAAAACTGTGGCACTACAAAACAACAAATCAAAAGGCTTTCGGGGCCCGAGGCGGGAAGTTAGGGGAAGGCGGGCTGAGGGGGCACCGTTTGTTGTTTGAATCGCAGTCACAGGTTTCCTTGACGTTGGGCAACGCAAACCTGTGACAATACCGAAAAAAACTGTGACACGACCAAAAACCTAAAATCAAAGTTTCGGAATCCGAGGCGGGGGGGGGGGGGTCGGCCCGCCCTGGCTCTCGCCCCCCGCCTCGGGCCCCGAAAACGTTTGGTTTCTGTTGTTTTGGTAGTGCCCCAGGTTTTTATGGTTTATTTCTGCTTTAAAGGACATGGGTAGTGTCACAGGCCTCGTGACCCAACGTCAAGGGAACCTGTGACTGTCATTGAAAAAAACATCCCCCTTTCTCCCAGAAAAAATTCTTTTGGAGCCGAATTGGTTTGAGCGTGATTTCAATAGAAGGGAGCGGACTCAGAGCCAGAGGATTTCTAGTTGGATTCTACTTAGATTCCAAGTGGATGTCAATAGACATCCGACGGATCCCGCCACAGGCCCCAAAAGGACACCCTGCAACTACATCAGCATACGCAAACCCAGTCGGCCACCAAGATCGGAGCACCAGGCGCTGCGCCCGCCATAGCTCGGAGGCTGGCCAGTAGAAACATTATGCTCGATGAGGCGGGTTGTGCAACAATGTATTGAATCAGCGGCAGCGGATGTATACATATATGATATATATATGCGTTGAAAACAGTCTACTCATGTGCTTGTAGGTTTGGTTTTTGCCTACGGTCTTTCTCACAGGCCTACGCATGTTTAACGCTTCCAGGGCGACGCTATGTTGTAATCGTGCGTACCGATTGCAAGCCGAGCCCAACATATCTCGACAATAATCATAAAATCAAGAGAACCATATCGTTTCGGGGGAGTTTGGGCTTGAAGTGGATCTATTGCGCTCCCTACATGTTGACATAGTTGCGCCTCATCTGCGGCGACGCTCGTTTTTTCGTCATACTTATCTACCGCACTAAAGCATCACAATATTTATGCGAAAACCGAACGCTCAGAAACCATAAATATTCGGCAAGTCTGTTTCCAGCGTGCGCAACGCAAAGTGATAGCTTCTTTTGGGTGCAGCTGATCCGCTTTTGGCTTCGGCAAAATGCCAGCAGTGCGCTTCATTTGATTGAGCTGGTGCGTGGTGGCTTCCAAAACATATGATATGTAACATCTATGTATATGGTATATATAATTATGTATTTGTTTCGTTCTCTCTCTCTCTCTCTCTCTCTCGATTTCAACCTTCCCCTCTCTCTCTCTTTCTCTCTCGCTTTCAATATCCCTCTCTTTCTCATTCTCTCCTCGTTTTCAAAAGCTCTGAAACGGCCCAATCCTTCATACGGGCTGGCGCCGGAGGAGGAGGAGGAGGAGGAGGAGGCGGAGGAGCGGCTTCTAGGGGGAAGGGGGGTTCAACGCATCCTGCCCCTTAACCCCATCGGGGCCGTTGCCAAGAGAACTGCAAGGTAGGCGAGCACGCAATGCCATCGGGCCCAACTCAGAAAATTCAAGGAACTTTCGGAGCGGCGATGTATGGCCTGAAAGCTGCGTGACCAAGAAGGAGGGGGGGAAGGAGGCGGCGGCGGAGGAGGAGGAGGAGGGGGTGGAGGAGGAGGAGGAGGATGAGGAGGAGGAGGAGGAGGAGGAGGGGAAGGAGGATCGAGGCTTTCGGACGCCCTCGTCGCTTCAGAGCGGTCGTCGGACGTCCTCGGGGGTCTTCCAGCCTCGGGGCGAGTTTCAGCGGCTGCGCGTCGCCGAGCACGTTTCCGAGGGTGCTCGGCTGGTCCTGAGCGGCCGCTGGAGACCCGAGTTATGACCTGAAAGCTGAGTGACCCAGGAGGAGGGGGAGGTGGAGGAGGAGGAGGAGGAGGAGGAGGAGGAGGAGGAGGAGGAGGAGGAGGAGGAGGAGGGAGAGAGAGGAGGAGGAGGAGGAGGAGGAGGAGGAGGAGGAGGAGGAGCCCCGAGGGATCCACACTTCAGCGTCCTCACTGCACCCTCACCCTGCCCCCACGCTGCAACATCTACGCCCCGCCTCAGGGCAGTGTCAGCGCCGGCCCTCACCAAGTGGCCCGCCACCTCCCTGAGGAAACGGGCCCCGCCGGACCGCCCAGGGGGCCCAGGACTCCCGAAGACGCCGAAAAACGTTCAAACCCTCCTCGATCCTCGACCCCTCCTCCCCCTCCCCATCCTCCCTCCTCCCGCCTCCTCCTCCTCCTCCCTCCTCCTCCTCCTCCTCCTCCTCCTCCTCCTCCTCCTCCTCCTCCTCCTCCTCCTCCTCCTCCTCCTCCTCCTCCTCCTCCTCCTCCTCCTCCTCCCCCTGCCCCATACTCGATCCCCAGGAGGAGGTGCCTCTGCTGGCAATGCCCCCCGGCTGTGGGCCAGAAGGCGGCGCGAAGTCTGGCGCGCGGTTGGCCAACCCTGCGACCAGTCGCGGCGTCGCAGGGCCAGCAGCCGCCGGGTGGAGGTCTCTGCTGGGCGGGGCCTCCGGCTGAGGGCCGGGGAGGCCTCTTCCAAGCAGCGCCCGGGGCCACCACTCAGGGTGGTCGCCAACTCGTCCAGGCCAAGAGCCCCCCCTCGACCCCGCCAAAGGTCCCCAGGACTCCTGAAGACACCCTTGCAATGGTTGGTGTGAGAAACGCTGCTTTCGTTTGAGACTTCCTGGTTTTCGGCCAACCGAAACGGAAAAAACGGCAGCCCAAAACATATAACACTTGCTGAGCAAAACGGAACCGAACCGAAAACGGCGCGAACGAGACCCCCAAGACGGACAATAAATGACCCCCAAAATGGATAATCAACTTCGATCTTGAACCAACACACACACCAATCTGAAAAACAATGTCTCCAGCATCTACGGTCCAGACACATCCCAGACCTGTTCGATCCTCCCTCCCCGAGATGTCCAAGAGAAAGCGGTGACACCTCTACTAGTGAAACGAAACCCCTTGGCACTGCCCGACTCTGAAGACATTTCTGGAACTCGTTTGTGGTGTTTTGGGCACTCTCTTGGGGCCCCAATCGGACCCCACTGAGGCCGTTTGGAATCCTGTCTGGAAAACCTGGGTGGGCCAAGCCTCGACTTTGAAAACAAACTCTGGGGGGGGGGTCTTGAAGCCCTCGTTGCCACAAATTTCTTGGGGGCTCTGGATGCCCTCTTAGGGCTTTCCCAGGCACTTCTCAGAGCTCTGCCGGACAAATTCGGAACGATCTTCAAGCCCGAGAAACCCATCGGAATCTGAAAAGGCTGGAAGGCCAAAACCACATGAGCAATTCAATGAGTTCGCTTGTCTGCTATGTCGGAGCAAAAAACATTGCATGTCGACATAGCCAACCAATTCGCGACAAGTGGCGAAATCGATTTGCGAATTGCATACGGATGATGCGTTGGCAAACAGCGGCACTTGCTAGAAAAACTACACGATCGGCCTCCGCGCTCCACGTGACATTGAAAGGACAAGACGGAAAGGCAATGACGTCCGGGAGAAAGGAGGTGGCAGGGTGTGGAAACACTTCTAGCCTCGTCCACGAGTAGGTTCCCCGACCTTCGATTTAGGTAGGGCATGTCCTCCTAAAGGCGGGTTTTGGAAGAAAAGCAACAATTTGTCAAACAACATTCAAAACGGTCAAAAATAATAGGAAAGTCGTCCCCTGACTATTTCTGACCATGTTTGAAAATTCCTCTTGTACAGGGACATGCCCGACTTAACAGTAGATCTGAGGAAGTGCCCAAGAGCCCGAGCCCCTCCTGAGCCCAAAGTGGTCCTTGTGCCAACGCCTCGCCTGTACGTAGCAACCTCCCATGCCAGGGGGTTGGAGGAGAGGGGGGAAGCCCTCCCCCCTCTCCGTACAGTGGAAGCCAGACCACAAGAAACCTTCCACAAGAAACCCAACCTTGAGACCCTAGGACGTCCATTGATTCTGGTGTGGGATCGTCACGCCTCCCATCGCGAAACCGTCGAAACCCAAGACACCCAGGGCACCCCGGAGGCAAGCAGGGGTGCTTCTTGGCATGGGTCTCCCCTGTACCCCCCTCGGCTGCACGTAAGAGTGACCCTGGGTAAGAGTGACCTCTGGTGCGCGGCTTTTTGGGGGGCGCGAGGAGGTCAAACACAAGCGCACACGACGCTCATATCGCAACGAGCGCGGCGATCGGGGGACCCCATTTGTTGGTAGTCCTCAAACGTGGTGGTGACAACACCTGGCGGTGAGTCTCGGGCGATTTGGTGTCACCACCCGGTTTGGGGACTCGTGCGGTTTTCCGAGGATGTCCCGGACACTGGTGGGTCCAGGAGTCACAAAACCCGGTAGTGACCCCGCGTCCCCAAACCCAGCGGTGACCTTTTTGGGGATTCCAGGTCGCCACCTGGTATCTCACCACCCGGTTTGGGGGTTCCCAAATTTGGCCCGCACCAGAGGTCACCCCGGCGAAAGGTCACTCCTACGTCTGGTCGACCCCCTCTGGGGCGTGCGGCTGCCGCCTGCTCCCCCGACCCCTCCCGGGGCCGCGCCCCGACCCGGAAGCTCGAGGCAGATCCTCAAGGCTGGTGGACGACGGCCTCGCGGGAGAGGCCCAGCAGGGGCGAAAACGAGCCAAATGCAGCGGTATATCGGTGCTTACCTGCTTCCTCCTCTGATCGAGGAGACGCAAGACTCGGGCAATTACGGGGGACCAGGGTTGGCCTGGCGGGGGCAGCATGACAACGACGAGGCCCCTTCTGCAACTTGAGGCGAGGTCCCGCTGCAGACACCCCACGAAAACGAGACCCTCAAGATCCATGACGCGCTCGTCAAAACACGTCTGCCAACCCGAGTTTCGGCTTACTCGAGTCTTACTAAAACAGGGCTAGGATCGGGATAAATCGCTCCAGAGCGTTCCGGAGCGCTCTCAGAGCGTCCCGGAACGCTCTGGAGCGGCCGCGGCGCCCAATACATCCTCCAAACCCGCCGATTCTCAGAGATTTCGGGTTATCCCGATCCGATTTTGTCCCGATCTTCGCGTCGTTTTACTTACGTTTCCCCGATCTGAGCCCACTGCGTGGTCCCCGCGCTCCGCCCCGCCGCTGGCCCGCGGCCGGCGTCGGCCCGCGCCGCGCCGCCCGCGTCGTGCTGGCGGGGCCGCGGTCGACGGGCACGCGGCGGCGCCGGTGCGCGGCGGGGGTTTGCCCACGTCCGCCGCCCGGGAGCCGGCGTCCCCTGCCATCGCTCGGACGTCCATTCCCTGTGCTTTTTTCGGGTTTCGTGCGTGGTCTCTTCGCCAAATGATCAGGGATGCTCCTCGATGGTCCTCGCCGAAAGAAAAATGCATACGTCCGAGCGATGCCGAGCGTCCTGGTGCCCCAGCGGGCGGTGGATAGGGATATATATATATATATATATATATATATATATATATATATACATATATACATACATATATATTATATATATAAATATATGTATTCGGGGGGGGCCTCCGGGGGCCCGGACATGTCCAGATCCACCGCCTGCCGGGGTCCCAGAAAATGGGTCCTCCAGGCAGTGGCCATGGAGGACGATGATGATGGTGATGATGATGATGATGATGATGATGATGATGATGATCATGATGATGATCATGATGATCATGATGATGATGATCATGATAATGATGATGATCATGATGATGGTCATGATGATGATGATCGTGATGATGCTGATGATGATGATGGTGATGTTGACGATGATGATGATGTTGATGATGATTTTGATGATTAGGATGATGTTGATAATGATTATGATGATGTTAATGATGATGACGATGATGTTGATGATGTTGATGATTTTGATGATGATGATGATGATGATGATGATGATGTTGATGATGATGATGTTGATGATGTTGATTATGATGAAGATGTTGATGATGCTCATGATGTAGATCATGATGATGTTGATGAAGATGATCCTGCCTCCGAGCTGGCAAACGTGCTGAGCCCTCGGCACACTCTGCGCGCAGCCGGCTGTGGCGACTCCAGTGGGACCCGTCGTCGTGCCCGTGCCCTCCGGTGCCCGCCGTGCCGGACCGCCTCGTCGTCGTCGTCGTCGTCGCCATCGTCGTCGTTGACATCGTCGTCGCCACCGTCATCGTCGTCGTCGTCGTCGTCTTCGGTCGTCTTCGTCGTCGTCGCCGTCTTACGTCGTCTTCGGTCGTGGTCGTCCTCGTCGTCCGTCGTCTTCCTCGTCGTCGTCGCAGTCGTGTTCCGTCGTCTCCTATTGTCGTCATTGTCGTCTTCCGTCGTCTTCCGTTGTGGCCGTCGTCGTCGTCCTCAGTCGTCGTCGTCTTCCGTCGACGCCTTCCGTCGTCTTCCGTCGCCTTCCGTCGTCTTCCGTCGTCGTCGTCCGTCGTCTCCCGTCGTCGACGTCATCGTCTTCTGTCGTCTCCCGTCGTCGTCGTCGTCCGTCTTCCGTCGTCGTCGTCGTCTTTCGCCGTTGTCGTCGACGTCGTCGATGTCGTCGTCGTCTTCCGTCGCCTTCTGTCCTCGTCGTCGCCGTCATCATCGTCGACGGCGTCGTCGTCTTCCGTCGTCTTCTGTCGTCTTCCGTCGTCGTCGTCTTCCGTCGTCTTCCGTCGTCGTCGTCGTCTTCTGTCGTCGTCGTCGTCTTCCGTCGTCGTCGTCGTCGTCGTCGTCATCGTCATCGTCGTCGTCGTCGGTGACGTTGTCGTCTTCCGTCGGCGGCCGTGGTCGTCGTCGTTGTCCGTCGCCTTCCGTCGTCGTCGTCGCCGTCTTCCGTCGCCTTCCATCGTCGCCTTCCGTGGTCTTTCGTCGTCATCTTCCGTCGTCTTCCGTCGACGTCGTCGTCGTCTTCCGTCGTCTTCTGTCATCGTCGTCGCCATCGTCCTCCGTCGTCATCCACCGACGTCGTCGTCGTTGTCGTCGACTTGCTTCGTCTTCCGTCGTCGTCGTCGTAATGGCCGTGGTCGTCGTCCATCGTCTTCCGTCGTCGTCGTCGTCGTCATCTTCCGTCGTCGTCGTTTCTGTCGTCTTCCGTCGTCGTCCCCGTCGTCGTCGTCTTCCGTTGTCGTCGTCGACAGAATCTTCCGTCGACGTCGTCGTCGTCGTCTTCCGTCGTCGTCGTCAATTTCCGTCGTCTTGCGTCGTCTGCCGTCGTCGTCGTCGTCGGCTTCCGTCGTCGTCGTCGTCTTCCGTCTTCGTCCGTCGCCTTCCGTCGTCCTCCGTCGTCGTCGTCTTCCGTCGTCTTCCGTCGTCGTCGTCGTCTTCTGTCGTCTTCTGTCGTCGCCGTCTTCTGTCGCCGTCCGTCGTCGTCAATTTCCGTCGTCTCCCGTCGTCGTCGTCGTCGTCGTCGTCGTCGTTCGCCGTCGTCGTCTTTCGTCGTCGTCGTCGCCGTCATTTTTCGTCGTCGTCGTCGTCGGTCGTCGCCGCCGTCGTCGCCGTCGTCGGTCGTCGCCGCCGTCGTCGCCTCCCCGGCAGCCGCACGCGGGACGCGGGCCTCCGCACGGGAGGCAGCCTGTCCCGGCTGCCCGCCGCGGCGACCTGCCCCGACGCCCTCGACGACGTCCACGACGGCGTCCACGAGGGCGTCCAGGACGACGACGACGACGACCACAACGACGACGACCATGCATCTGGTCGTAGGAAGCGTCGTGACGACGAGAAATTGAAAAGACACGACCACAACGACGACGACCACAACGACGACGACGGCCTCGGCTTCACCTGCATCCCCCTCATCTTCGGCTTCGTCGTCATCACCGCGATCGTCGTTAACGTCGTCGTCGTCGTCATCAGCATCATCATCATCATCATCATCATCATCATCATCATCATCATCATCATCATCATCATCATCATTATCATTATCATCATCATCATCGTCATCAGCATCATCGTCAGCAGCAGCGGCGCATCATCACTATCATCAGCATCATGATCAGAATCATCCTCTTCCTCCTCCTCATCATCATCAGCATCGTCAGCTGCAGCATCAGCAGCAACATCATCACCACCACCACCTCCAACCTCATCATCAACATAACATCATCATCAGCAGCAGCATCACCGCCATCATATGATTATCAGCTTCAGAATCATCACCACTGCCACCATGATCAGCATCATCATCATCAGCAACAACCTCATCATTATGATCATCATCATCATCACCACCACCATGATCCTCATATCCGCAACATCACCGTAGTCCTAATCATCACAATCATCAGCGTAAGAGTCATCACTATCATCATCGTCATCATCACCACACGTTCATCATCATCATCATCATCATCACCACCATCATCATCATCATCATCATCATCAGCATCATGATCATAATCATCATCATCATCATCAGCATCATGATCATCATCATCATCATCATCAACAGCATCATCATCATCATCATCATCATCATCATCATCATCACCACCACCACCACCACCACCACCATCATCATCATCATCATCATCATCATCATCATCAGCATCATCATCATCGCCGCCACCGGCATCATCATTGCCATCAGCATCAACAGTATTGCCGTCATCATCACCATCATCGTCAGCATCACCATCATTGCCATAATCCCACCAGCCCCCTGGGCGTAGGTGGTTTAGGGAGTTTCCTCTTCCATCTTCCCTTCTTCCCCTTCGGGGAGGGGTTTACCCCTCCCCCTAACCCCCTCCCCTGGACCTGGACGGGGGGGTTCGCTGGTAGTTGGAGCGTCCAAAACGGCCTCGGCGAGGAAGCCAAAATCATAGGTTTTACTATGGTTTTGGCCGATTTTAGAGGCTCCCGAGGGGGGATGCTAATTGGGGGACCCCCTTCCTTTGATCGATTACCTCCAAGATGGCCCCAAGAGCGCTCCCAAGGCTCCCAAGAGCGCCCCAAGAGGGCCTCAAGAGGCGCCCAGGAGGCCCCAAGAGGTCCCCTGAAGAGGCTCCCTAGACCCCCAAGAGGCCTCAAGAGGATCCCCGAGGCATCCAAGAATCCCCCAGGCGCTCCAAGAGGACTCCAAAACAACTTCCAAGGGACATCCTAGGAGGCTCTTGTGCACGTCATTGTTATTGTTCCTTCTCATCTTTCTCATCCTCCTCCTCCTCCTCCTCCTTGTCGGCCTACTCCTCCTCCTTCTCCTCCACTTTATCAGCCTCATCCTCCTCCTCCTTTCCTCTTCTCTTCCTCCCCCTCCTCATCCTCCTCCTCCTCCCCCTCCTCCTCATCATCCGCATATTCCCCCTCCTCCCTCCTCCCTCCTCCCACTTGTCCCACCTGCTGCCCCTCCTCCCCCTCCTCCTCCTCCTCCTCATCCTCCTGCGACTCCTCCTCCATCCTCGCCCTCTTAGGTAAGACGGGTCCCCCAGCCCTTTGCTACTCTGTATGCTCCCTCACTTCCCTGATCACCGCAATTCGCCTGGGCATCGTTTTTGGATGGGCTGGTGGTTATACGCGAAGCGTCAAGAATTCATCGTCATCCTCACCGCTTCATAGTTCCCCATCATCATTGCTATCATCATCATCATCATAATCATCATGTCAAGCAGCAGCATTATCGCCATCACCACAACCACCTGCATCATCATCAGCAGCAGCAGCAACAGCAACATCATAATCGTCATCATTTAATCGTTTCATCTTCCTCACCATCAGCATAATCATCAGCAGCATCTTAATCGCCCCAAACACCATCAAAATCATCATCACCATCATCATCATCATCATCATCATCATCATCATCATCATGATCATCATCATCATCTGCATCATCTGCATCATCATGTTCACCAGCATCATCACAGCACTGGCATTATTTAGCAACTGGAGAGCGGCAAGTCGAAAATCACTCCCTTGTCCTCCCTTGAACCAGCCCTGCATCCTCCTCCTCCTCATCCTCCTCTTCCGTCCCCCCCCCGCCCTCCTGTCACTCCTCCTCCTTCTCCGCCTCCTCCTCCTCCTTCTCCGCCATCCCTCAACCACACCTTTTGGGTACCCTGGTACCCTTCCTCCTTTCTACTTTCGTCATTTCCAGCACCCTGTGGATACCTTCCTCCTTCTACTTCGCTCTTCTATGTTCCTCCTCCTTTGGGTACCCTGGTACATTCCTACTTTCATCTTACTTTCATTCCCCTTACATTCCCCTCCGAACATCACGCAGGTTACGATTGCTTCTGGGTGCTCGTGTCTCTTGCCACATTCGTGAGGATGCCGGCGGAAAAAATACCACATGGGGACCCCTGTGAGAGGCGTGCTCAAGACATCAAATAAAGTACCACGTGCAGCAAGTTCACCGGTTAAAGTTGACGATGAAGGACCTCGAGCTCTACAGGATGAATTCCAACATCGTCTTGCTGGAGCTGGGGTGGCGAGCGGCGCCAACATGGCTTGTGCGGCAAGGACGTCTGTCACCTGGAGGCTCTCGACAAGCTCTTGAAGCAAGAGTTGCGGCCGATCCAGGTGGATGGACATCGAGGCCATCAAGGCGCACGGAGTCTCCAAGAAAGACCTCCAGGAAGCCGTGGGTCCGCTGAAGAACGCGGTGGACGAGATCACTAAGAGGGTCGAAGCGCTGGAGACGGATCCGTCCAGGCCAACTTCGGCGAGAAGCGCATCCGCATTGTCGGCGCGATCGGGGGGGCACTGAGCTCGAAGCCAAGCTTCATGACCTGGAACGGCCGTCGACAGCATCGGAGAATACATCCACCATAGTACCTGGCGGTCAACCGCACCCCGCATTTCGAGAGACTGAACACTGGGCACAACAGGCTTTGCAGAACGGTAGGCTCGACGCCCCTACGAACATCTACCCACGGGTCGAAAGAAGTAGGTAGAAACATGAAGTAGGAAGGCGTTGGAAATAGATTGGGTATTCCGCCCGCCTCCTGAAGAGGAGGGAAGAGGGAAAACCACTCGACTCTTGAAGTATGAAGGCGCTGAAAGTAGAGTGGACTCTGGGAATCCCAAAAAATACCTACTTTTAACGACCGAAGGGTACGGGAACGGACCACCAGAAGAGAAGTTCAAAGGCATGATCTTCGTCGAGCCTGGCATGGCCCCGGCGGCGCAGAAGGCGCCAGCACTCCTGGAGGACCTCTGCTCCAAAACGGCCAGCCCAGGCGAAGGCAGTCGGCGGGTCTGGTGCAATTTGGATGCCCCACTTGAGACGAGAATGATGTCTTCGTTACTGCTGAGATTGCGCTACTTGCTCACGGAATGGGGCTTCAACAAGAAGTACTTCAAAGTGGAAGCCGGCACGGGGGGTGCTGAAAGCTGGTGGTAGAGAAGTCGTTCAAGCTTCAGTCGTGAACGAGGCGATGACCACTACGTGATTAAACAAATGATGGGATACTTGGGACGAGCTTCAAAATGCTAGCGAATGGAAGCAGCCCCAGGACCAGGCAAACGAGCGCCTTGCCCTGAGCAGGGTGCAGAAAAGCAAAGGCGCAGGCAAAGGTAAATGACGGTGCCAAGGGCAAGAAGGCAGAGTTTCACCACCCCATCAGAGTCATAATCTTGATGCGGGTATCCTTCAATCGCTTAATTCCGAAACGGGGGGAGCGGGCAAAGATACAAACCTACTCGCTTCGAACACGAAGTCGGTCAACAAAGAAACACAATTGGACGAGAGTACTTGCGATTCAATTACTTTTGGCTCTTGGAACATCCCAGGACTGACACACGTGAAACCAGTAGAACTGATCCGGCATATGGCATAGTATTCTATAGATATACTTCGAATTCCAGAAACCAGGAAGCAAACATCAGACGTTTACACATTCGACAACCACGACGTCATATTGTCTTGAGCAGACGGTGATGACAGAGAGTGGGCGGGGGTCGGACTTATCATAGCGCCGGCAGCCAGGCGGCACGTGGAGTCATTCAAACAAGTATCTCGCAGAATTTGCGTGCTGAAGTTGCGCATGCGGTCAAACACGATCGGGGTTCTTGGCTCATGCGCTCCACATGATTTGAGGCACCTGCAAGAGAGAATCGACTTCTTCAACGAGCTCGACAAAGAGTGCCGATGCTGCCCGGCAAACTGATTCAAAGTTGTTATGGGTGATCTAAACTCGCGGGTTGGCCTCGCAAAAGTTGGGGAGGATGACGTGGTTGGCAGCTTTGGATGGGGACGCGAAGCAATACACGAAGTGGAGGTCCCAAATAGAGAGAACTATGATTAGAAGTTTGTGGTGGAAATACCCTTGTGATCGCAAACACGTTCATCAACCAACAATTGGAAAATAAAGTTACATGAAGGGACCCAGGGACACACAAATAAATACACACAAATAACGTGAGCCCCCATATTTTCCCATATTTTCTAGGTCTTCGTCTTCCCCCCCACTTCCCATATTTTCGTATATTGTCCTGGGGGTCGACGATTAATTGTGTCTGTGTGTTTCTTTCCCTCCTGATGCATACCGGGAGGCAGGGGTACCAGCAGAAGGCCCGATTGGCGAATTCACCCACAGCATTCTTGATTATTCTTGTGTGGACCCAGACTGCTGGACAAGATCGAAACTTTGGGAAGTCACCGCAGAGCAGCTCTGGCTACTGATCATTACTTGGTCACGTGCACCCTGGGACTGGACGCACCATGAGCACGCCAAGCACATAAATATGCACATGATGTCAAAGCACTCGAAAAAAACAGTGCCCGAAAAGCATTTACAAAAAAAATCATGGCGAGTGCAACTACAGCAAAGAACAGCCAAAATATGTGGGACACTACCAAGCAAGCATTTGAACGAGCAGGAGATGAACTATTCCGCCGGGAAAACATAGCAAGACAACCATGGGTTGCCCAGCGCACGATAGACTTGATAGACAAGCGAAGTTTGGCACGCTCCGCAGACAATAGCCGAAGAAAAGTCATTGCTCAAGGAAGTGCGGAAATCTGTGAAGCGGGACAAGACGGAGTTGATTGATGCGACCATATCTTCGGGGGATTGGGCGTCTCTGAAGCGTGCATGCAGGCCGAAACCGCACAAGCAGGGGAGACTCAGCAACCTGGCGCGCGAAATCGTTGACAGCGAAGAAAGAGTGGAGACCATGGCCAAATATCTGGAGAACATACCATGGAAACTACGTATGGCGACAACGCTGGACCCGAATCCGGTGGGTGCTCTGATGCACATTGCTGATGCCGGTTTTACTCGAAAAGAAGTGGGAATCACAATATCGAAACTCAAGCTGGGAAAAGCATGTGGGCCAGACGATACACCGGCGGAGTATTAGAAAGCAGTGGCACAATATCCGCATGGACTGCAATGGATCGCACAACTAGTAAACAAATGCTGGAATGAGACGCAAGTGCCATCTGATTGGCGACATGCTGTGAGATCCACCATATACAAGAGCAGAAGCCCTGTTGATCAGCGTGACAGTTATAGTCCAATCAGCCTGCTGTGCGTCATGTACAAGGTCTTTGCTAGCCTCTTGTTGGCAAGACTTCAAAATGCAGGCGCCGAAGACCGACTCACAACAACACAATTTGGGATCAGGAGGAAGCGGGGCACGTCCGATGCAGTGCACGCAGTACGCCGTTATATTGAGATGTCGCACGCTGATCGTGAAGGAAAAGTAGCACTTCTCGCGCTGGTCTGGAAAAAAGCGTTTGACTCTATTAACGTGGACGCTCTGCCCGAAGAGCTCGAAAAAATTAGGGTGCCTAATAATGCGCTTAGCATGATCCGGGAGATATACAGAGACAAATTATATCCGTCGCAAATGGCCCGCGGAGATCGCGATAGCGGAACCAATTATCCGGCATTTCTCAAGGTTGTCCATTATTGCCATGTCTCTTCGTCATGGTCATGAGCGTGCTCATCGACAATGCAAAGAAGTTGGAAGAATACACGCTGAGCTCATTAGCTTCTGGTGACCTTGCGATCCTCCTGCACGCGGACGACACGCTTCTGGTGGGGCGCCACGAAAGACCTATGCAGAAGGCTCTGGATGCGATAGCAGCAGCAGGCAAAGAAGTCTGCATGGAACTACACTGGAAACATTCCAACTTTTACAATCGAGGTGCAAAGTTGTACTGCGAGACCCCAGTGGCAATGTCATTGACCCCGCTAGACACATTCAATATTTTGGTACACATATTTTCAATTCTGGAAGGCTCAAGCAAGAGCTCAGCCGCCGGCTTGGGGCAGCTTGGGGCGAGTTCCAGAGATATACAAGGGCATGGAAACACACGTCGATCCGCATTTCAAGAAAATTGGAATTCCTTGGGGCACTCATCACGACCAAAGTCATGTATTCGCTGAATTCCGCGTGGTTGAACACATTCAGACAGGCGGCGTCTTGATGGATTCCAAGCGAAATGTCTTAGAAGTATATTGAACATCCAGCACTTTTACATTTCAAGGCTATCGAACAACGCGGTATTAGAACAGGCAGGCGCGAGACCTTACAGCGACCAGCTGCTAAGACATCAACTTCTATGGTTTGGACACATCGGCCGCTGCAGGGATGACGACGTGCTTCGGAAGCTAACGCTCCAACCAGGGAGCGCGAAACCTGACAGATTCTAACAGGCGGGCGCCCGGGCGTCCCAGGCATGAGTGGGCGAAGTGTGTATACAATGTGATTCGCAGTAGTTTTGGTTCCGACTCTGCACTGGTGGACTGCATGGCACACGAACGAACGTGGCGTCAGTTTGCAACAAAGTTTGCGCTTGACGGCCGCGCTGCACACTGACCTTCTTGCCCTGGCAGTGCGCGGTTTCGATTGCCCACGCGCCGAATGGCGTATGGCTTGTCGCTCGCTCGCACATCCTCCCCGTCGAACATTTCCTCGTGAGTG
Organism: Prorocentrum cordatum; assembly: GCA_963575745.1. Lineage (NCBI taxonomy): Eukaryota > Dinophyceae > Prorocentrales > Prorocentraceae > Prorocentrum > Prorocentrum cordatum. Next base: position 149,345 of record CAUYUJ010017790.1, read on the forward strand.
TCTTCGCCTCTGGCTTACCTGCTGGGCGCGTCAGCCTACCATCCGTGACAGCATCGTGCTCACGTGGCCTGGGCTTGTTCAAGAGTTGAGAGCCTTGCCACCGAACCAGAGGACACGGCACATCCGTGGCCCTCAGGGTGCAGTGATCTGTTACCTTCTGCAGGCTGGGTGGTGACCAAATTCACCGACGTGCTGGACCACACCGACGGCGGACGACGGTCAAGAGCACACATGACAGTTTTCGGCTGACAATCTCACGGGCATTGAGCACTTAGACGTACCCAACGCCTTTTTCGACGAGTATGAGCGTACTGTGCAGAACGATCTGTGGACACGTGCAGCTCAGCACCATGAAGGAGCAGGACTTGAAGGTGGGGCCTACAATCAGTCGTACCGTCGTTTGCTACGGCACCTTGAGGGAGCTCCTGGTGGACGACGACTTGCAGGCCTTATGCTTGCGATTGCCGTCGGGGCCACGTGGCCTCGCACACGGCGACAGGAGCGGGCCAAGCAGGAGATGTCCCAGGATTGCCTTCGGTGCCGTGGTCATCGTGAGACTGCTTTTCATCGTGTGTGGGCCTGCGAAGGCCGATGCAAGCATGACATATAGCAGCTCACGGAAAAGTATGTTGGAGAAGCCTACACTCAGGGGGAGGCTGACGCCTGCTTCTGGACCAGAGGCCTCATCCGAGCTGCGTGGCTTTCTGTGGAGGCCCCGCAGGAGCATGAGAGTTGGAGCACCACTGGCGATGACTTCGTTGAGGGGTGCTTCGGCGAGGGCACGCGCGAGAAGCCCCCCTACATCTTCGGCGACGCCAGCGGGGGGCGCGAGAGTCGTGACCCACGGCTTCGGCGTGTGGGATGCGGACTGGCCTGCCTGCACGACCTCGCCGACGACATGGAGTTGTTCCTTGGAGTGTGGGGAGGCCTGCCAGGCCCTCGGCAGACTGTGCCAAGAGGAGAGCTCCTCGCTTTCTACTTGGCCCTGAGGGGCAGTCGTGGGCACCTCATCTACACGACCGACAACGAAAGTGTTATCATCGGTTGGTACAGTCATCGGTATCGGAGCCCAGAGGGACCAGACACTGATTTGTGGTGGCAGATCGGAGTTCATCTCGACCAGCATCCTGGGCTTCAGTGCACGATGCTCTCCGTCCACTCGCACCTCGAGGCCGACGACGTGCTGCGGGGCAAGGCGCCTCGCCTGCCGGTGGAGGGCAATGCTATGGCTGACGCCTTCGCCGCGCTCGGAGCTGATGGTGCAAGAGTGCTTGAAACGAGTCGTGCCCGTGTCCAGGCCACTGAGCATAAAGCGTTCTTGGTTAGAATGAGGATTCTCCAGAGCACTATCGAGACGTTAGCAGTTGAGCAGGAGCACGAGAAGAGCCTCGGTAGGAAAGCTGCCCGCCGTGTCCAACCTAGGCCTCCTGCCCCTTCTGCCTGCGCAATGTTCTCGTCTCAGCATGTCTTGTGTGAGTCGAATGCCACTAAGTGTAGCAGGTGTAAGGGTACAGCCACCAAAGCGAAGCGTAAGGACTGGCTAACCTCCTCCTGTTTTGACATAATTAGAGTGGACGGGATGTTGCTCGATCCCCCCACTGGGCGGCGGGTGCACATCGCGGGGGGTTCTCCCGATCCGACACATAATTTGAGGCATCACGCGGGTCTGGGAGTCTGGTTATGTGCAGCGTGCGGGTTCTATGCGGCTCAGCAGCTTAAGAAACTAGCAAAGCCGTGTGTTGGGCGTGTTGAAGGTAATCGGACCGATTATCTTGATAGGATTTCGCGTGGAAGTTGGCCCAAAGCTTACAGCAGAGCTGAGCAAGCAGAAATTTGTCGTTTAAGTTGTTTGTCCCCGACCTAGTCGCTATATCCAGAACTCCAGAACTCCTCCTCCCCCTCCCCCTCCCCCCTCAAGCAACCGTGTGGGTTGGGACCTCTTGGGGCACAGACCCCGGCGCGCCTCGGCACCTCCACGCAGAGCTCGAGGGACTTGCCTCGGTGTTCGCCCACACCGGACCGCGGTACGACTACACCCTGCGAAATGCTTAAGAAATAATGGGTTAAGAGATTCATAATCTCAGAATTTTATTAAAAGACCCAGGATGTCCATTAAAATCTTAAGATTTGCGTTGAAACATGAAGAATCATCGAGACTCTGGCCGAAAACGCAAATTTTCTTAAGCATCGCCTAGGGTGTAAGACGGAGGCATCATGGCAAAGCATAATCAGTGGTCACGATGTGGAGGATGTGGCCGTTGCGCGTGGAACAGCATCCTAATTCGCAGCGCCAACACCTGTTCCCACTGCCACGCGGAGGTTGAGATCTACCGTGGAGGCGGCAACCGTCGCAAGACGGTCGCGTCCGAGGGCCAGCCGCAGGCGGGGGCCGAGATCTTCCACGACGCGTTAGAGGAGCCAGCCAGCATCCTGAAGCCCCGCAGCCACAGCCCGTCGCCTGGAGGGAAGGGGCGGCGAACAGCACATGGCAAGGACCAGGAGATGCCCGTGCACGAGTTGCTCCAGCAGGCCACCGGGGCCACCAGCGACCCCCAGCTGCAGCAGACGCTGAAAGGACCAGCTCGAGCGCCTGGGCTTGCTGAACAGCTCGCCCGAGACGCCCAGCCTCGTGGACAGCCTCCAGAAGGCAGACGGGGCCTACAGTCATCGGCCTGACCTAAGGAACGATACATAAGGAACGAAACCCCTTCTTTTACCCCAAGGAATAACGCAGAAGGAACGGCACATAACACATAACGCACAAGGAGCTGTAAACAACGCACGCAAGCCGCAGGAACGACTGAGCCCCTTTTGAAAAGCAAGCGTTCCTTACTCAAGCCGCTCACTGCACCGCCGCGCAGGGCACCTCCACGAGCAGGCGGCCGCCTCGGCCCCTCGCCCTCGAGCCCCGCCTCGAGGCCGCGAGAGCCAAGGCCGCGGGCGGCCGCAAACCGCCGCGCGGAGGCCAGAAAGGCCGAGGCGGCGGCGACCGGGGCCCCTGATCATGTCGGGGAGACGTGAGACTCGGGTACGGGGGACGCGGGCTGGCCTGACGGGGCCCATCACAAAAAGGACGAGACGCCATCTGAAATTTGACGCGAGCCCCCACTGCATACGCCCCACGAGAACTGGAGCGTCAAAAAATCAGGACGCGCTCGTCAAAAAACGTCGGCAAACCCGAGTTCCGGCACACCCGAGTCTTACGTTCCCCCGATCATGCTGCAGGGGCCCCAGGTGTTCCAGCAGCGGGAGCTGACGACGAGAAGCGCGAGGAGAACCCCGCGCCCACGTTCAGGCTTGATTGGGGCGAGGAGTTCCTCAGCCAGCTCGGGGAGCTCGAGTGAACTGAGGACGAGCGCAAGAACCTGGAGGAGCTCCATCAGGACCCCAAAGCGACCCGCAGCGACCTCGACACGAGGAGCCAGCTCATCACCACCTGGCTCGAGCAGGCCAAAAAGTTCAAGAAGGCCATCAGCGCGCGCACGGCCGAGAAGGGGAAGCCCCGGAGCGACGAGGCCGCGGGCCCGAAGGCGAAGGAGGCGCGGGACGTCGAGGCCGAGCTCCAGCAGGCCACCAACGCGGCCGTGCCCGCCGAGCCTGCGGCGCCCCCCACGGAGCAGCAGGACAAGCTCAAGGCCGAGGCCACGACGCTGTCCGGGGCACGGTTCGCCGCCCGAGCCCGGGCCTCCAAGGCCAAGGGCAAGGGTTCGGCGAACGCTGCTGCGACAGGTTCGACAGCCCCCCCGCCAACGGATTGACAAATGGAGAAGGGGGAGACCTCGACCCCAGAAGTCTGAGGCCACCAACGCCAGCGACGAGACACACATGCTCGTGGGGAGCATCGCTGAGCTCTCCGACAAGTTCTGGCAGTGCCTGCGCGGCCACTACTCGCAATTTTCGCTCTGGGGAGTCGTAGAGACTCACATTCATGATCAGCAAGAACTTCGGGCCTGGGATGCGAAGGCCAGGCGTGAGAGCTCCGATTGTATTCTAATCCAGCTCGATCGCCTGGTAAACATGTCTCCAGGAATACGGTCCATCGTTCCATTGAAGGAGGGGAGGTGGTGCTCGCTCGCCGTCACCGCCAATGCCAGCTTCTACCTGAGGCCAGAACTGCAGTCAGCCAGGTTTCGGCTAATGGCGACCAAATGTTTGATGGTTTTCTGCCCATTGTACCCCACCTGGTGGGCTACAGCACACTGTTCATTCTCTGGTACGGGCACTCGTCTGCGGGCATGCAGGGGCCCAACCGCCTGCGATATGGACGGCTCGGTGGTCTACTCAAGGCTGTCAGTCTTCCATGGGTGGTGATAGGCGACTTCAACGTGCCGCCAGACATCCTCCAGGACTCGCAAATCGCCCGCGAGGTGGGCGGCCAGGTTCGCGTCGCTCATGGGGGAGGGGCGTGCGCGCAGAAAAAAACATAGCATATTCTCTCCTTGATTACATGCTGTGCTCATCATCGGCCATCCCTTGCATCGAGGATTTTCGGCAGGTTCGCGATGTCCCGTGGCGCCCTCATGTTGGCGTCCTGAGGAGTTCGGGCCTCCAGCTTCTCACGCGTGTTTTGGATTGGCCTCGCGGGATCCCCCAGGTTGGGCGCCCGCGTGCTTCTCCTGTCTCGGGGCCCAGGAATAATGGGTGAAGGCAGGGCGCCAGGTGGCCCAACAAGAGGCATATGAGAAGCGCTGCCAACAACTTACTGATCGGTTTGGGGACTGTTTCGGTAAACAACAGCCGACTTCCAATCGCAATTTTGAACTAGAGGGTGCCCAGGAGCCTGAGGGGCCAGGCGGTGTCGATGACACCCAAGTAAGCCAGCCTGAGTGGCCAGACGAGCCAGATTCTTGGGCTGATGAATCCGATTTCGTTTGCCCCATCTCATTTGCTTCTCCCGTCGCGCCTCCCCCCGAGCGACCGCCAGACCACCGCGCCCAGGCCCAGTGACGGCGACAGCAAGCTTACCGAGGCCACCCAAAATGCTGCTGACGGTCAGGGAAGGGCTTTACCGCATGCTTGCCACGAGAGCCCCCACCCCAATTCGCGCCAGCCCCCCGAAGTAGGACTTGACAGCAACAGCTGTGATCATTCGGCCACCCGAGAGCCAGAGCCTACAGAGCCCTCCCGCCCGACCGAAAGAACTCACGCTGGCCCCGGCGCCCCGACTCCCATGCCAAGTTTCGTCATCCCTGATGACATGCGGTGTCGCACGCGTGAGGAGATCGGGTTTGCGTCTGGAGCTAGTTGTCTAGAATCTGCCCACCCTCCGCTGCTGTCTTCCGCAGCATTTCGGCTCCATGAAACGCACCCCGCTTCAATTTCAGACATGCATGCCGCGTTTGCTACCTCGGTCGGGCACGCGATCAGCAGACGCCACGGCCAGGCCCCCTCGGGCGCGCGCCGCGCCCACGGACCGCAGCACAAGGTTCAGCCCATGCAGATGGCCGCCCATCGGCGCCAGCAGCGGCTACGCGATGCGCGCGCCCAGTGGTGGACGCGGCCCCTAACGGTCCTGCGCGGAGCACTGCGGCGCGCAGCGCGCAGCAACGGGCCTGTCCAACCCCAGGGCTACCAGCAGGCGTGCGTGAAGCTGCTCCATGGGGCTCCTGAGCGCGTCCTAGATGTCTTTCGACCACAACGAGACCCACCGTGGGAACGGTGGCGAGAGCTCCTAGCTCAGGGCGCTGCCGAGACGGCGGTGGTCCTTGAGTCCTGGGGGCGATGTGCCAGACGCGTGGCAGACCGCGTCCAACGACAAGTCATCGTTGTGCCCTTGCGTGATTTCAGATCCTGGGTCCAGGAACCGCGAGCGAATGGAATGCTGCACAAATCTCTGAAGCCGATTAACGCGCCAGACACTGAATGTGTTCCAGGTGCTGGAGTGGCTGCCCACCCTGTCGAGATCATGGGCGCGAAGGCGAAGAAATGCATTGATCTCTGGGCCCCGCAACAGGCCGACCTCAGGACGACTCGCAATATGTTTAACCGCGCACGCGCAGTTGCCGACGACGACCCACTGCCCAGTATCACTCCAGCAATGATAGTAGACGCCTGCGGCAGGATGAAGGCCCCCCCCAGGCCTAGGGGTCGACAGTTTCACGCCAGTAGACTTTCAGCGACTACCTCCGACAGCGCTTCAGCAGATGGCACTACTACTGGCAGCCGTCGAAACTACACTCACGTGGCCGATGCAGACGCTAGTCATCCTGGGCAAGCTCACGCCCAGGAAGACAGGGGCAGATCGCGCTATAGGAACGACTTCGATGCTTGGGGGAGCTTGGTCGGTGACCAGGGAAACACATGTTCCAGAATGGGCGCAGTGCCGCACTGCGGGCTGGGGCGCGGCCATCAGAGGACATTCATGCTTACAGGCGGCGCTCCTCCGCGCCATCGATGAAGAAGTTGCTCATACTTTCAGGATGACAGATTCACATGCGACGCTTGACGTTGCGCCAGCGCCTGCCGCTCACGGGGGCAGCTCGATCGCTAGATGTCCCGCCCATCGCCCTATATCTTGACCTGGCCAAATGCATTTCCCCACGAGCACTGGAACAGAGGGGCGCGGCGTCAGACATCTTTGAACCATCGCAGTCAGTGGTCCAGGGCCTGCGAAGTGGGACGCGTTTCGCGAAGGCACTGACCCGCTATGTCATGCAGAAAATAACATTGGCACGTCCCAGAGTGAGCCATCGGATATGGGTCGGCGATTTGCCTCAGAAGATGTCAGGTTCTAGCCGTGCCGTGAAGGACATGTGATCTATTGTGCCGCCCACGCGTGCCAACTGCTGGAGGCGAGAGGCCTCAAGGTTGCCCCGAAGCCTATCAGCGCGAGCTCGGCGACGGAGTATACCAAGGCCATCGCCCGTGGAGTCCGCAGGCGGGTTCACCAGATCAAGGGAACCACGCAGGCGGCATACCTGGGCGCCGACTTCGGACGCGGACGCCATGCCCGTAGCACGCGGCGCATGAGGGAGTACAAGCACCAGCTCATGCCGAACCAGATCTGCAGGTTCGCCAAGGCGTCCAGGCGCTTTAGGGCGACGGCCAAACTGCAGGCGCAGGGAGGAGGCCTCCCTGCTGACCTGTATGGCCACCAGGTGCACGGCGCTTTCGGAGAGCAGATGCAGCTGGTGCGACGACGGCCAGCGCCCACGACGGTGCTTGAGCTCAAGGCCTCAGACCAGGACCCAGCGCTGATGCTGCCAGTTCAACTCGTGGGCCAGTGGCTGAAGTCGTGGCGAGCCCATCCCAACCTCAGAGCGGGTATTCGTAAAGTTTGGAATTAGATCTACACACAATTGCTGAATCTCAACCCTGCAGACCAATCTCGTAACGTGCGTGGCCCAATCCGGCAGTGACCTTAATCTTGATGAGAGCGGGCTGGGACCCGCAGAAGCCGCACCAGTGGAACTACACCACAGACGCGGGCACGACAGAGCAGTGGCAGTTCCCAGACGAGTCCTACACAGGCGATGCACACAAATACCGACACGACCACTTACTGCAAGACCTGCTACGATCAGTATCCCAGAAGCGCTGGGAGACTGCGAGCCAGCACTACGCTGGCGGCGGGCTGAAACGCGGGGTGGACATGAATTCGTTCCAGAAGCTGGGTGTTCCAACTTAAGGCCTCACCACGTGGACACAAACTGTCAGAGACTGTGGTCACGATTGCTGCAGCAAGGTGCTGGCCCAAAGCGAAGAAAAAGACAATTGATACGGAACTTCCAAGGTACCGAGGTATGCGACAGGTGCCAACGCTGTTCTGAAGCATTGCTACATCGGCATTGGGAGTGCGAAAAGAACGTGAGATCACCAGCACATGAGGCTAGCGCCAAATACGTGCCTGCCGCCCCTGCCCAGGCGAATGGTGACGAGGCGCTCTGGCTCCGCAGTCTCCTTCCAGCGCCCTGGGCGTGGGCCCCAAAAGCCCCTTGATCGTGACGCGTGGGTGGCCCGACGGCGTGCCTGCTGTTGCAGGTGGGTGCCTCTGGGCACGGGGCCCAAAGTGAGCCCCTGCTGGTGTCTGTGGATGCGTCGGGCGGGCCTGAGCCCAACTGGCCCAGGCTCCGACGCGTCGGCCTCGCGACCGCCTGCTTTAACTCACGAAGGCCCCTGCCCATCCAAGCCTCCACGATGGGACTCCCAAGCGGCACTCGACAAGTGGCCGCCCGAGAGGAAGGTCGTGCTCTTCGTTCGGCCTTGGAGAGCTCTACTGGCGATATGCGGTATGTTACAGAGTTCGAACCGCTTGCTGCGGGGTGGCACACTGGAATGCACGAACGCCCACACGGCCCTGGCACTGACCTGTGGGCACGCACCCGTGATCAATTGCGTGCCCGGCCTCCTGTCTGCATTGCGGTAGTTTTTACACACAGTCACCAGACCGAGGAGGACATCGTGCCTCAACGCGCTGTCGGCACACATGCTCTGGCCAACACAGTTGCATATAGCTTGGCCGTCGCCGCCGCCCACCTTGCCCGCGACTCCTGCCCCATCCGCCAGGAGATTCACTTGCCGGAAAGTCGTGCCATGCATGTGCATATGCGGCTCCGCCGTGCCACGCTCGGCTGCTTCCGTGCTGAGCAAGAGCTTGCCCAGGGTGCCAGGGAGAGAATGAATGAGGGGGTACCCCCTCCTCCCCGAACCCCTCCCCGCCCCTCTGCTGCTATGATCTCCTCCTTCCGCTCGGCTCCTCGGCTCTCGGAGTGCCAACGTAAGTGTTTGAGATGTTACAGTTCAGCGTCGTTTGCTACAGCTGAGGAGTGGAACCTGCCAGGAGCTCGTCAATGTGGACGGGACCCGTTACGCCCCAGCCCAAGGGATGCGTATACATGTAGCGGGGGGCTGGCTGCATCCAACCCATCTCCTTCACTACCATTCTCAAGTGAAAGTGTGGTTCTGCGGCTCGTGTGGGGCCATAGCTGGTCAACAGATTTGTTCCTTGGGCAAGCCATGGTTGATCCACCCCACTCGTACAGGCCGCACGTACCTTCGTCGCTTAGCTGAGGGGCTTCCCCCCAAGAGCCATGGCAAGGCTGGCCCATCGAGGCAGCGACCAGGGGCCCAGCTTTAAGCGATAACCAGACTTGTTTCGCAACGGGGATCTCAGTCTCAATCTCCTCCCCCTCCCCCCTCTTCCTTCCCCTGCTCCTCCTTCCCCTCCCCCTCCCCCTCCTCCTCCTCCTCCTCCTCCTCCTCCTCCTCCTCCTCCTCCTCCTCCTCCTGCTCCTGCTCCTTATCCGCCTCCCCCTCCTCTTCCTTCTCGCCTCCTCCTCCTCCTGCTCCCTATCCGCCTCCCCCTCCCTCTTCCTCCTCCTCCTCCTCCTCCTCCTCTTCCTCATCATCATCATCAGCATCATCATCATCATCATCATCATCATCATCATCATCATCATCATCATCATCATCATCATCACCATCATCACCATCATCATCATCATCACATCATCATCATCAGCATCTTCATCATCGTCATCATCATCATCATCATCATCATCATCATCATCATCATCATCATCATCAGCATCATCAGCATCATCATCATCATCATCATCATCATCATCATCATCATCATCATCAGCAGCAGCAGCAGCAGCATCCCCTCCACCCCCCTCCTCCTCCTCCTCCTCCTCCTCCTCCTCCTCCTCCTCCTCCTCCTCCTCCTCCTCCTCCTCCTCCTCCTCCTCCCCTCCTCCTCCTCCTCCCCCCCCCCGGCTCCTCCTCCTCCTACCCCTCCTCATCCTCCTGCTCCTCCTCCTCCTCTTCTTCCTCCTCCTCCTCCTCGCCTCCTCCTCCTCCTCCTGCTCTTTATCCGCCTCCCCCTCCTCCACCTCCTCCTCCGCCACTTGGAGGAAGAGCAGCAGCAGGAGAGGGGAAGAAACAGGGGTGCCCTGAAGGAGGAAGGCCCCAGTCCGCACAGCTAGCTGCTGCGCTTGGGCGGTTCTCAGTCCGCCACTGTGGCGGGACTGGAGGAAGTCTCGGGCGCCGCGGGCTTTCTCAGAGCGTTCCAGAACGCTCTGCAGGCGCTCTGCAGGCGCTCTGGAGCGGATGTGTCCTCGTCCCAGCCCCGCCCGAGCATCGCTGATGCATCCTGGGTCAACTTTGGCCTCATCCTCCTTCAATATCAGCCAGTGTCGAATCGGGAGTAGGGGAACGAATAATGACAAAAACATGAAAACTCGGAGGTCCGCGCGGATTTCTCGGATCGGCGCTGGATCGGAATGCGCATCGAGAGGGCCGCATCGGCACAGGGTCGGAATGAGGAGGAGGGAGGAGGGAGGAGGGAGGAGGAGGAGGAGGAGGAGGAGGAGGAGGAGGAGGAGGAGGAGGAGGAGGAGGAGGAGGACCAGTGTAAATCGGAGAGTCTTCAACGATGTTGGAATTAACCCTCCCTCCAGGCTCCCTCTTCATAGGCCCCATACAACGGCTCATTTCCATTGAGGGAACTGCCGCGTTGGAAGACAACCGTTTGAAGACCGTAAGCATGCCAAAACACAGTTCTCGGGATTGCCACGCCTCGGATCAACCTGGCTGCTGCGTCCAGACGATCTGGAATCGTGTCAGAACGCCATTTGTCAGACGTCGACACCGCGAATCAACATGACGGTTACACCCACATAATAATCCTGAATCCTTCCGAAACACCTTTGATCATGGGAGTCCGTGAGACTCTTGCAAATTCTTGAAACGAATGTGCGCGGCGCTCAGGCGAGAACCAAATGTTGAAAACCATCCGCCCTCAATCCGTGAAACTCTTGCAAATCGTCAAAACGGCGCCGCCGAAATCGGCGCCGCAGCTAACCTAACTAAATGAATCCGCTAGGACCCCTACAGAGGCAAGCTCTGATTGGGGAATGTGCGCGGCGCTAGGCGAGAGCCACAGCTTGAAAACGCCCCGCCCTCAATACATGAAGCTCTTGCGTTGGTTTAAACGAGTGTGCACGGCGCTAAGGCGACAGCCACATTTTGAAAACCACCCACCCTCAATCCGTGAATCTCTTCAAATTTTTAAAACGAATGTGCGCGGCGCTAAGGCGAGAGCCACATTTTGAAAACGACCCGCCCTCCATCTGTGAAGCTTTTGTTTTTCTTTACGCTTCAGAAGTCGTAAGTGGTGAGGAAGTCACAGGTAAAACGCCCGGCCCGCCCCAAAAACTGTCCTCAGGGTGCGACAAGGAGAAATGATTCATAAGGAAAAGGAATGGAGGAGGAGGAGGAGGAGGAGGAGGGAGGGGGAGGAGGAGGAGGAGGAGGAGGAGGAGGAGGAGGGGGGAGAGGAGGAGGGGGAAGAGGAGAGAAAGGGGAGGAGGAGGAGGTGGAGGAGGAGGGGGAGGAGGGGGAGGAGGGGGAGGGGGAGGAGGGGGAGGAGGAGGAGGAGGAGGAGGAGGAGGAGAGGAGAGGAGGGGAGGAGGGAGGAGGAGGGGAGGTGGAGGAGGGGAGGAGGAGGGGGAGGAAGGAGGGAGGAGGGAGGCGAGGAGGAGGAGGAGGGAGAGGAGGAGGAGGAGGAGGGGAGGGGAGGAGGAGGGGGAGGGAGCGGAGGAGGAGGAGGAGGAGGAGGAGCACGACGCAGTAGAAGGTGAGTCCAAGCCGCCCGAACCCACTCTACATCAGATAAAATCAAAACTCGAGGGCCCAGGATCGGTGCCAGCCAGGCCCCAGGACCCTCAGCCGCTACCTAGGCGGCAGCCCACTCCTCAACTTCACGAGGCGGGCCTTCTGGGCGCTGAGAGTCTTGGGGACCTCCGAGGGTCCCTGACAAGGGGCCTTGAGACCAACCACTCTCCCAGACTCCCCAGCGAAGCAAGCACACCGCTCGCAGAAAACGTACACCCCAGCCTCGGCCATCCGATGGCCGAGGTTGCGGAACAAGGCCACGTCGGCAAAACGCCGCGCCCCAGAGTCCCCCCCAGAGCCAGACGACCAGGCAGGGCCCGTCTCAAGGACCCTTGCCGCCGCCTCCAAAGCGACGTGGACCGCATCGGAGGTAGGCCTCCAATCGGAGCACCGCGAGAAAGCACGGGCGGCCTGCCAGCGCTGCACCTCGGTCGGAGTGCAGCGCGCCGAGCAGGACCTGAGGGCGCGGAGACCAGCTGCAGTCCTGGTCGAGACACCACAACGCCTGCACCTCCATTCCTGGGCGGCATCACTCCTATACATGCTATGGCACGCAAGTGGCTCTCCAGGCTCTAAAATCTCAACAGGGGTCGGGCGGGGGCCAGGCCTCAGACGAGAACGAGCAGCCCTCTCCGACGACGACGACGCCCCAATCCCCAAGTCGATGGCCCGACCCCCAGCCCAAGCCAAATATTTGGCATACTCCTGGCACCCCTTAAGTGCAATCCGAAACAGATCTACTGTGCCCTGCCCAACCATCTGGCTGGCAGCACCAGCCTTGGCAAAGAAATCAGCCCAGGCATTGCCCAGGACATACATAAAAGGCGGGCCAGATCCAGGGGTCGCAAGGGCCGCCTCGGGCAGGTCCCTATGGGCAGGACACCAGTGCGTCATGGGCGGGACCCCTCCGCGACGCACGACCGCCGCCCGAATCTGCCGCCACACGGCAGCATGCTCGGCCCCTGGACCTTCAGACACCGCACCCCACTCCTGCGCTTCATTGGCCAGGCCTAACAGATCAGCGACGACGACCTGCAGCGACGGGATATTTTCCACCGCCCGCAAGTATGCAACCCGCTCGGCTTCGCCAACTGTCTGACTGGCGCCTCCGAGTCTGCCATAGCACGCTCTTAGTGGCGTGCCCGACGCGCTCAGCTGGACAACGCCCCAGCCGCACGCCCTAATCTCTGGTTGAGACGACCACATGCCTGACCCATCCGTGAACGCGGCATTGGACCACTGCAAGGGATCAGATTCCCAATCCCCCCACCAGAAAATCGGTGGGTCGCGCGGAGGGTCAGGAGGGTTCATCGGGAGCAAAGGGAGCCCAACCGACAACTCAAAACTCTCGGGGTCCAGAGCGGCCCCTCGGCGCCCAACAGGTCCTTGGTCAAAAAACCTATCACGAGTTTTGACCAGGGACTCAGAAATCGGAACTGCATCTTCGAATTCCAACAACTGCTCACGCAACACAGGGCATTCGAGCAGCAAGCGACCACACGTCTCTCTGTCCGCCCCGCAGCCCCTACACTTAGGATCGGGGGCGAGCCCTTTGTCATGCAACTTAGCCTGGGGCCACCAGGAGTCGGACCAAAGAGACCGAAGGATTCCCGCCGACCTGGGGTTTTTGAGCGCGGTCCACTTGGACCCAGCACAGGCGCGGATCCCACGGGGCCACAACTCAGCGCCCGCGGGGAAAGCAGGGAAATGAGCCTGGATCCGACGCATCTGCCAGCGCTGGATGCCAGCACGTAGAAACTTGATTAAATGTTGCGGATCAGTCTGCAGCAGAGAATACACCATTCCCTGATCGGAACGGATAAGCACAGACGACTCCATGCACCAGTCAACGCGGAGGAGAGACAAAGCCACCACCGAAAGCGGGCCCGAAGCGTGGAGCCAGGAGAATTTCTGACCCCGCTTTTCGGCCAGGGCCCTCCAAGCCCTCTCGAGGGTACCCAGGGACACAGTCTGCATCCACACCACCTGGGCGTAGTGTTTGACTGGGGCAATCGTGGCTTCAAAAATCGGGTCACACCACGGATCCGACTGAGACGCCAAGTAGACCGTCAAGGACCCCCCACGACCCTTGGCGCCAACCAAAGCCCCCGCAGCAGCTCTCAACTTCCGAAGCTCGGCGTCCGTGGTCCCAGAAACTGCACAGCAGTGACTAGCGCCTGGCAGAAGTCCAGTGCGCCACAGAACAGAAACACGAGTCCCCGCAGCCTTCTGCAGAGGGTAAACACGCTTCATCCGACGACCTAACTTAGCGATCCTCTGTCGGGTGAGCGGTCTCCTGCGCTCACGCCCCGATAGCTCGTGGCCAAGATTGCGCATGTTACGCTTGGCTTCCAGCCGAACAGCTCGGGCCCAGGGTTTTGAGGCCTGCAGGACCTTGCGATTGGCCACCGCGTAGCCAGACTTCCCCGAGGCCGAGTCCTGGAGAACGATCCCGAGGGCTTAACATCAGCTTTAAAGTTAGCCAGCGCATTAAAGAGCTTCGAAACCCCCCCCCCGCCTCCTCCCCAACCCACTGAATCGTGAGGTCGTCGACCGCACGCACGACGCCACTCGCTCGGAGGCGCAGGGTGAGGAGAGTGAGAAGGGAGGTGGAATGGGCACAGCCTGCAAGCATGCCCTGCCAAGAAACAAAGGGCTCTGAATAGGAGGTGAAGGCCTTCAGTACCCTCGGCTGGCGATGGTATTCAATCACCATCCAGGCCAGGCGCAGCGGAAAACCATGGTGGCGGGCCTCACAGATCAGCTCGCCAGGGCTGACGGACTCGTAGGCCTTCCACGCGTCCACCGCCGCCGTCGCCGTGTGCCAGCCGAGCAGCGACGCAACCTCCACCATCAGGTTATGCTCGAACGCCGCCGCCGAAGAAGTACGACCAACGCCTCCAGCTCCCCAAACATCACGAAGGTCAGTACGAACCACCCACTGCCGACTGATGGAGCTGCGAGCCTTAGCCCACACCCGAACCAGCGTCTGGACTAAAGCAATGAGACGGGACCCGCCTCCTTCCTTCGGCAGCCTCACCAACGTGGTGAGTATGCGATTGTCTGGCCAAAAACCCAACAACTCGCACCGTTGGAACAACTTCGACAGCACAATAAGACCTGCATCCGAGAGGTGCCACAGAGCACGCGGAGCGATGCCCGACTGACCCACAGCAGTCTTCGCCTTGAACTTTAGGAAGACCCCCCCGCAGCACGGCCACGGACATCCCGGGCAACAGGTCCCAGTCGTTGAAACCAGGGGGCCGAACACACTGCGTGAGTCCATGCACCGTCCAGATCTTTTTCCACTTCTCCATCTCCCGCTGCACGAGCTGATGGGGGCTGGCCCTCGTGGTCGGATCCAGCACCTCCTGCAACGGATGAACCCTAGTAAACCGATGGGCCATTGAAGCACCTCCACTCAAAGCATCACGAGCCCACTGCCGCCAATTGGCCCCTTGCTCGCGTTCGAACTCCTTGCTAGCTTCATCGGCACGATCCAGGAAGCTTTGCACTGCCTGTTCAGCCAACGAGTCTGTCCAGACAGCGATGCCACGAGCCAGGAACTGTGCAAGGTCCACGTCCAGCATGCCCAGCGTCTCCGACGCCCGACCAATCTTCACGTAGAACTGATTCAGCTCGCACAGCAGCTCCACAAACTGAGAAGTCTGACCAACAGATACCGAGCACGCCACGTTGGCAGCCATCAGCCTCTTCCCGAGCTCACAGACCTGCTGCCACATAGAGCGACCATGCCTGAGCCAACGTGCTGCCACCTGCAGCGCCGCTACCTGCGAAGTCTGTTACACTCTCCGCCGAGGGGGCTTCCACTCGATCTTCACCATGCGAAAGGAGACGTCGCCCCCACGGCCTCCATGCGACGACCTTTCTAGCCGTCTGTGTCCCCATCGATCAGGCAGTTCACATTCAATACCATGCAATACCTGGTCCCAAGCACGCTGTAGGCCCACCTGGCCCTCAGCTGTCAGAACACAATGTAGAGCACGTTCCCATTCACGAGTACGCGGGAACGGCGAACACCCAATCGGAGCCTCGGACCCCCAGCCGCGAGGCTCCGCGGGCAGGCGGGCCCACGCCTCAACATCATTCACTGCCAAGGGAAAGTGAACAGGGTGATGGGGATACAGCGCAGACTCCTGGTCCACCCAGGGTGGGTCCACCCGCAACGCCAAATTGCTGCAAACAATGCCAAAGTCAATGATACTCCCTTGGCCTTTCACGCAGGTACGCTCACTCGGCACGCAATGGACCCCTGGGAAACCATGGCTCCAACCTGTCATCAGCACATCCGAGCTCATGTTGAAGTCCCCAACACAGACCCAATCGAGCTTCAAGGCCGACAGTAACAGCAAGTAGTGTTGCAAGTGGGCCTGAATGAAAGCATTATCATCATTGAGTCCAACCAAATCATGAAAGTAGGCTGACACCACAACAATGCCATTGCGCACACCCCAATGTACATGAGCAGCACAAAGCCTACCAGGCACGATGTCCTGGTCGAAGTAGGGCGCCGCAGTGACAGAGATGTGCGTCTTGGTAAGGATAGCCACTCCACCAGAGGTCCCACCACCCTCTGACGGCACAGCAGCACTCCAAACTCCATGGTAGCCGAGATCCTTCACCTGATTTTGCAACGAGCCCAGCCGCGACAGCGTACCATGATGCTCCTGCACAGCAATGATGGAGCTGGGCGGGCCAGCTGCTAAATACTTGATGAGAGGGCCGCCACTCGACACGTTCACCGTCGTGATGAGGCCTTTGACCACCCTCCCGTCGCCACCACGCCCACCTGCATGGGAAAGATGGGCAGGTGGCTGTCCTGACGCATTTTTCGCGACTGCTACGAGCTCCACTGGGGACGAGAGACTCGCCAGCGGCTGCTGGTACCCTCTGCCACCCGATGCCTCGGAGGGCGAGGGTGGTGAGCAGTGCATACAGCCGCTGGCGTCTGAAATCGGACTAGACGAGACGCATGTCGACCAGGTCCCGCCAAGAGGAGGTAGCCCATGTGGCGACCTCTGCTGAGCCTGCTTCCCAGCACGCCCCGTGAGTGCACCGCTCGACGCCGAGGAAACAGCCGCCCCCGAACTCCCAGCGCTGCATGCCGAACTCCCCGAGGTCGAGGTAGTGGGCAGAGAAGAACCTGAGAAACAACCAGACATCATCATGGCAATCGACAATAACCACCGAAGCACAAACATGATAATCCAGCAGTTAGTACGGGCTCCAGGACTTCGCCCCACAGAAGGCTTTCTTGGCCATCGCCCGCAACTCTTCAACCTCAGACGGTAGCTCTCCGACGAACCCGACTGCAGACAGACCTTCCCGCAGCTTGTCCTCATCCATCCCATCGAAGTCAGGCTCCGTGAACTTCGGCTTCTTCTGGGACGGTTCGCCATCAGATACAGCGGCACCCCCACCTCCACTAGGCGCTTGCACAGGTACCACCAGCTTCTCCACCAACGGGTTGGCCTTGACCGCAACGAGCAATTCTCCGTGGACGCCCGCCGCCTCCAGCAACGCATCCAGCACCGACGTGTCAAGCTGCCCACCAGCCACAGGCTTGGCACCATCAGGAGGCTGTGGAGCCGAGTTGCCCAGCTGCTGCAGCTGGCCCTCAAGCTCCACGATGACAACCCGCTGGGCCGCTGCCTTCGACTCCGCCTCTGCCGCATCCTTCTGCAATTGCGAGAGCTCAGCCGCCTTAGCAGCTGCAACCTTCTCCAGCTTCTCCAGCTTCGAAGTCTCATTCTGCAACTTCGTGGACAACTGACGAATCTGCGCACACAGAGGTTGCTTAGACCGTCGCTTCTCCAGCAAAGCACTCTTTGCCGCCAGCGCATCGGCCGCCATCTGCTCCATGCCAGGCACGCCGACGCACGCCGCGTGGATTCCCTCGTGAGCCGCGACCTGCACCATAATCTTCGCGTCCTCGTCGTCCTCCGACTTGCCCTGCTCCGTAAGCTGCACACCAGGCTGCGCCCCACCAGGCAACTTCTGGGCATTCTGCTTGCGGAGCTCTGCGACATCTGCCTGCAGCCGAGCGAGCAGCTTGGCCGTGTCCGATGGCGCCGCCCATGGAGGAGAGCGCTCTGGCATGGCTTTGCGCACCGACGGGACCTTGGGCTCAACATTGCGAAGGAAACACGAGCCCTTGCGCATCCCACTACAGCCGTCTTTGACCCGCCCAGCACAGTACATCTTGTACCCTGGGTTGACCCAAGGCTCGCCAGAGCGCTGCACACAAAAACGACAGAGCCAATCCAGCTTGTCAGGCGGCGGGGCCATGGCTGCGACGACTGGGGAGTCGGGTTGGAGGCTCGCGAACCCCTCGACCGAGGGACCTCCGTACACACAGTGATCTGCCGCGGACTAGCGGTATCCGTTTTTGCCAATGCGGGCTCAGCCCGCCAAAGCATAGGTCTTGAGCCAAAATGGCTACGGAGGAGGAGGAGGAGCACCAGGAGGAGGAGGAGCAGGAGCGAATCGGCTCGGCCGCGCCAGAGGGTGAACTGCAGCGCCGGCGCAGGCGCTGGCCCGCACCGGGCCGCCGGGGTGCCGCGGCGCATCGGATCGGAGAGCCGCCGAGATCGGCAGCGAATCGGAGCGATCTCGGCGTCGGATCGACATCGGCGTCGGATCGATGACGACGTCGACATCGACGTCGACGTCGACGTCGATCGCGTCGATCGCCGTCGCTGTCGGATCGGATTATCGGATCGGCATCGACGCCGAGGGGGGCCCCGTCCGTGCCCACGGCAGCGAGCTGCGCAGCATCCCGGCGGTCCGCGCGGCGGCGGCGGCAGCTGGCGGTGCGGCAGTCCGCGGCGCGTCTGCGGCGGAGGCGCCCGCCCCACTGCCCCCTCTGCCCCGTTGTGTGGGCAGTGCGCCTCCTCCATCCTCATCCTTCCTCCTCCTCCTCCTCCTCATCAGCATCATCAGGTTTTAGCATCATGATCATCATCATCATCGTCATCATCATCATCAGCAGCATCAGCATCATCATTGTCTTTATCACAATCGTCATCATCATCATCAGCAGCATCATCATCGTCATCGTTACCATCGTCACCAATATCACCATCATCATCCTGAATTATCCTCCTCATCATCAGCAGCAGCATCGTCAACATCGTCAACATCATCGTCATAACAAGAATCACGACCACCGCCACCATCACTGTCCATCAAGCACAATCCGTCCACCATCCACCATCCACCAAGCAAGAACCCATGATCCACCATCCACCATTCACCATCCAAAATCCACCATCCACTATCCACCATCTACCATCCATCCATCCTCCACCCTCCATCCTCCACTCTCAGTCCCCCACCTACCATCAAACAACCATCCCCCGTCATCCACCATCAAGCATCGATCCTCCATGATCCTCATCACCATCTTTCACCATCCAGCATCCACCATCCGCATCACCATCATCCATTATCACCACCATCACCACCATCATCCTGATCACGATCATCCATCAACATCACCATCACCACCGTTATCGTCATCATCTCCGCCAGCACCATCATTATCATCATTATCATCATCATCATCATCATCATCATCATCATCAGCATCATCAGCATCAGCATCATCGACATCGTCATCGTCGTCGTGTTCGTCGTCAGCATCATCATCACCACCATAATCATCATCACCATCATCAACATCATCATCACCATCATCGTCGTCATCATCAGCAGTCGCATCATCATCAGCAGCAGCATCATCAACAACATCAGCACCATCAGCATCATCATCAACATCATCATAAGCATCATTCATATCATCAGCATCATCAGCATAATCAGCATCAGCATCATTCGCATGATCACCATCTGCATTAGCATGAGCATCGACATCAGCATCATCATCGTCATCATCATTCATCATAAGCACCAGCATCGCCACCGCCATCATCATCTCATCATCATCGTCATCATCATCATCATCATCATCATCATCCTCCTCCTCCTCCTCCTCATCATCATCATCATCATCATCATCATCAGCATCATCATCGTCAGCAGCAGCAGCCGCAGCATCAGCATCAGCATCAACATTATCGGCCCCTCCCCCCCACCCCTCCTCATCCGCCCCCCCCCTGGAACCAGCTCTTGCGCGTCCTCAGGCGCCGCGGCCACCGCGGGATCGCCGGCCTGCCGGCGGGGGAGGGGGAAGGGGGGCGGGAGACGACTCTCTCGCGGGGGGGGGGCTCCAGGGACGGGCCCGAGGAAGGAGCAGCAGCAGGGAGGAGGGAGCAGGCAGGGAGGAGAGAGAATAGGGGAAAGAGGAGGAGAAGGAGGAGGAGGAGGAGGCAGGAGGAAAGCGGAGGACTTCCAGGAGCCAGCACAGATTGCACGAGCCTCCGCTTTCGGTCAGGGCGTGCGCACTCGCGAATCGTGCGGTAATGATGGGAAGAGGAGGAGGAGGAGGAGGAGGAGGAGGAGGAGGCGAAGAGAGGAGGAGGAGGAGGAGGAGGAGGAGGAGGAGGAGGAGGAGGAGGAGGAGGAGGAGGAGAGAGGAGGAGGAGGAGGGAGGAGGAGGAGGAGGAGGAGGAGGAGGAGGAGGGAGGAGGGAGGAGGAGGAGGGAGGAGGAGGAGGAGAAAGGAGGAGGCTCCTGCCTGTGATTTGCACGGCTGGTCTGCTGCTGACAGGGAGGATGTGTGCTTGCCCTTCCTCGTAGGCAAGGGAAGCCTTGAGAGGTGGGCGGACATCCGAAGAAGAGTGCGAGTGCCGAGGAACTTGAGGAGCCAAAATCGCTATCCAGAGCGAGGAAGGGATCGAGAAGATCGGGAGAGAAGCAGGAGTGGCATCAACACCATCAGGGGCGAGACTGCTCTCCTCAGCCGTACCCAGACCCGAGTACCCATGGCCCGAAGCAGGGGTGGAATACTCATCCCAAGGAACGCCCGCACATCCTCCAGGGGAGCCTGATAGTTGATTGCGACACGCGCCACCGTGGCTACTAGGTGCAGTGACGAAGGGAGGAGGTGGCGGAGGGAGGAGGGAGGAGGAGGGAGAAGGGAGAAGGGAGGAGGGAGGAGGATGATGATGATGATGAGGAGGAGGAGGAGGAGGAGGGAGGAGGAGGAGGAGGACGAGGATGAGGAGGAGGGAGGAGAAGCAGGAGAGATGAGGGAGGTGGGAAGAGGAGAGAGGAAGAAAAAAGAGTGAGGGAGGGAGGCGAGTATGAGGGGGAGGAGAGAGGGAGGATGAGAACGACGAAGAGCACCGCCACCACTTCGAGAAGGGGCAAATGGGGGGAAGGGAGGGGGGAGGGGGCGAGGACAAGCTGGATGAGCTCGCGTCATATCTGACATGTATCTGCCGACGGATGCCGTAGCGGATCTGGAACTCCAGAATTAACCCCAGCGTGCTACTGGTAAGCCGAAAAGGGAGCTGTGTATGCTGGAGGTGGGCAGGTGGCGGAGGAGCAGGAAGACAAGCGGGAGGATGAGCAGTAGGAAGAGGAGGAGGAACGAGGAGGAGGAACGAGGAGGAGGAACGCCTGAATAGCAGGAGGACGATGTGGAAGGCGGAGGCGGGGTAAGGAAAAGTGACAATGATTACGACAGACCTGGACTCTGAAATGTAATCAACTTTGGGGCGAGAGCACCATAATGGGTGGAGTCCACCTCCCGGGTTAATTTAGACGGCGTGCTGAACTAGCGTTGGTAACGAATCGCTCCTGATCTTGGTCCTGATCCTGCTGCTGCTGATGATGATCGTCCTCCTCCGCCTCCTTGACCTCGTCGTCCTCCGAGTCCTCCGAAGACAAGTGCGGTTCATTACCCGAACAAGCTCAGAGGTGGCTCTGAACTGGCGCAGCAACTAAAGTGTTCCTGATGTTGGTCCTGATCCTGCTGATACTACTCGACCTCATCCCAGCCAAAAAAAAACGTGAGCAAGAGAGAGGGAGAGAGCACAATTCCTGGCTCACCCAAGATCGGTGTTGAAAAGATGCAGGTATCGGACGTCCGACCAAGGGCAACAATGCTGGAGCACGTATGTGGACATACTGAATTTGAGCTTTCCAAGCTGAGGTGACCCCGTAAAGCCTTTGAAACGTACAAAGGCATTTGAACTTGGTGTTAACAACGTCCGCCGGCCCGCACGACGTAAGCTTATGCTTAGGATGTGTCGGGCGAAACGCGGGATGCGTAACAACCATGTTAAGACCAATGTGCTGCTCACTGATGCTGCTTTGGGGGCCGTCTTCGGGGTCCTCCAAGAAAGCCCCAAGAAGACATCGACAACTACAGATGCCACCACCTAACTTTTCTAGGATGTCTCAGGCGAGAGCCTCATCTGTTGAAACTATGAAGGGTTCGCGAGCGCACTCAGCCTCTCCATGCTCTGAGGATTTCTGCAGCTAGAAGTTTACGCGAGCGAGCTCCACATGCCCATGTTCCAGGGATGTCTGCATCCAGAGCACCACGTTTGAGAAACAGGCGTTGCACAAGAAATGCTCTCAAACCTCTCCATGCTGTTGGGATAAATCACGCGCAGCGCCCATGTTAAGGAACTTGTGTGGCACGAGCGGGAAGCGCGCGAAACCGATGCGATGCGCACGGGCTCTCGACGACACGAGCACGAACTGCAGCGCCATCGTCGAGAGGCAGCAGCTGATAGTGGGTAGAGCCCCCGGCCCACGGCCCGCGCCAGTTCGGATGGCACGGTGAATGAGCGCATAAGCAGCGAACCTCTCCTGATGTTGGTCCTGGTCCTGCTGCTGCTGCTCATGACCGTCCTCCTCCCGGGCCCATTTAGACGGCGTGCTGAACTAGCGTTGGTAACGAACCGCTCCTGATATTGGTCCTGATCCTGCTGCTGCTGCTCGCGATCGTCCTCCTCCGCCTCCTCGCCCTCGTCGTCCTCCGAGGACTCCGAAACCAGGTGGGGATCACCACCCGCACCAGCAGAGGCGCGGCGCTGACCATAGACGTGGGAGGCAACCTGGGCCTGGAGACTGCCTTTTCCGGATCGGCGACAACCTGGGTTATCCGAGGGGACGGAGAGGCCGGCCAACATCCTAGCCTTCGCGCTGTAGGGTAGCCCCACATATGCCATATGCCCGCGCGCACCAGTACTGCGGCCCCTACAGCTGCTAACGATGCTGCGACGATGCTGCGACGATGCTACGATTCGTGCTGCGACGATGCGGGCGCCGTCTGGGAATGCCGAAGGATATGTCTGGACCTGCTCAACCGACAGGGTGAGGCAATCTGGGGCTAGGGGGACCCCCGCTTGCCGGGGGTGCAAAGGCGTGTGATTTGTTTTCAGTATATGCAAATGTCCACCAGGTCCTTTTCGTGGGAAAAAAAGCAGTCCACCCGCCATCCAGGCAGGGGCCTCTGAGAATCAAAACTTTCCAGCACGCTCCTGAACGCTTCGATGCATTCATCCTTCGGGAAGCTCGTGGATATGATTATGTGAGCTGAGAGCTGCGCGTGAGTCGCAGCAGCGAAAGAGGACAGTGATATCCACCAAAACCTCTCGGTGGGGGGAGAAAAACCCGCCCACCTTTCCAACTCCCCAACACCGTGCTGACAGCGCTGACATCGCGAAGAGCATTCGCCACGGATCGTCCGGCCAGACTGGCTGGCTGCTTGGTGTACCTGCACGGTTTCCCCCGGGGCCGTAGGCGACCCGTGGAGAGGAAGGCGAGGAGGGGAAAGAGGAGCAGGAGGAGGAGGAGAAGGAGGAAGAGGAGTAGGAGGAGGAAGAGGAGTAGGAGGAGGAGGAGGAGGAGGAGGAGGAGGAGGAGGAGGAGGGGGAAGTGAGGGAGGAGGAGGGGGAGGGGGAGGAAGACAAGCTAGGTGCGCTCGCGTCATATCTGACATCCTACCCCTCCCTCCAATCCCTCACCATGGCGTAGATCCCCTCTCTACTCGCACAGTCGGATGTCGAGCAGGGCAATGATCCCGAAAGCGTACGCGATGCATTGTAGAGCACGGCATGGCATGGCGTAGAAGAACACCGCAAAGCGTAGTATGTCACAGCATGGCGTGGCGTGGCGTAGTGACGAATTACATCACAAAGCTTTGCAACGCAAAGCATGGCATCGCACAGCGGCCCCGAACATAACATTGCATAGCATGGCGTTGAAGATCAAAGCGTAGCATGGCATAGCACGACGTGGCACTTAAGGCACGACGCGTTGAATATCACAGCTTCAGCTGAAGGCATGACATCGCACAGCGGAACGCAACCTAGCATTGCATTGCATGCCGTGGCATGGCACGGGGAATGACGCCAGCGCTGCAGCGGGAGCACCATTCGGAACGAGCGGAAGCGCGGAAATGAGGCCAAGGCTGCAGCGGGAGCACGATTCGGAACGAGCGGAAGCACGGAAATGAGGCCAGCGCTGCAGCGGGAGCACGATTCGGAACGAACAGGGTCCGAAAATGAAGCCGGCGCCTCAGCGAGAGCAGCAGTTTGAAACAAATCCAAGCGAAAACCCAACTCCGGGGAATCCTGTGTGAAAAACAGAACGCGGGGGGGGGGGGGGGCCGAACACACCCAACCCGTCATCAGGGGAAGGAGGAGAGTAGTTTTCATATTGAGTAATTGTGGAGGAGGAGGAGGAGGAGAAGGAAGAGGAGGAGGAGGAGGAGGAGAAGGAGGAGGAGGAGGAGGAGAACGGGTCGCTTAAGCCCTTCGGAGAAACCTTCCAAACGTGCCCCTGTTCTCTTACGGCCCGTCCCCGTTCCAATGATACTCTCCCTAATTCCTCCTAGCCCTCTGCTGTCACCAGATTCGGGAAAATCGTGGAAAAGATTATGTGAACTGAGAGCTGCGCGTGAGTCGCAACAGCGAAATGGCCGGGCCGATGTACACGCTCACATATACCAGGCTCGCTTCGAGCGAACCTCTACAAAGGCGGCAGTCTGGTGAAACCCACCAGAATCTTTCGGTGGGAAAAATCGGTCTGGAGGGTCCCGACACTGCCGACACACTGCCCGACAAGGCAAAACGAAACGCGCCGAGCGCGAAGAAGTACAGCGGGTGGGCAACGACTTTTCGGAAATGCACCAATGCTTGGGTTTACTCCACGATGGACCATCATCTCTACCACAATGCACCCACGTCGTGGTATTGGCGCGAGCCGCACGGCGATATACTATACCGCGCGGACAGAACGAACACGCGGCGCTCACGGCAGGCGCACGCCAGTCGACGTTTAGCAACGATGCGTGTTCATCAATAGGTCCTGTCTCTACGCGCGCGATGCGTGTAGTCGAAGTTGCATGCATGTTTCCTTCGCGACATGTGCCGGAGATTGGTGCGATGCGCGTTTCCTGTGTTATGGTCTTATTGGTGTCTGTTTGCGTTCTGTCCATTTTGTTTCTGATCGGCTTCGGAAGCCCCGATATGGCTCCAAGATCGCACAAGAAGGTCCCAAAAGGCCCCCAGGACGGCGCCAAGACGGCCCCAAGATCGCCCAGGAGCGCCTCACGAGCGCCCCAAGAGGGCCCCGGGAGGCTATGTTCAGTTTCCGGCGGGGGCGTCGACATCAAGAACACCCACACTCCCTTTATCGATGGTTTCCAAGGTGCCCCTTGGAGACCCTCGAAACTTCCCAGAAAGGCCCCAAGAGAGCCCCAAGAGCGCCCCGAGAGAACTCCGAAGGCTTTCATGATTATCCCAAGACGGTTTCAGGAGCTCCCCGAAGTCTAGCTTCATCCTGTGTCGCCTCCCTGCATTCATGTATGCCCACCTTCGCCCCACCTCTAGATCACTCCCCTGGGTATCGCTTCTGGACTACATCATTCGTTCCTCTTTCTCCTGCTCCTCCTCCACCTCCACCTCCGCCTCGCATGTGGTTTTCTCATGGACTACATGCTCTTATACATCCCTGATCAGGGCAACTCCCGCGGGGATCGTTTCTGAATGGGCCGGTGGGGACACTTTGGTTCGCGACCGTAACGAAAAATCGGTCGGCGTCAAGTCAACGCGCGGCTAACGAGCAGCGGACTAACTTAGGCACTAAGCGCGCAGGAGCGAGCTACGCTGCGGCTCAGCTGGCGAGGCCGACGCTGCAGTACAGGGAGGACAAACCGAAGCCGACGAAGACCAAGGTGGTGGCCTCGATGCATACCCATGACCACGTCCAGGCGGCGGGTGGGGATACGGGAAGCGTCCAGAACTCGGAGCCCATGCAAAGGCCATGCTCGCCAGCACGCACGGCGCTCCTCACGAGCCTGGCGCGCCGCGCCCTGACCGAAACCTCAGGAGGGGGGCGAAATGGCGGGGGAGGGGCCCCTTTCGAGGAGGAGGAGGAGGAGGAGAAGGAGGAGGAGGAGGAGGAGAAGGAGAAGAAGAAGAAGAAGAAGCACGCCGAGGCGGACCAGTCTCGTGACTAACGACTCGGCCCAGCAGGGCGGCGCTCATAGGGCTCAATCTAGCCCATTACCGCTTGCGCCACCTGCTGGGCCCTCCTGTGATCGAGCCAGCTCCCGCTGGCGCACTCTCTCCTGGAGTGCCGCCAGCCGTGATTCGTACTGATACGAGGAGGCTGGGTTGGGCCTCGCAGAGACACTGGTCGTCTCTCTCCGAGGGACGCGACGTGTGGGCGCCACCCGGTCGGCAGGGATCACAGAATCGATTGAACGCTGGAGCTTACGATGGGGGCCGACGCCCCGCCTCAGGTTCCGAAGAATTTCAAGACCCTTGGGCGTCGGCCTGATGCAAGGGGACCTCAACTTAAGACGGCGCCTCTGTTGGGCCCACGCTCCACATTTCGTACAAACAAAAACAGGTCGGTCCACGCTATCCGAGACCGACTCGCACCGTTCGCCAGACTGGTGCTGCACGGCAACAAGACAGTGGCCGTTCGGCCGGGCGAAAAACGCACGGAGGAAAGCTGGGGTCCCCCTGCAGCCCACTAAGGGCCAATCGACAGCATTGTCATGCAGAACAGAGAGGCAATACTTACACTGAACTCCTAACTCCGTCCTACACCAATCATGATGTCCCTCAGTCCTCACGTTTCTACTCCTCTTGAATATCGGTGCCCTCCCCCACCTCTCCTCCTTCTCGTAGCAGGGCAAGGTGGCGGATATTAGACGCACGAGGTACCTCGTCGCCTCCCCGTGCAGCTCAATCTGCTTACAGAATTCATGATGAGGAGCGGGGTGAAGAGAAACAGCCACCTTCGCGAATCTGTCAGCAGCGACGTTCGCATATGTTATTCTCCTCTGTTCGACATTCAGCATAGCATATTGTTCGCTCGTGCGATGTGCTCTCACATGTTCTGCTGCTGTCAGATATTCACGAACAGGAAGGCTCTGACCAAAGACCTGAACACATGCATAAATGGAACGTGATTCTCTCTGACGCTGAGGAGACTTCCGCGCCTCGAAGACTGCGCCAAGGAAATCAAAATACATGGTTGCAGGCCGATCTGCTACTTGGCCGCAGAACGCCAGTCCCATATACTCAGCAACAACTGATGTTTGGGGCAAAGCGGGAGGAACAGCCCCATAAACTGCAAGAAGCGGATCTGGGCCAGACGGGTTCAACAATGCTATTGTCCACCCAGCCCTCTGTAAATCTCGAAGAGCAGGTTTGCTGCAAGAACCATCGGGAGCAAGTTCAATCACCTGCGCCTCTGGGCATACAGATTCCACCATCTCCTCAGGGTTCAAGTCCTGCACCTCGCCGGCTATATTCACAACGTATGCTTCATGACCAGGTGCCAACTTCGGAATCTCTTTGTCAAGATAGTCAAACGATCCATGCTCAAATAACTCCGAGTTCTGCTCATCAATACCGCGTTGGATGAATTCAGGTGGTACCTCAGCAGCACTTCTGGCAGCCACCACATCACCCCTCATACAAGTGAACAAACGATGATGCACCGTATCTGGAGCTCCGCAATCACAACGACCGTCCGTCTCGTAGCCCTTGCATCTCGCCCGCTCTCGTGTCCATATACCACCAAGCGCAAAGGATCTGACCAGGAACTTCTGGTACGAGGTGAATTTCGAATTCTTCTCTCTCACGAACGGTCGAAGAATATCATAACTTGATCGCGTGCCAGCTGGTAGCCCTCTCTTAGCGGCCAAGTCGAGCTCCAACTGTCTCTGTAATGACTCGATCATACGCTTCTCCAGAACACCTGGTGTAAATTGTTCCAATGGCACTTCAACTCCGCGATGGTCAAGCCAGACGCCCCACTGCGTGATTGTCCAACCAATCCTGCGAACACACAGAGCAGCTCGCTCAAGAGGCCCTCGCGAAGACGACCACTCAAGATCCTCAAGCGGGCGATCCTGCAAAGCTTGTGTCCACCACGTTCGGAGCTGATCCAAAGAAACTAATGCCGCATCTGGTGCCAGAACTGCTTGCCATATCATTCTAGACCACTGCAGAGCTGGAGCAAGTGCTTGACGCGCTGACGGGTCATCAAAAAGTACAGCCTTCGCACTCGCCGAAATCCCACCATGGCATGGTTTCAAGAATTGAAAGAACTGTCTACGTAAAGCACTCCATTCAGAATCTGAAAGGCCTGTAATTTCCACACCAAACGTCAAAGCTGGTCGAGCCCCTGTTCTGAAGATCTTACCTGTCCTCTCGTTCTTCTTGGTGGGAATCGCCTTTCGATACCGAGCAATTTTCTTCAAACGATGGTGAAACCGTCGACGTCGACTCTGTTGCTTCTTCCGCGTGGGTGCAGCTCGCCTCACTCTCCCACCAGCCTGATCTGTACCAAGATACGTAGCTGCTCGCTTGTTGGAAGAAGAATCAAACCCCAATTTGGCAGCAACTTTCTCACCGACGCCAGTTTCAGAACATACGATTGAGAGCTTGTTGTTGAACTTGGCCCCCAATCTTGAAGCTGTTACCTGGAAGCTGCGACCAACTCTCACAGCCATATCAATCAGCTCATCTGTAGTATTAGCTTCAATGCCCAGGCTGCTGTCGTCAATGTACGAAGAAAAATGCAACTCATTGTGCAATGCTACAAATCTGTCGTACTCCTCCAATGCGTGTACCTTGATCCCCACATCCGCGCATGCATCGCCCGCTGGAAAGCCTCGACGAGCGTGAACGGGTTGAAGACAATGGCGCCGCATTAATCGAATAATTCTTGGTGACGACCAAGTGTTGAATAACAATTTCGCCAAACAGGTGGGAGCTCCATATCGAGAAAATTTATCCCTCACCAAAACCAACTCAATAGTCTCGTAGTACTTGCTGTAGTCGGCGATGATCTGCAAGCTCTTCCTCTTATCGCGTACGCAAGCTTCGACGCGAGCGGCCACCTGCCACGCAGAATCGATAGCGGAGCGGCCTGACGAGGCCCCCCAATACACCCGGCGTAGAAACTGCTGAAGTGGTGCAAGCTCAGGTCGACGAAGCCTTTGCCATAGACGATATACCGATCCATATAGAACTATTAGCCGATGTCCCCCCATCGGCTTGGGAAGCATGGGCATGCAAATCCATAACATCTGCTTTGGTAGCATTCCCAAAGATTCGAAAGCCTCGAACAACATGCCGAGAATGTCGAGGCTCTCATCGCTCAGGAGCAGCAGGTGTCTAGGATGTAGCCCGTCCAGAGACCCTGCAGTAGAGTTAGAAAACGTTTGGGCAACGGCCCTAATGTCAGCAGCAGTCGCTCTCGGGAAAGAACTCCTGTCTGGTATCCAAGCTTTGGGCGCCTCAGAGCTAGCATCCCACAACAATCTATACTCACCTGCAGTTGTCTCGACAACAACGTGTGGATGTGCAGACGGAAGCCCATCAGCAGCTGTAACCACCGTCGTCTCGTTGGCCTGATTGTACTGCGTAATCTTGTGCAGAGCTCGCGCGCCTCCTGCTGCAGCTTCATCACACCAATTCTTCCATCGTTTTTTAGAATCTTTCCCAGCCGCCTGCTTCGCAAGCTCGACGTCTTCGTCAATCTCCTCAAGGACTTCAGCAATTTGTTCTGGAAAGAAACGACCTGCTACCAATCGCCTCGCCTGCGTCACACTCGCATCCAATCTCGAACATAAATGAACACCAGGATACGGCGACGTCTGAAACAACATCAACTCGCCATCAAGCATCGCCGCTTTCTCCTCATCGCCATTGCTGGAGGCCTGCTTCAACAGGCTAAGACCTTGAAGAGCATCCGAGAGCCACTTCCATCCATCCGCTTGTGCAGCAAGGCCTACCGCATCACTACCATTGTAAGTTATGTCGACCCACTTCGGCTTGATGCAACGAGCGTACGAGCCAGGACACTTAACTTCCTCACCCGTCATGATGCCAATCCCCCCGGCAGCTCTAGTGACGAAGCTTCCCCGAGCCAAGGTGAGAAAACCCCATGCAGCATCAGAAGGTGACTCCTTTGCCATCTCAATAGCTGTGGAAGCATACCTGCGCTCCATTGACCAATCAAAGTCCTGCTGAACAGGCCCAAACACAACAGTTGTGGGAAGCTTTGGAACTGCAGCATACGTCAATATCTGAAGTCGATGTCCGTCAGCAGCCAGTTCGATTTGAACAGGACGGTGTGGCTTGGTTTCCCACGTAGCATCGACCTTGATTTGCTTCAATAAACGATGTGCACCAACACTGAGACAGAAGAAATCAATAGTACTCGTCGATGTTGCCGTCCTGCACGTCGCCGATACTGGAGCAACAATTTGAACTTGGGCAGCCCTAGCGAACCCCGAAGACTCAAGCACCGCCTTGTCGAGATTCCAGTCACCACCGATAATGCTAGGCGACGTGAGCCCAGACAGGGACTGCCCAATGCACGAAAGTATCCTTGAATTGCGTACTGTCAAGCCCTCCGTGCAATGAAGGTATAGATTGAAGATGTGCATCTCTGGCCACCCTGGCACATCAACCACCACATGTAGCGCCCTATGGGCGACCAGAACACCAGAAACTATCTGACCATCAACTTGTGGACGTCGAAGACCAACTTCAGCACGGGCAAAAACTGCAACTCCCGCAGAAGGAAGATGGCCCTTGGTCTCATGACCTGGTTCAATGATGGCACTCCATCCACGTCGACCAGCCCACGATGAAAGCTCCTCCGCATTATGCGAAAAATACCCCAACTCCTGTGCCAACACGATCATGGCTGAGGTACGTTGCAATCTGCGCTTCAATGTCTCACGACCTTGATTAGCATTGAAAGTTTCAACTAAACGGGACTGCTGCTGGCTAGAACGTGGAGCAGGAGCAGCACGTGTCTTCCCTTGAACAACTGATAAGCCACTCACCAATGGCCGATTGCTTAAGGTCCTCTTGATCATCACCAACTTTGCGAACTTTCTTCTTCTGGAGTTCGTTGACCATCTCCGCAAGCTTGGCAGGTCGTGCCTCCTCGCTCTCCTGCTGCAGTTTGGTCCACAACTCTCCAGCTTCTGATTCAGAAAGGTCGATCTCAGGTGGTGGTCGCTTCTCTCCTGCACCTCCAACTGCAGGCCGCCCAGCAGCAGGAGGAGGAACAGACCCAGCAGGAGGCATACCCGCCATGGGGTCGTCAACCGTCCCTGCGAGGGCAACACTCTCGAAAACGATCTTCTGGAACTTCTCAAACTTCGGGTGCACGCTGAGATCCTTGAACAACTTCTCAAGCTCGGCATCCTCGGCAAGGATGGGGTTGGAGCCCAGCTGCTTGATGAAATCCTCAGGGACTCCTGCAGCTTCCACTCCTTTGGGGCCTCGTTGTTTACGCAACTTGGCTGCCGACGTTTCGACTTCCACTTCGAGGAGATCAACTTCCTTCGACTTCGCCTCGAGTGCAGCTCTTTTGCCGTCCAACTCGTTCTGAAGTGCTTGCAACCTTGCCGAAAGTTCCGATATCTCATTCTCCATCTTCGTCTTCTGCGACTTGCAGCGTTCAAGTTTCTGAAAGGCAGCCTTATGCGCCGACACGGGCGGGCGCATGGCTCTGTGCTCTTCTCGAAGCTGGTCCAACCTTTTCTTTGCCGCTGGCAAGTCAGGATCGTCCTCGTCCAGCTCCTTCGTTTGCTTGATGAACTGGTCGAGAACATCGATGCGCTTCTGAAGCGCAACTCTCTTGGCGTAGTCCGTCTCGTTACCGTTGGAATCCTTGGGCTGCGCGTCCACTCCGTCGGGCTTGGCCGCACCTCCCTTCTCAGCCTTGACTCTCTTGAGCTCAGCTGAAAGAAACTCCATCTGCTTCTGCATCTGCTTGTACTGATCACTCCACGGCGCTGGAGTCGGTGGTCCACGGCGAGGCGCTGACGCAGGCTGCTGCATCGCCTCCTTGGCCGCCTTCCGCGCTCGTTGGATGATTGACGCCGGTGCATCCTGGCCACATCTGCACTTGATGCGGCTCGCCCAATTCGCCGACGCCCCACAGGATGGGCACCCCCATGTTGGTTTGCGGGGTCCTGGTAGAACAGGCCCCGCCAAGAGCGCCATCGGGGAGATCCTCTCGACCTCGCCCGCACAACACTCGTACTCTCCGTCTTCAACAAGATGGGGTGCTCCTGCAGGAGCTCACTGCCACAAAGGCTCGCTGCGGCGGTGCCGCTCTGAAGTCTGCCGCAGCAAGCTCAGAACGCCTGAGCCAGAACGGCTGGAGGAGGAGAAGGAGGAGGGGGAGGAGAAGGGGGGGGAGGGGGGGGAGCCATCCCAGATCTCAGGAGGGCGCCGAAAGGGGGTTGTAGAAGAAGAAGCAATTGCCATAAACATACACTTTTGGCGCTCCGCGCGGATTTCTTGGATCTGCGCTGGACCCCCCTCTGTCGCGCGGAGAGCGCCAGGGGCGGCGCTGGAGGCGCCGCCGGGGGGGCCCCAGCGCGGATCCTTCAAAACCGCGCGGAGCGCCCAAAGTTTATGCTTACGGTGTCTTTCTCCCTCGATTCGGGCGTTGGCAGAACTGGGTTTAGTGGAACCTGGTTTAGTGATCTGTACTGGGGGCGCCCCCCCGTCCCATTTCCACTAACCAGAACTGCCGTCACCCGAAAAAACGCTTGCTATGGCAAACCTGGTTTCGTGATTCTGGCCCCTTCAGAAGCTCCGGGGCCCTGCCACTCACCGGGTCCTCTGACCTGGGGCCCTGGCCATCCCCGATCGATGGTAGGGAGAGGAGGGACAGGGAAGGGGGGGGAGGGAGACAGCGAGAGCGAAGGCCGTAGACGCGCTAACGGCGATGCAGATAACGGCGATGTAGGTTTCGGTATTGTGGGAACGCGCGGCTCGTGCTTCCCTACAATCCGCTGTGTCGCTTTCGCTCGATACATCCGCAGATCGGCAATGTAGGAACACGTGTGGTTCGTGATTTCCTACAGCTCGGTTTCCAACATCACCGTTGAGCAACATCGCCGTTAGCGTGGCCTTGGGAAGGGTGGCGCAGATGCCCACCCCTCGGCGCACACCCTCCTCTCCTCCTCCTCCTCCTCCTCCTCCTCCTCCTCCTCCTCCTCCTCCTCCTCCTCCTCCTCCTCCTCCTCCTCCTCCTCCTCCTCCTCCTCCTCCTCCTCCTCCTGGGGAGTGCCCCCCCCCCCGCGCGCACGGGGCGCACGCCGGGGGCGAAGAATTCTCGGGGGTTGCCGCGGGCGCAGCGCCGGGCGAAAGGCCCGCGTGCACTCCGGTCGGGCGTGTCCCTCTACAGGGGGGATGCTCATTTTTTCAATATAAAAAAATTATGCTACCGAGGAACCCCACATACTTATTTCAGATCCTGCGTGGTCATATCATGTTGCACCAAGCACAGCCTCCTGGCATTGTCGTTCGCCTCTGTGGCGTCGGGGATCTGCAACGCCTGCCACACTTTGCGAGCCCGCAACGGATAGGGGGGACCAGCCCCAGCGCACCCCCTGTGGTGTCGAGGACGTGCAACGCCTGCCACAATTTGCGAGCCCGAAGCGGATATGGGGGACCACCCCCTGCGCACCCCCTTGTGGTGTCGAGAAGGTGCAACGCCCGCCACACTTTGCGAGCCCGCGCCGCATAAGGGCACCACCCCCTGCGCACCCCTTTTGGTGTCGAGAAAATGCAACGCCTGCCACACTTTGCGAGCCCGAAACTGATGGGGGACCACCCCCTGCGCACCCCCTCTGGTGTCGAGAATATGCCGTGCCTGCTGTGCCCTGGACGACCGTCACGGATAGCGGCCGCGGTGAGAGACCACCCCCTGCGCACCCCCTCTGGTGTCGAGAATATGCCATGCCTGCTGTGCCCTGGACGACCGTCACGGATAGCGGCCGCGGTGAGAGACCACCCCCTGCGCACCCCCTATGGTGTCGAGAATATGCCATGCCTGCTGTGCCCTGGACGACCGTCACGGATAGCGGCCGCGGTGAGAGACCACCCCCTGCGCACCCCCTCTGGTGTCGAGAATATGCCATGCCTGCTGTGCCCTGGACGACCGTCACGGATAGCGGCCGCGGTGAGAGACCACCCCCTGCGCACCCCCTATGGTGTCGAGAATATGCCATGCCTGCTGTGCCCTGGACGACCGGCACGGATAGCGGCCGCGGTGAGAGACCACCCCCTGCGCACCCCCTATGGTGTCGAGAATATGCCATGCCTGCTGTGCCCTGGACGACCGGCACGGATAGCGGCCGCGGTGAGAGACCACCCCCTGCGCACCCCCTATGGTGTCGAGAATATGCCATGCCTGCTGTGCCCTGGACGACCGTCACGGATAGCGGCCGCGGTGAGAGACCACCCCCTAGCGGCCGCACCACCCCTGCGCAATGGTGTCGAGAATATGCCATGCCTGCTGTGCCCTGCACGGATAGCGGCCGCGGTGCCCTGCACCCCCCTGGTGTCGCCACTGGACGACCGCACGGATAGCGGCCGCGGTGAGAGACCACCCCCTGCGCACCCCCTATGGTGTCGAGAATATGCCATGCCTGCTGTGCCCTGGACGACCGGCACGGATAGCGGCCGCGGTGAGAGACCACCCCCTGCGCACCCCCTCTGGTGTCGAGAATATGCCATGCCTGCTGTGCCCTGGACGACCGGCACGGATAGCGGCCGCGGTGAGAGACCACCCCCTGCCCTGCCATGACTGGACCGGCACGGATAGCGGCCGCGGTGAGAGACCACCCCCTGTGGTGTCGAGAATATGCCATGCCTGCTGTGCCCTGGACGACCGGCACGGATAGCGGCCGCGGTGAGAGACCACCCCCTGCGCACCCCCTATGGTGTCGAGAATATGCCATGCCTGCTGTGCCCTGGACGACCGGCACGGATAGCGGCCGCGGTGAGAGACCACCCCCTGCGCACCCCCTATGGTGTCGAGAAAGTGCCACGCCTGCCACGCCCTGCGACCCTGGGGCGGATAGAGACCGCGGTGAGGGACCACTCCCTGCACACCCCCTGTAGTGACGAGAAAGTGCCACACATGGATGGTGTTGTGTAGTGTGGTGTGGTGTGGTGTGGTGTGGTGTGGTGTGGTGTGGTGTGGTGTGGTGTGGTGTGGTGTGGTGTGGTGTGGTGTGGTGTGGTGTGGTGTGGTGTGGTGTGGTGTGGTGTGGTGGTGTGTGGCGTGGTGTGGTGTGGTGCGATGTGGCGTGGTGTGGTGTGGTGTGTGTACGAGCGAGAAGGAGGAGGTGAGGTGAACGCGGGTGCGACGCGGGTGTAGAGAAAATCAGAACCCCACTTAGAATGTGGGGGGGAAAAAAAAACTGGGGACGATTTTTGTGGACTATCTTTGAAGATCTGGGGGGCCGTTTTTTCCAGTAGTTGTCTTATTGTTTCGCCCAAAAATGGCCAAAAAACAATCTGGAGACGAGTTGTGGACGATCTTTGAATAATGCGGGATGACTATTAATAAAACAATGCGAGAGAACGATTAAAAAATAGTTTTCTGATATTTCTGCATGATTTTCTGACTGGAAGAGAATGGTTAAAAACAATAGTTTTCCAGCCCGCGGCCAGTTCTTTCTAATCGTCATCCCGGGCGCCGCCGCGTGAACACGACCCCCGGTCATTTATTAATCGTCATCCTCCATTATATGGGGGGTCTTCTTTTCCAATTTTTTTACGCCCAAAAACTCCCCCTGTAGGGGGGCACGCCCGACTTGAGGATACACCAGGTGCGCCAGGTGCACCAGCACCAGTGCGCACCCAGACCCAGGCCTCCTCGCGTCGTGGCAAACATCACGGCGGGCGGCTTTTTTCGCGATCTTCGGCCCCTGGGGGCCCTCGCTGGGCCCTGGGAGCGTCCACAAAACGGCTCGGGATGCAAAACTTGGTCCTGGGGGAGGGGTCCAGACCTCTGGGGTCGACGTTGTAAAGAAATCACGACGTCGGGGGTCTGGGGAGGCACCGCCCAATAAATGCAAGTCTGGTGCGTCGGTTTGATGTCCCTCGCGGCACGTCGCCAGGGGGGCAGCGATGGGAGGCATAACCAAGAAGGCTTCAGGAAACCCAAGACGGCTTCCAAGATGGCACAATCGATCCTAATGTGTTTTAAGATAGCCTCCCACGTGCCCCGAAGAGGTCTCAATACCGCCTCAAGACGGCTCCAAGTTACCATGAAGCCTCCCAAGAACCCTTCCGAAGCGACAAGGACGCTGTTTTTGCGCCTTGTCGCTTCCGATCGGCTCTGGAGCGTAAGATGGCTCCAAAATTGCACAAGAGAGCCTCAGGAGGGGGCCAAGTGGGCTCCAAGACAGCCCCAGGAGCGCCCGAGAGCGCCTCAAGAGTGCCCCAAGAAGGCCCCAGGAGGCTGTTTTTCGGCTCCCGACGGAGAGTCACCCTGTTTCTTATCGATTGCCTCAAAGGGGGCCCCAAGGGGGTTTTCGAGGCCCCGAAGAATGCCCTGAGAGAGCCCCAAGAGGGTCCCAAGAGGGTCCCAGGAGAGCCCCCAAAAGGCTTTCAAAACTGCCCCAGGATTGCTCTCAAAGGCTCCCCGGTGCCAGACCTCACCGCAACTCGCCTCCTTGCTTCACTCGGCTCCCCCGCGCCCCTCCTCCAGACGACTCCCCAGGGCAGGGGCTTCGTCTGTGAGTGCTTTGTGAGGAAGTCTCAGGCGGGAGCCCCCTCCCTATGCGGCCTGCATTTGATGTTTTGAACCCGAGCGGGCGGTCACTGTAGTCACATTGGGGCTCCCGATGCCTGAATATGGAGGAAATATCCGGCGGGGAGCCTCGTGCGTGAGTGAACTACGGGGAAGTCGCAGGCGGGAGCCCCCTCCATATGGGGCCCGCGCTTCACGTTTTTCATCTCAGCGGGTCATCCTCGAACCTATAACTGTCGTCACTTTGGGTCTCCCGAGGCCTGAATATGAATGAATTATCAGGCGGAAGCCTCGTCTGTGAGTGAACTGTGATGAAGTCTCAGGCGGGAGCCCCCTCCCTATGGGGCCCGCATTTCATGTTTGTAATCCGAGCGGGTGGTCCTCGAACCATTAACTGTCGTCACTTTGAGGCTCCCGAGGCCTGAATATTGAGGAAGTATCAGGCGAAGGCCTCGTCTGTGAGTGAACTGTGAAGAAGTCTCAAGTGGGAGCCCCCTCCCTATGGGGCCCACACTTGATGTGTTAACCCGAGCGGGTCATCCTCAACCTTGTGACTGTCGTCACTTTGGGGCTCCAGATGCTTGAATATGGAGGAAATATCAAGCGGGGAGCCTCGTGTGTGAGTGAACTACGGGGAAGTCGTAGGCGGGAGCCCCCTCCCTGTGGGGCCCGCGCTTCACGTTTTTACCTGAGCGGGTCATCCTCGATTCTGTAACTGTCGTCACTTTGGGGCTCCCGAGGCCTGAATATGAATGAATTATCAGGCGGAATCCTCGTCTGGGAATAAATGTTGAAGAAGTATCAGGCGGGAGCCCCCTCCGTTTGGGGCCCGCACTTCGCCCTTTTTTATCCGAACGGGTCATCCTCAACCTTGTGACTGTCTTCACTCTGGGGCTCCCGAGGCCTGAAAATTGAAGCAGCTTCAGGCGGGGAGCCTCGTGTGTAAGTGAACAGTGAGAAAATATTAATCGGGAGCCCCTCCCTATGGGGCCCGCATGCCACGCTTTCAATCCGAGCGGGTCATCCTCAACCGTGTAGCTGTCGTCATACTGGCGGTCCCGAGGCCTGAATATGGAGGAAATATCCGGCGGGGAACTTCGTGTGTGAGTGAACTACGGGAAAAGCCGCAGGCGGGAGCCCCCTCCGCTTGGGGCCCGCACTTTGTGTTTTGAACCCGAACGGGGCATCCTCGAACCTGTAAATGTCGTCACTGTTGGGCTCCTGAAACCTGGATATGAACGAATTATCAAGCGGAAGCCTCGTGTGTGAGTGAAGTTTGAGGAACTCTCAGGCGGGAGCCCCCTCCCCATGTGGACCGCGCTTCATATTTTTAGTACGAGCGGGTCGAACCGTGAACTGTTGTCACTTTCGGGCTCCTAAGGCCAGAATGCGGGGGAAGTATCAGGCGGAAGTTTCGTCTGTGAATGCTTTGTGAAGAAACCTAAAGCGGGAGCCCCCTCCATATGGGGCCCGCGCCTCACGTTTTTCATCCGAGCGGGTCATCCTCGAACCTGTAGCTGTCGTCGCGCTGGGGCTCCCGAGGCCTGAATATGGAGGAAGTATCAGGCGGGGGGCCTCGTCTGTGAGTGAACCGCGAAGAAGTCTCAGGCGGGAGCCACCTTCCTATGCGCTCTGCAGAAGGCGATTCGCCCGACCCATCAGGCGAGGAGGAAGAGGAGGAACAGAAAGTGAGGACGACGACGGCGGCCCGGCGCAGGGGGAAACCGTTGCGTCCAGGCCAGGGGGGGTAACCCATCCTCGGCCCTATCAGGAGCAGGGGAAACCCTTGTCTCCGGGCTGGGGGTGGTAACCCATCGTCAGCCGAATCGGGGCAGGGGGGGGCCCTTGTCTCCGGGCTGGGGGTGGTAACCCATCGTCAACCGAATCGGGCGCAGGGGGAACCCGCGCGCCCGGGCCGTGGGTGGTAGCCCATCCTCGGCCGAATCGGGCTCGCCGCAGAGCTTGGTTTCGTGTTGCATCCCGCCCGAGCGCGGCCGTGACTACCTCGGTGCCTGAGCTGGTGGGTGACGAAACAAACAGCAGGATGGCGAGGCACGGGCAACGCGGGGCGCGGGTGAGGGCCCTGCGCCAGGGCGAGAATGAGAATGACGCAGAAAAGACAATAAAGGCGCCTCACTATTCGCGAGGACGACAGTGAAGGTTATTTCCAGATTAGCCTAGAAACGATTTTCACGTGTGATCCTTCCGTCGGAGTAACTATATTTCTTCTTATGAGTATGATTAACGTTTGTTTTGTATTCGTAATAATATGCCTGTTAAAGCAACTATTGGTACTATAGTTTGAATCGCTCTTCTTATGATTAGTATTAATACGTTTCTTCGCATGGTTTAAATTACCATTACTAATAATAGTGCCGGTGCTCTATTACTTTGCTCCTGCCGGGCGCGCGGAAGCACGCTTGGGCGCCAGGGAGCCGCCGCGTCGGAAGCTGCAGCGTCGTGGAAAATCAAAATCGCGCCACCTCGTGCCTGGTGGCGAAGCAGGAGGCGGGGAGGGGCGGAAAGGGAAGGGGAAAAGGGAGGGGGAAAGGGGGGGAAAGGGGAGGGTCCGGGCATTCGAACTTTCATCACGGGTATGCCCCGCATTTTGCTGCACTGAGGACTGCGGCCGAATGCCGTGGGTCACCGACGTTGGCATCCCCTCCTCCCAAACTCTGGCTTAGTATAGGTTGTATATGGGACCAGTATTCTCTCAAAGCCCCACTCGCCCACCTGATCCTTGGTCGTCCTACCTTTGTCTTGCCAATTTCTTTGGGGCGAATCGAATCGGCCTCGAATGTGGCCTGTCTGCGGGGATCGTCATTGCTGGCTGCGAGTACTTGCTGGAGTAAGATCAGTTTCCCGTGTTTGTAAACTTCCGAAAACAGCGTGATCCTGCCCTGCCCAGCCTGGTTGGTGACGTGTGCGTTGGCACGCTCCAGGACCCTTGCGTTACTGTTGGATCGATTGACATACGTCGTATCTAAGCGACGGATTGTTCGCAGACCTTTTAGTTGAAACGCGTTCAATTGGTCAACGACTGACACGTTCAGTTGCGCAGATTCTAGTCCGCATAACAGTTTTGGTCGGATGGCTTCATCCAGTGCAAGTAGCTTGAATCGCTTCGGGCAGTCACTGCGAAGCCAGAACGCATCGAGCTTCTTGAGCAACGCCATGCATATGGACTTCCTCTTTTTGACCTCTTTAGACACGTCAGACTTTCGGTTAAGATGACAGCCTAAGTATCAAACTTCTTCCAATCTTGGCACTGGGGTGCCGCCGCGGAAATGCACGTCTGGATTACATGCGGTCGTGACCAATTCGCATTTACCTGTTGTTCAGTTTGAGCCCGCACTTCTCGCTCTCCGTCTCAATCGTAGCGAGAAATGCGTTCATGGCGCGGGTGTCCGTGCTTGCGCAAATTGCGCCATCGACATAAAGAACTTCGGCAACGTCCATTCCGCCGATTCTCTTGGTTTCAAGCGCCTCGTCCAATTCATCGTGCCATCGTGAATATCCGAGAACATGACCGTCATTGCGACGAGAAAAAATACGGAGAGAAAGGGCACCCCTGCCTGATGCCCGCGCGCTGTTCCTTCCAAGTCGAAGAAGACCCTCCTCTCTCCACCATGAACTCTGTGCGCGTGTAGATCGACTGAATGACGGCAACGAACTTGGGGGGCACGCCCATCCGTTGCAGTGCGTTAGTGGGGCCGGGTCGGGTCACCCTGTCGAAAGCTTTTTCCCAACCAAGCAACACCGAAATTGCTCGCTTGTCTGTGAAATCTCCGTGCTCCGCCACTCTGCGCACACAGCGCATCGCCTGCGCCTGCCCCCGCGTTGCCTGAAGCCGCACTGCGCGGTTTGAGGACGCGCGCCGAGTGTCGTGGCCATGCGCTTTTGCACTATAGCGGCGTATATCTCGCAGGTGCTGTTTAGCAGCGATATGGGCCAGTAGTTTCCCCAGTTGCTCGCGTCTCCATTCCTGTAAATCAGCGCAACTCGAGCTCGGAGTACTTCTGGGGAGACATACTCTTGACGCCACCACGTGTTTAGGATGTTTAACAACGCCTGAAGGTTATCATCGTTCATCTCTTTGAATATTTCCATCGGCACATCGCCCGGGCCAGAGGCCTTGCGACGTTTGAACTTCCTGAGGGATGCCCTGACTTCTGCCAGTTCGATATCTGCCTCGTTAAAGCGCATTTCATGAGCGCGCATGACATCAGCACGGAGCGGAGAGGGCGGAGAGGGCGGAGGGGGCGGAGGGGGCGGAGGAGGAGGGGGAGGGGGATGGGGGGGGAGGAGGAGGAGGAGGAACAAATTGAGCGTCTGATTGGCCCCAGTGGCGCTGCGCCAGGTACTCGGCCGCTGCTTCCGCATGCTAGTCAAAAGCGATTGTTTTGCCGCGGATATCTCTTGCGTGGTAAGGCAGCGGTTGGTAGTCGGATCTTAGGCTCCGAAGTCCCATCCATCTGTCGCGGATGTCTAGGTCTCTGGAGAGCGTTTGCAGAACGGCCTCTTGCTTGCCCTTCCGCTTGATTTTTCTGAATTCTTTGTCCAGCCGGTCGAACTCCCGCGGGCCCCGCGCGCGCAGCATCCCCGTGCGCGGCGAAGAACTGCTCAGTGCGGCTCGATAAAGCGATGCTTCTCGCACGCGCCGGCGCTCTCGGCATAAGCCTCTCTGCTAGAGTGGCAAGCTCAGCAGCGTTAGTTGACGGGTCCTTCAGATCGCTGCGCCAGGCGGAGATCTCCCGATTAATAGCACCCTTGTCAGCATCCGAGCATTCTGCGTACTTGATCCTCGCTCTTCCGGGCTGGGGCAGCGCTTTGAGCCGCGCCCAGACAGTGGCCCATGCGGGATAGCGGCCAGCGTCGACATTAGCGTCGGCGTCAGTTTCAGCGCTTGTGATAGAGTTGTTTCCACCTCCGCGGCGCGATGATGAAATCGAGTTGTTCATAGGCGCGGCGGTGAAAAGGCGCGCCCCTCTGCGTGCCCGGCGCCCTGTACGCGGCAAGCTTTCTGTCGGGTTTTCGAAACCACGCGTTGGCTAGACGTAGGTGGTTCAGGTTTGCAAACTCTATGAGTAACTGGCGGTTTTGCCATACCTCTGGCGCCATGCCATATGGGTTAGCTGAAATGGCGCGGAACGTGCGCGGCCCAACCGAGCTACTCTCATCGTCGCCGTATCGCGTCTGCACTCTGGCGTTAAAATCACCGAGCATGTAAGTCGGCCCTCGGTTTTTGTGCGCGGCGTAAGCGCCCTGCAATTTTTCGTAAAACGTGTATTTCTCCTCTTCCGGTCTGAATGCCTGGGGAGCGTAGAATGCAAATGAAGCGATTGGTCTGGCGTGGTTGAGTTTGAGCACGCTGATTCGGTCATTAACGGGCCCCGCAGCCGTTACGTACTTCATTAAATCGTTGCGAATGACAAAGCCTACTCCGGCTGCAACTCCGGCTGCAAACTGCCCCGCCGAGACGTGTTCTTCCCCGCTGAAGAACCAAGTGTACTCATTCCGTGACTCCTTACTGTTTGGAGAAATGTGCGTTTCCTGGAGTGCCAAAATGCGAATGTTTTTAGCTTGCATCCATGACTCAATTTCCTCCCGCTTCCCTGCTTGTCTCATTCCTCGTGCGTTCAATGTGGCGATTCCTAATGACGTTCCAACGGGCATTTTTTCTGCGCGGTTACGGCGACTCCTGGGTTCCTGAGCCGTGGCTGGAACCATGTTTTGTTTGCTTCGAGAATGCGTTGCCCCTCTGTGTGATGAGCGCTTCGCGCTCGCCTTCTTGCTTCCCTCCGTTTCGTCGTTCGTCGTTGCTGTTGTCTGGCCTGAGCCAGAATGCTCCTCAACCCGCGCGCCGTCCGCGGCCTCGAGTCTTCGGGAGCCACATCGGGGGCGCGGCTGTTCGGTCTCCGCCGGGGCGGACCCCGCGGCTGACACGCTGCGCCACTGACGGTGCTATCACTGGCGTGATCGGTGAGAGGGTTGCGCCCCTCGGTCGTGGGGGAATTTCCTTCTCCTGCTACCTCGCGCTGCGCACGATGCGAGAAAGGCTGTTGCCAGTCCTCGCTTCGCGCGGGGCCCGCCCGAAAGGCCGCTGCCAGTCCGGGCAGGCCGCCAGGGCGACGATGGTCCGTTGCCCCCCCGCCGCCTGGCATCTTCAGATTCACATGATTCACTCTGCCTCGAGAAGGGGCACGTGGCTTTATGCCTCGCAGTTTTCGTAGAATCCTGTTGTATTTCCCAAGAAGGGTCGCTGAGATAGCGAACGCGGTGCTCTCCCCTGTTGCCCGGGGCACTCCCTGGTGTCTCTCTGCCAGCAAGTGCCCCCTTGAGTGAGCGCAGGACATGGGATTCCGCCCGCCCGGAGCCGCCCGCCCCTGTGGAGGCCGAAGAAAACGGTCACACTGCCCCAGCCACGTCTCCACAAGGAGGCGGGCAGGGCCAGCCTTGCGCCCGCTCGTCTGCTCCTGGCGGTCAAGCCCCTCGCAGCGCTAATCTCCGTCGCCCCCAGCGCGCCCGCTGCCTATGCTTCGGCGGAGCTGGGGGGCGGGGCGGGGAGAGGGGGGGGGGAGGGCCAGGGGGGGGGGGGAGAGAAAGAGGTGTTCGCGCGTCCCGGGCCCTCCGCCCGCCCCTACCTCAGCGCCTTGGGTTTCTCCCCCACTGGCGTGACCTTGTCCAGCACGGTCGTCTCGATGGCGCGCAGCTGGCTCT
Organism: Prorocentrum cordatum; assembly: GCA_963575745.1. Classification (NCBI taxonomy): domain Eukaryota; class Dinophyceae; order Prorocentrales; family Prorocentraceae; genus Prorocentrum; species Prorocentrum cordatum. Next base: position 192,673 of record CAUYUJ010017790.1, read on the forward strand.
CCCCCCTGGCCTTCTCCACGAAGCGCCTCCCGAGGTCGTTGCCGTCGTAGGTCTCCCCGTTGTGCTCGAAGCTCGTCTTGAGCGCCACGGCGGCGATCATCTCGTCGTCGCCGCTTGCTCCTGCGAGGATGCACGCCCCGTCGTGCTCTCCAAGCGTGATGCACCACTCTGCCTTGCATGTGGATGCCGGCCACCACGTGTAAAGGCCGTTTGTGGCGTCCCGGCCAATCATCTCCTTCAGCGCAGCGAACGCGACGCGCGGCATCTCGGACACCATCTGTTTCAGCGGCCCGCCCCCCATGTAGCAGAACATCACATCAGACTGGCCCTTCGTAGCGATCCAATTCTGAATATTGTCGAAAATGCGTTTTCTGGCGGCCTGAATCTTCACCTGCACTATCACCGTCGCCCCCTGCGGGCTCACGCTGCTGATGTCGTTCAGGACCGTGGTGTTCAGCTCCTTCGTAACCCCGTCTACGGCCAGGCAGAACGCCTTCATGGTGACAGTCTTGCTCTTTTTCTGGAGCACCACGGAATTGGCGTGCAGGGCGTCGAGCTTCTGCAGGGCCTTCGTCTGCGCACCCGTGGTCACCCACAGGCGCTCCACTTTGTCCACGAGCTCGGTGGCAAAGCCGTCCTCTTCCATACTGCGTCCTTTGCCGTTCCTTCCCTTGCTGTTCTGCTTGCCCCCGTCCTTCTGCTCCTCGTAGTCGTCCTCCTCCTCCGTGGCCTTCCATCCCTGCATCTTCATCCCGTGCCCGGCGGTGTCGAGCCTCCTGCGCGCTGCCTTCTGGTCTGCCAAAAGCTCTCCCACCCACTCCCAATGCGCGGCCATAGCCAAAGAAACGTCCTTTGAGAACCCCTTTTTCCAACCGTTTTCTCCTCCAGGAACCTGTTCTGGAAATCCCCCTCCGACTCGATAACCGGCATGTCCCTCCCACTGCTGCCCGTCTCTACCGCTGCTGTTGCAAATCTGACCTGAGCCACAACAGCTGGTACTCTATTACTAAGATTCGTATTTTTATTGTTGGTAGTATTCTGAATACTAGTATGATTATTCGTGCTCTTATGTATAATATTATGCGTGGTGTTCTTCGTATTCTTAGTATTATTAGTAGATGTTACTTCCTCGTCTCATTCTTGAAGAAATATCATTCTTCTGATTCGTATGATCATTGTTTTGGTTAGTACATGTATCGTTCCTCTTCCCATTATGAGTCTTACTCTTTTGAATAGTTCCACGGTTGTTCTTATTATTATAATATAGTTGTTATTATGATTATTATTATTTCTCTGTTTCCTCCTCCTCCTGCTCCTGGTCCTCCTCCTGGTATTCCTCCTCCTCCTCCTCCTCCTCCTCCTCCTCCTCTTCCTCCTCCTCCTCCTCCTCCTCCTCCTCCTCCTACTCCTCCTCCTTCTCCTCCTCCTCCTCCCTCTCCTCCTCTTCTTCCTCCTCCTCCTCCTCCTCCTCATCATCATCATCATCCTCCTCTTTGGGTGGTGTTGTATGAAAATTCCCCCCTGCTCCTCCGTCTGCGGGCCCACAGGACCACCGCCAAACTTCAAGGCATCATCGGGCCGCTGACGAGGTCGACTTCTTCCCAGCGGTCGGGGAAGCGGTGGAGGAGTAGCTGTTACTATGGATATCGGTGAGGAGATCGACCACGACCAACATCCGCCCTCCAATGACGTTCAGCCGAGCGAGGCGAGGGAACCTGCGAGCGGAGTGACAGTGATGAACCGATGGCGATTGGCAGCCAGACTGCTGACGCCACTCTGGCCAAGTCTGACAGTTTCTTTACCATCCCAGATCGCCTACTTGAGGTACGTGAGCACCTGCGACGTGGTGCTTCTGCTAGTGGCCAAGCAGACTACGACCAAACCTACCTGGTGCTTGGTGCACCTCAGCCCCCAGCTGGAATACCACACCACGGCACCATTGGGAGTACGGTGCACAGATGGGGTGACTGCGATGGGACATGGGGACCCATCTCATACACTGATGGGTCAGGCTATGAATCCAGCCTGCCTGAGGTCCGACGATGTGGCCAAGCGGTCGTGCAGCTCGACCCGCGCACCTGGTTACCATGTCGGGCCGTCTATGGCCCGCTACCTTACCTGGTGCAATCGGTTGGACGTGCCGAAAGGCATGCCATCAAAATGGGTTTGGAGGCACACCCTGATCGCGCCGTGTTTGTTACGGACTTAAAACCACGTGTGGGCGAAGGAACACCTGGGATCCTACCTTTGCTACGGGGAGAAATAAGCACGCACGGGTGTGGCGGGACATGTTTGGTGCTGCAGTGAAACGGACATGCAGATCCACTCCTGCATTCAGATGGACAACTGCACACCGTGATGCGGGGCAGCTTCTGGAAGGGGCGTCGGCGCAGGACGTCCAGGACTGGCTTCGGAATGCCTGGGCTGATTATTTCGCTAGACTCGGTGCTGCGCAACATACTGTGGCGCACGTATTCGCTGAGTCGCCCACCCAGGCCATGAAGCAGCATCGGCAGGTTCTACAATACTTGTCATATGAATGCTCCAGGGTGATGAGGTGCAGGCGCTATGGGGTATATCGAAAGGTACTGAGGCCGCTTGCACATCATGATGTACCTGTGGTTTTCGGTCGCCCATATGATCACGACTTCATGGTCTGCACGAGCAGCGGCCAATTCCGCTGCCGTGCGCGCAACGCGTCGGCAAATACAAAAGCGCCCCTGGCGACGCTGCGTTCTGGGTCACTAAGGCGGTGCTGTCCCACTGCCCTCGGGAAGGCCATGGCGGCGGCTCACTTCCGACAGTCCAAACTACAATGGCGGCCTGCGGGCGACCAACGCATCGCCATGGCACTGGGCCTACTGGAGGGCCAGGACGAAGGGGTGACAGAGAGCCAGACCCTCTACACCCAAGGTGCGCGACCAGAGGATGTGCAGCCAGGGGATCCAGACCTACTGGTTGCATGCGCAGGACTTAGTCACGGCGCATTCCTCGAAAAGGGCACCTACTGCTGCCGACGGTGCGCTGGCACATGTGATGCTGAGCACCCAGCCACCGCCAGAAAGCTGAGGCGGCATTGTGAAGGATTCTCAACCAATCCTCGCACGCAGAAAGTCCAGCAGGAGGCCAAACAACGCGCACAGCACGGACTGCCTCCGCGACAACGAGGACATCCTACCGATGTCCCAGCTGAGTTACCACCACGACGGCGTGAAGCTGCGGAGGTGGGAGCAAGGCGCGCCGACGCCCAGGGTACGTGAAGGATCCCCAGACGGACCTCAAGTGCCCAAAGGGGAGAGCAGACCGCTCCCTCATCTGATTGCGAAATGCCTCTGGTGCAACCGCATGCGGAAGACGGACTTTGTCACAGTCGCTAACATCCGCGACGCCAGCGTCCTGTGACGCGCAGCCCTGCCGCTCACCGCGGGGCTGCTTTGGGCGCGGCGCGGGCTCCAACCGCAACGCGCGCCAAACACACAAAGGCTCCTCCTCCTCTTCCTCCTCCTCCTCCTCCTCCTCCTCCTCTTTCTCCTCCTCGTTATCTTCCTCTTTCTCCTCCCCCCCCCTCCTCCTCACCATCCTCCTCAGCATCATCCTCCTCCTCCTCCTCCTGCTCCTCCTCTGCATCATCATCATCATCATCATCATCATCACCACCATCATCATCATCATCACCATCATCATCATCATCATCCGCATCACCATCACCATCATCATCATCATCATCATCATCATCATCATCATCATCATCATCATCATCCCCCTGCCCCTGCTACCCCGTACGGCCCCGAGCACTCGCGCACTGCCGCAAGCGCTTCAGCGGGTCTTACGCGCACGACTCGCACGTCAGGGCGCCCTTCTGGTGGGCGCGCACGAAATGCGGTCCAACGAGGAACTGTGATTTCGGGAGTTTCCTCCTGCGCGCGCCGAGACACTCGCACGTTTGCCAAATGCGGTCCGAGCAATCGGCGCATACTGCTCTCCTTCCCTTCGTCACGTGCTCCGTTTCCTGCGCGCTACTGATGTGGTCCTGCCGCGGGGGCCCCAGGCTGCACGTCGCGCGCCGAGCCCCTTTTTGCGGCGTCGGCCACGCCTTTCGCGGTGACCCCCTGCTTCTCGCATGTCCTGCAGACCACGATCACTCCTTCCTTCGTCCGATAATCCTCCACTTGGTACAGGTTCGAATGACCAGTCTCTCGGAATGTCACCCCGCAGAGTGGCGCACAGCACGTCAGCGGCTTTGCTTCCGCCTATGCTGCGGATCGCCAGCTCGTAATTCGCTCTCTGCGCCGCCTTCCCCTTCTCCTCCACACACCTCCTACACGTTTTCACCACATCGTTTGGCCGCTTTCTGCGCCTCCGACAATCCAGCTCCGTCATCGAGAAGCGCCAAGCACTCCAAGTTCGAACGCCGCGCGCGGACAACAATATCTTCCCACATCGCCGAGCCCGCGCGCGACTTCTGCTGGGCATCCTTGCCCACGCATTTCCCGCAATACATCGTCCAGACGTATCTGCGCTCCTCCACGTCCCCAACCACCTCGCCGCCCCCGCGCCCGCCGCCTGGCGACGCCCCTGCCTCCCTCATCGAATCCGTCGCCCACGCTCTACACGTCGTAAACCACTGTTCGTCCACACTATTCATCTCCGCAGTGCAATCCTTACAGAACGCTGGCTTATCCTTTTTTCTGAAACTTGTATTTCGTGGGCGCATCCTCTAACAGCCTCCTTGTGCACCGCCCGCACTCGTCTCGCGGCATCAGTTTCGCTTCCCACTCATCCCAGTCCACGTGCTCTCCTCGAGAAGTCTCCAACAGCGTTCTCGTGCCAGCCATCTCAAGTCGTTTCAAGGTTTCATCTCAAAAGGCCAGAATATCAACAAATTAACTCGCGTTCGCACCCGCATGATGGCAACGCACCTTGATATCCAATTTACGCCGCGCCCTCTGTCAAGATCCGCTACGACCCCTCTGGAAGCCGTCGTCGAGGATGTCCACTGCGGAGGCGCGCCTCGCGCCGTTGTCGGCGGTACTCTCCTTCTGGGGAGCTCGCGACGAAGGTTATCGACAACCTCTGGGGAATCCAGCATGGGGGCGCCCCCGCGCAGGGCTGCCAGAAGCCGCCGCCACGCGCTGTCCTCGACGAGTTCCCGCATCGGGCCGGCGGCGACGATGAGGGCGAATAGCCCAGGGGCGGGCGTTGCACGGATTCGCCCGGAAGCCTCTTCGAAGACACAGATCACCAGCGCACCTGAATACATGTATTGCTCTCCCCAGAGCTATTCGCCCTTCTCGTCGCTGGCCATCGCTCGGACGTCCATTCCCTGTGTTTTTGTTCGGTTTCGTGCGTGTTTTTTGCCCCAAATGATCAAGGATGCTCCTAGATGGTCCTCGCCGAAGGAAAAAAACACACGCGTCCGAGCGATGCCAAGTACATGGATTGCTCTCCCCAGAGCTGTTCGCCCTTCTCGTCGCCTCTGATTGGGTGGCACTGGCCCTCCCCTCTGGCGCGCTGGTCGACTGGCACCGCGTGCAGGTCGCGCCAGGACTGCCCACTGGCCAGCCCAGAGCAGGGAAAGCCTCTCGGCGACGGCGCGCTCCCTCGGACCCTCCCCCTGCTCATCCTGCTCTCCTCCTCCTCGCCCTCCTCCTTCTTCCTGTTCACCTCCTCCTCCTCCTCCTCCTCGTCCTCCTCCTCCTCTTCCTCCTCCACCTCCTCCTCATCATCATCAGCATCAGCATCAGCATCAACATCATCATCAACCGCCTCTCACGCCCCTCGACAGGGGCGAATCTTCGAATCAACATCCCGGGAATGAGGCCCGCTGGCGGGAGCCCCGCCTACCAGTCCCCGCCCCCGCGCACTCCCACGACTCATCTTCAAAACCTCACTTCCTCATCCTAATTCCGCATCTCCGTCTCTCATGTTCCTCCTCCCTCCATCTGAAATTTCAAGCCGTAAGGTTTTCCAAATGAGATGTGTTTGAATGTTTTTGGCCACCTGGGGGTCTCTTGGAAGCCGCTGGGGCGCCTCTTGGGCCTCTTGTAGGCGACTTGGGAGCGATTTCTGAGCCGTTTTGATGCATTGGAGAGCCATGGTGAGGGAAAGCTGCGCGTGGGCCAAAATCATTGATTCTCTTTCGGTGTTCGGAGGATGTTGGCGTTTGGAAGGCTCTTGGGAGCCTCTTGGAAACCTCTTGGGGGTATCTTGGGGCCTCTTCGGGGCATCCTGTGGCCTCTTTGTACCTATAGGCATCGTGTCGGGTACATGTAGGGGCCTCTGGCAGTCCTCTTGGGGGCTTCGCGGGGCATCTTGGGAGCGTCTTGGAAGCTTCTTGGAGGCGCCATGGGGCCTCTTGGGTCGCCTGGAAGCGTCTTTGAGGCCTCTTGGGGATGTCCCTGGGGCTTCCTGAAGCCGCTTCGGAGTCGTTGTGAAGCCTCGGAGGGCCATGGGGAGGGAAAGTGGCACAACGTGCCGAAACCCTTGAATTGCCTTAGGTGTTTGAATGATTTGGGCCTCTCGCGAGCATCGCCCTCTTGAGGGCCTGTCTTCTCGTTTAGCCCGCCGTTGCCGGTTGAACAGGATGGCTGGCAAGGATGCCAGCTCGATTCGGCGAGCAAAGTGGGCCTGTGACCTACTAGGGAGTAGGACTCACGCAGCAGCCTTGAAATGGTGGCTTGAGTGGCAAGCAGATGCTTCCAGGTAGCCACTGCGAGTGGTGCAAACTGACACCAACTTACGATGTTGCAAATTCGCCGAGCTGTGCTCAGAAGTATCAGCAGCCCTGCACAACAGGCAGCCACTGACAGAGGAGCGCATTGGCGCGAGCCCCGCACAACAATCTCAGAACCTACTGTCGGTCCTTCTTCGGCCCCCCCCCCCCGCTCGCCCGCCGTGCGACGAACGACCTCTGCCAATCCCTCAAGAAAGATAGCGCTCTAACTGGGTCAAGCCAGCTATCTCTCAGGATCTCCGCCATTCGAATTGAAAAGATCTCTTGGGAGCCTTGCGGGCCTCTTGGGCATCTTGTGGAAGCCTCTTGGGGGCAACCCAGGGCCTCTTGAGAGGCCTTTGGGGATCTCTTGTGGGGCGTCTTGGCGGTTTCGGGGGTTACTTTGGCGCCAGGACGCCTTCGCTTGAGCCGCCTTGGGAACCACTTGGGCCATCTTGGCGCCCTCTGAAGCCGTCTTGGGGCTCTCTTGGTGTGGCAGCAGATCGCCCCTGGGATGTTTTTCCCTTGAGCCAGAACGCGAAACGGTCGGACTCTCCAAACGCTGAACCTAGGGATTAAAATCTGGATGGCATTCACATGCCCCAAACTTTCTTGTAGGTTCAGCAGCTTCTAGAAACAATGAGAATAACTATAGTCGAACCTGTGTCCGACAACCTGTCCTTGGGACAGAGAGCACCTGAATTCATCAAGGTATCCTTGCCTGTCTCTGGGCGGATGGCTCAAAGATCAATCACTGAAAATTGACATCAAAGAGGCTGACACTGGCCGGCTGAAACAGACAGGGAGGAGTGCAGGAGGGAAAGGAAGAGGAGGAGGAAAGACCACCAACCACACTACCACCACCGAAGACTGGTCGTACTCCGGGACCTGGATGTGGACGATCCTCCTGGGAATACGTGACACTGACGAGCTGATTGTCCAGGAGCTTCCGGGAGGCCGCCTGGGATCTGTTCTTGAGGCCTGGGTCCTCCCGCCTCCTGTCCACCTCGACCCCCTCGTCCACCAATACTATCCTCCCGCTGGTCATCAAATCGAACAGTGCAGCATTGCACTTGGTCACGTCGTCTTTAGTGAGCGCATCTACAGGCATCCTCCCGTGGGGTATCCAGCGGATACGTCCTGATGCCTGTTCCAGAGCCTCACATATGATAGCTAAATCGATCGCCGTACGGCGGTCTTTCGCACTGGCGTTACCCTCCTTGAGCATAGTATCGTATATGGATTTCGCGTCTACGATATGAATCTGGCCCTCTCGAGCGCCCAAACGGCACTCACGACGTAGCACTGTGGTAAATGGGCCTGAGCATCTGTGCTGATCTCGAATAGTCACATCTCTGAAAACCACATCACGATACAGTATCTGGAGGTATTCTACCTCAGCAATAGCTGCGGCCAGAGCTTGTGTCTCGCCAGCCAGAGTGGATGGTACTTTACGGCGCAACTTGGAGCTGCGCCATCCTAGAATTGACGCCTTGACGCAACGATTCTCGGCAATGCTCTTGTCGCAGGCCAATACCATCCAAGCGCCCTGTGTGGGATCCTCTGGGAGACCTCGTTCGTCGTCTAAGCTAGGACCTCCTATGCCCCCCGCATCTGAGAACGAGGCGAAGGACATACGTTCAGGATCGAGCCTCCACACAATGATACCACGGGAAGCGGTAGCCCTGAGATGCTTGACAAGCTTGTTGGCCAGACTGATGTCTCCCGTGGTGGCTGCCTTGAGACGACTAGCGAGAATGCTTGCTGGTCCTGAAGCCTCTGGACGAGCTTCCCGTCCTATCCAGTTAAACTTAAAAACAAGAGAGCGTAGTGCCTTGAACTCGCTGTCCTCCAAAGGAGCGTCCCGGGCAGCAAGCCTACCTTTGGCAAGAGAGATAGGCCGAAGTTCTTCCAGAATGTATTTTTCCATGTCGATAGTGGCCCGGTTCGGGCCTATAGTCACCCGTCTGCCAGCGTAGTCAACTGGCCCTGCGTGACAGTCCCTGTATTTTCCGAAACGGAATCTTGATTCAAGGCGCTCTCGAAACCACTTCCGACTCTCTTCCGTGAGGCTCCCAATGAAGAAGTCATCGACCTCCAGCCGGATCATATTTAGCAACTCCCCTTTCGACCCATAACGACACCACCAGCACGGTTCCAGTAGTGTCCGAGAAAACCCTTGTTGTTCTAGAAATGACACGACAGTTCGTCTCCATGCTACTGGGGCATCGTCGAGGCCGTACACGTTAACCTTGAGGCGCATGATGGAGCCTGCCGGAAGGTGGACGCCATCACACGGTTCAACGAAGATCTCTCCCTGGGACCTCACCATCTTGTCGGATTGGCAAAAAGCATTTTTCACGTCGGCGATATCGGCCCTCATGCCAAGGTTCATGAGAACCTGCACGAACAAGGTGATGCTTGACGTTTGCGGTGTCGGGGAATACACCTGCAGAGATCCGGCGTCGGGATCCTTGTGACCGTGTACGCACCAACGGGACTTTGCTTCGGGTTCTTTGAAAGTACCTTCTACCGGCTTCCACCTGCGAACCATCCTGCTAGAGATGATCCGGTCCGGACATTCCTTCCGCACGACTTCCGCCTCCTTCGGCCCCAGGACCTCCACAGCTCCCGACTCGACCATGGACTTCCACTCCTTATCGTCTGATGCCTGAAACTTGGCCCGTTCGGCCGGAGTGAGGTTTTTAAACGAGACCTCTCCTCCTCTACTGGCAGCGTAGGTCTCTCCAAGCTGCTCCCTGGTCTTGGCCTGAAGACCAGACCCGGCCTCGCCAGCCGGTACCAAAAAGAAATCCTCCTCCTCCTGCTCCTCTCTCCTCTCTGGCTCTCTGGGCGGAGACCTCGAACGTTCTGGTCGGCGCCCCGCTTCCAGAGCCTTGACTATCTCACTCACACTTCGGCGTGGCTCGGTGCCGCCCTGAATCTCCTGAACTCTGGCGGCGGAGGAGGAGGGGGAGGAAGGATCAACGGGACGAGAGGTGGATGGTTCCGAGAGGCCAGGGGGTGGTTGAATCCTCACCCTTTTGTCGGGAGGCTCGCTGGCAGCTCTGCCGCTGCGAGATCTTAAAATGCAAGCGGGAACGTCCTGGGGCTGGGTAAGTCTTCTCGGTCTCGGAGCCTGGGTGACCGGCCCTCGCGCATGTTCCTGAGGCGATTCCAGCCGTGACTCCGGGTGATCTCTCTCAAGATCCTCGATTTCTCGCCCCTCGTCAAGGGGAATGTCGGGAGACTCAGAGGGAGCGAGAGCAGGGGTGTGGGTAGGTTCAGCCTCTTCGCTCCTCACTTCATGCCCAGGTGCGCTGCCTCCGTGGGGAGACGATCTGCCTGAGCTTTCCTCGGGCCCTCCGGTGGACGGGACCCTCGTCACCTCTGATCCCGCCTGCGCCTCCATGGATCCATTCTCTGACGGAGCCTCTCTGGGGCTGCGTCGGAGGATCACTCCGGGAGTCGGAGGGAGACCGGAGGTATCGGACGTTCCGTCGGTACGTCGCGTCTCTGGAGCAGGGACTTCCTCTCGAACGGGAGGACACGGTGCCCCGGGGAGCTGAGGGCCCGAATCCAACTCTCTCCGAATGGCATCGTCCCAAGCGTCTTCGGGAGGAGGTCCTTCTCTCTGGACATCGACGGCCGTGGCCCTCCGAGTGTGGGCCTGACGCATCAGTTCTTGCCACTGCGGGGATTGGGCAAGCTGTATACCGCACTCTTCTTCTGGGCTGGCGAGGCGGATCTGTTCCGCCGAGCATTTCCACAGCCGGGCCCGGACGGCCACCCACACGGTTCCGCCCTCGGCCAGGACCACCACCCCAGGACCACACCAGCCGTCTCGACGTCTTCCGAGACTGTCGGCCCGGGAAGTGGCTCTCGCCATGTGGCGCCAAACGTACACCCACTGGCCAGGTGTGTAGCTCCTGGGGTTGGGATTCCTGGCGCGGGAAGCCTTGCTGATCTTTTCTCTGGCCGTGGCTTCCATAGCGAGCCTTCTGGCCGCCGCTCTGATTTCCTGAGCACGGCAGAACTCAGCGCCAGCTTCGTCCAGCTCTGCTGGATTGCGAGTCAGGTCCTGCCAGCCCGGGAGACCAGAGGCGTCGTCAGAGAGCAACTCGTGTGGGAGTCTGGGATTTTCCCCAAAGACCAACTGCAACGGGGAAAAGCCCCCTCTGTGCCAAAATCTGTTCTTGTGAGCAGTCAGCTCGTACACGAGGGTATCCAGCTCCTCCAACGACACCGGGGCCCCAGGACCCGAGTCAATTTCCTGGCGCGCACGTTCTTTTATCCATCCCCCGTGGCGCTCGACTCTCCCATTTTGCCACGGAGAATCGGCGTCACACACATGGTGCTTGACCCCCCAGTGTTCCAGTCCTCTGGCGAAACGTCCCCCGAACTCGGAGCCTCCATCCGAGATGAGAAGGTGGGGAGCCCCGAGGGGTCTGATCCAGGACTGCACAAACCCCGACCACACCGTGGCCGCTCTGGCGTCCGCCACGCGGGTGCAGACCTGAAGGTTCGACCCGTGGTCGACAACATTAAGAAAAGGAACCGCTTGGCCCAGGAACTCCAGATAAAAGAGATCCACACCAACTATGTGGTTGAAACGAAAAGTGCGAGGCAGCGCGACCCGTCGGTGCGCGCCCTGCTTGCTCCTCTCTTCACACTCGGAACACTGGAACTTATGGCGGACCCACCGGATTAAATGAGCTTTGACTCCCCCAGCCCTGAGCACCCGACAAAATTTGCGTGAGTCGGGATGCCCCATGTTCACATGAATCTTATACAGGAGTCTCTTTTCGTCCTCGTTGGGTTCTTCGTCTGGGATCTCGGCACTCTTGGAGTTTTGCTGGGGCCTGGTCTCGGGTTCGTCACCATCGCTCGCTTCACTTCCTCCGACTTCCTCTTCCTCAGGGATGGTTCCCAGACCTTCTCCTGCCATTATCGTAGGAAAGCTTTCGTCAACCAGCTGGGCCCACGTAGGCCTGACCTTTTCGTCAGACCCGCTCCAGTGCTCAACAATGGCTCTCGCGGCAGTCCTCACAAATTTACTTGAGTAAATGGCAGCCCTGGAGGTCTGACGGCTTCCCTCAAGAATGGCGTGTCTGTGGCCCCCTGTGCACAGCTTCCCGTCCAACAAAGACAATATCCTAGGATGGTTTGTCAGCAGACCGGTAGGCTTCTTGTTGAGGCCACGGTCGTCCACTCGTAGCTCGAAAGCGCACATATCTACCCTTAGTCGTCTGACAGAGGGGAGAGAGGATATCAGCTGGACGACCTCAGTGTGCCACGAGCTGGCGTACAGGGGATGTTCAAACACAAAGAACCTGCCTCTCGAGTGTTGATATTTAGCAATTCCCATGCACAACGTGAGATCTCTGAGACCCTCGAGGACTTGCTGGTGCCACCTTTGGGGATCGCGGCGATCTCGATTGATCCTGTTGATCGCGGAAAAGACCTTGCACTCAGAGCTAAGCCACATCGTTTCGGGATCGTTCTTCTTGATTTCCCTCCAGAGGTGCCGAACGTGTTCTTTGATCCCCGAGTCCCATCCCGTCAGCCTGTCGAAACTCGCACTCGAACCCAGACGCCCCCCTCTCTTTTCCATCTCGGGGGCTATACGAGGGGGAGAGAAGACCTCCATGAACGAGGTCTTGGCCTTGGTGGCCTGCCTCGCGCTGAAAGCTCCCGAGGACTGGCACCCGTGGGTCTCGAGTTGCCTGTCGAGAGCTCTCCGAACCTTGGGTCCCCAGGCCGACTCGTGATCGTCGTTAAATTGATCACCATCAATCCAACTCTCGAGGAGGCCGTCCTCCGTGGTTTTCGAGCCCCGTCCAGCCGTGGCGTAGGCCCCGTTCGACTCGGCCCGAAAGACTGGGAAACCTACAGGGAAGCTCCCGAGGCCCCCTTGGTGTTCTGGAGGGCCTTCCTCTCTTTCTTTTCTTTCGCAAGAGCCGGCAGTAAAAGAGCCGGCGACGCACGTGCGTCGTGACTGGGAATCCCTCGCCCTGTGGCGAGAGTAGCAATGGCAAGGGGACTGATCTACACCAAGTCCCACGTGCCGACCGATGTGGTAGTGGAGGAGGTCGTGTCCTCCTCCTCTGAACCCTCTGGGATCGAACAGATCTCCGTCGCCTGAGCTGGGAACGGCTTGGCAGGAGGCATCTTGGCCGGCGGCTGCGCTAGAGGCGCCGTCCAGGCTGGTGCCGTGGGAGACCACGGATCTCCACTCTGCCAGCCGCTCCCGCTGCTGGAGCTGGCCATTGCGCGCTGATTCATCGCATGCGCCATTGCGGTGACAGATGATGCTACCTGCACTAAAAGATTCAGCATGTGATCGACTGCCTGGTGCATCGACGTTGTCTCGAGCTGCATCGCGGTCAACTGATCGGCAATCGAGTCGATGGACTCCCCGAAATTCTCGAAGACGCCTAGCATGCGTTGGACGTGGACCACCGACTGGTACACCTGCTTGAGTCCCTCCTCCAGCTGGCTGTTGCTGCCGATCTGATTGGATGCCACCAGCTGCTGCATCTGCTCGACGACCGGCTGGATGTTGGCCAGTAGCTGCAGTCCCTCGGGTAGATTCTGAAGATGGTGGGAGAGAGACGTCATCATCGCCGAGATCCCGTTCACGGCGTTGAGGGTCGCTGCGCCGTCGACGAAACCCTCTTTCTCCTGAAGCATCTGGATGGTCTTCTCCGCCGTGGCAGCGGCCCGACGGGCTGCCTGAGCCGCCGACTCGGGCCGTTCGGCTGGAGCACCGCCCTCCTGCTCCCGAGGCGTCCACTCCAGGCGGTAGCCGCACAGCCCGCACTTGAAACCTCGCCCGTGCTGATTTCCGCATGGCTGCCTCCGGTCTGCGGGATGGTCGCACTGAGGAGGCGGCTTGTAGGGAACCTTCGATGCCTTCGGCATGGGCTTCTGTATCTGCGGATGCTGTTGAGGCCAGCTCGGCCGTCCGCAACCTCCTGAGCTCGCGGCTGCTGCCCCTGGCGCTGCTGTGGCTGCGCCCGAGCTGCTGCCGCTGCTGGTGCCGACCCAGTGGTTCGAGACCGCGGCTGCTCCCGTCTCCGGCTGATACGCTCCCGTCTCGTTCTCCATCCCGTTGGTCAGCTCCTCGTATTCTTGCTGGACCCGACGAATCTGCTCTCGGAGCTGGCGGGCCCGTTCCTCCTTTGACGGGAGGTCGGGTGGAGCTTTCTTTGGTCCTCCGTGGACCACGCCCGCGGTGCTGAGAAGCATCAGCGTCGCCAGGACTAGAGGCATTGTCCTGTCTCTGATCTTGACTGGAAAGAGAACCGATACTCTCGGGGTGGTCGATGCCGGAAAGCTTCGAGCCGAGAAAGGCTACGGAGGCAAGAGCCGTGATCCATTGAGGAATACGGCTCCTATGGAGTGACATCCTGTTTCTCGACAGGGTCCGAGTTATGGCCTCAGCCTTGACGAGCTCCCTCCGGATCACCTTAGTGTGACGGAACCCCGCTAAGCCCCGATTTGGTTCTGCTAGGCCCTGCTGAGCCCGGGACTGACCCTGGCACTGCTCTGTCCTCGAGAGGTCCTCGCAACTGCTCTCGAACTCCGTCGAGTATATCCTTAAGTGGCCTGTGAGGCCGAGGACGTTCTCCGCGTCGTCTATCCTTGTGTACTCCTCGCAAGCGTCCCCCTGGAGGTCTTCGGGGTCCTCGTGATCTGTGGTCTGCTGGGCCTCTGGGTCCTTGAGGTGGGCCTTGAAATCGGAGTTCCAGGGGTCCCTTCTATGGGACCGGGTTCTTCTTAACGCGATACTCAGACCAAGGGCACATGAGATGATGAGATAGATGTAGTGCCCCACGACACCCGTGTCTGACATGCGCTGCACCGGGCCGCCAGAATATTCGAACGAATTGGCTGCGAGGAACGGCCACCTCTGAAGCGCTCCGGCTGGTACAGAGGCTCCTGGCCGAAGGGTCCTCACGATGTCGGCCATTCTATGGCCTGATCCTAGCTTCGTGAGCTTTGTCGTCTCTCCGATCCTACTGGACGCCAACGTATTCTCGGGTAGGTCCAGAACACAGCCCAAAAAGTCTAGAAGATTGACGCTGATGATGTGGGGGACGTCATCGGCTAGCACTGCTGTCTCGATTATTCCGAGAACTCCGAAAAGACAGAGTGGAAAGAGAATGCTGGCTACTACCTTGGCCGGCCCACCAACGCCGTGGGCGGCGACATGTCGTCTATGCTCGGCCGGAACTTCAACATATCTGAGACCGTGCTCTGCTAGTGCTTGTGACTCTCGATTCAGAGCCTGGACGCCGACGAGATCACTCCCTGCCCCAGGGTCTACCAGCCCTTGGCACGGAAGCGATACCAGGAAGGCGTCATCCTCCTTGATCTCCCGATGAACGGCCCTCCAGATCTCCATCGCCTCCGGACTGAGCACCTTGTCGGTCGATGCCATGCCGTTGAATGCATATGCCGCCATGCGTCGGTCTGCTCCGGCGTTCTTCGGGCACTCCCGACTCCAGTGGCCCTTTTGGTTGCACGTCCTACAGCGGGTCACCTTCATCTTCTGCTCCAGGGTGAGCGTGGGTCTGCGCCTGAACCGATCTCCTCGACGGCCGTCGCCTCGACCTGCACCCTTGGACGGTGGAGACGGGCGCTCCACCTTGGGTTTGTCGGTAGCTCCTCGTGGTCCGGCTGCTGGGCGTCGTCCTCCGTAGTATTCTCGGTCGCGCTTGGCAGCGCGCTTGAGATCCTTGTTCTCCTTCCAGGAGCGTCCCGCCGGGCGGGCCGCGAAAGCCTCGAGGGCGGCGTCCAGCTGATCCTCGTAGAGGTCGAGATCCTCGAGCTCCTCGAGAAGGACAGCTTCGTCCTCGAAGTCGTCGTCAACCTCCTCCTGGTCCGTGGAGCCGTCGCCTGTCTCCTCACCACCTTCGAACCTACCAGCGGGGAACGAGGGAGTGGAGGAGGGAGGCTGAGAGGCTGCTGTGGCACGCTCGTCGTCACCGGGCTCTTCGGCCGCGGGACCTGCTAACAGTGTGCCTGTAGAACGGCCTGGAAGAAGCCTCTCAGAACTGGTTGCGTCCATCTGCCTGAGGGCCCAGGACACGCTATCGTAGTCCAGGCGTCCGTGAGTCAGGGTTCTGAGATTTTGCTGACCCTGAGCAGACAATCCGGCGCCTTCCTCTAGAAGCAATCCCTTCAACTTTGGGCTAAACCACATGTCGTGCCCCTCTGCCTCGGTCAGCTGCGCCTCACGGCGGATCACATACTGAACCAGCGTCTCTCGAGGCTCGCGTGCTGCTTCATATAGAGCTCGGCGCCCAGCACGTCGTAGGTCGTCGCCCTCACGCTCTCCAGCCATGGTGTCCATGCGGCGCAGGATGACCTCCAGCCACGAGGCGCTGTTGAGCGTACTCTCGGGTATATCCTCGAACTTGGCCTGGAGGTTCCAGTCGAAGAGCTTGAACAATTTTTCAGCCCTGCGCCATGTCGCTACGTCGGCATTCTGATTCCATCTGCGGATAGCACGGCTCCACTGTCGATAGTGTCCGAAACCAGGCCAAGGCGGCGGATCAGAGTAGTCGCCTTTGCCGCCACCGGCGGCCCATCCCCACCAGTCGCCGGCACTGGTGCCAAAATGGCCCCTGCTGCTGCCAGTCCAGTGCTCCCAGGCCTGGTTCGTGCTGTCGCCCTGATCGCCCCCCTGCTGCCGTTCGGCGCCTCCCCAGCGCCAGCCGGCAGCGTCGGACCAGTTCCACGGGTCCTCCTGGCGATCTCCCTTGGCACTGCTGTCGGCCCAGCCGTGCAACCAGGGATCTTCTGCTGCTGTCGTGGCCGCGGCCACCGGCGTCTGAGACGATGATGCTGCTCCCATAGTCTCGCGGACTACTCCCACGATCATCTCTTTCAGCTGCGCCGGTGTGACCGCTGCCAGCGTGTCCCCTGCGGCTGGGCTCGCTGGAGCCTCGGCTGGGGACTCTTTCTCCTTGCCGTCTCGCGTCGTCATCCGTGGATCTCCACGCCAGTCGGACCTGGAAGCGAGGTCCTCGCTCCGGGCGCTCGAGAGCTTCCTGGACAGCGCCTCCTCAGCGCCGCGCCGGAGCTCCCATGGGCCTGAAGCGGGGTCACCCCGCTCCGCTACCAACTGTGGCAGCAGATCGCCCCTGGGATGTTTTTCCCTTGAGCCAGAACGCGAAACGGTCGGACTCTCCAAACGCTGAACCTAGGGATTAAAATCTGGATGGCATTCACATTGGGCCGTCTTGGGACCCTCTTGGCGGCCTCTTGGGCGATCCGAACCCAGCAAAGGTAAGAACGTCAAACACCTACGAGAATCAACAGGACATGTAACAGCCCCGCCGCCTCAGAGATGGTCCTGGACGGTTTGCGTGGCTGCGGCATTGGACGATACCCGATAGCACCCAGTCGTCCAAACATGGCTTCAAGGCAGCCCTCGGAGACTCGAAAACGCCACTCGAGGGGTTCTTGAGGACCCCCCCCGAGGGCCCCAACAGGCCAACATTGGCACACGCCTTGACGAGAAACTAGTATGTCGGCAGACGCGCTTGGACGCCCCGCCCAGCGACCCGAGACAGGAACAGATCGGCTACACGCAGGAGGAGGAGGAGGAGGAGGAGGAGGAGGAGGAGGAGGAGGAAGAGGAGGAGGGGGAGGGGGAGGAGGGAGGAGGAGGAGGAGGAGGAGGAGGAGGAGGAGGAGGAGGAGGAGGAGGAGAGGAGGAGGAGGAGGAAGTGAGAGTGACCCTGGGTAAGAGTGACCTTTGGTGCGCGACTGTTGGGGGGCCGCGGGGGGGCCAAACACAAGCGCGCAAAACGCCACTACCTGCGCGGTCTCCTCCGGGGCCGTAGGCGACCGGAGGAGGAGGAGGAGGAGGAGGAGGCGGAGGAGGAGGAGGAGGCGGAGGAGGAGGAGGGAGGAGGAGGGGGTGGAGGAGTAGGAGGAGAAGGAGGAGAAGGTGGACGGGTCGCCTAAGCCCGTCGGAGGTCACTCCAGCGAAAGGTCACTCTTACGTCTAGTCGAGCAGAGGCGCCAAGGAGGGCCCCACGACGGCTCCCGGCGGCCCCAGGGCGGCCCAAGAGACACCAAAGGCAGCCCAAGACGACTCCGAGACGGGCCCAAGACCGCCCAAGCTGGCCCTTGATGGCCCAGCACTGGCCCGACCTGCTCCTCCTCCTTCTCGTCCTCCTCCTCCTCCCTCCTCCTCCTCCTCCTCGTCTTCCTCCTCCTCCTGTTCCTGTTCCTGTTCCTGTTCCTGCTCCTCCTCCTCCTCACCCCGCTTGCGCGTGAGCCCCAAGTGCAAGCTTCGATCGGTATGCATGGGCTTCTCGAGGGAGAAGCGCCTCAAGAAGGCACAGGTGGCTGTTCTGGCCAAGGTGCTTTCGGGGTGCCACCCCAAAACGGGCGCGTCGCTCGTCTCCCCACCCCTCCCCGCTTCCTCGTCCTCTCCTCCTCCTCCTCCTCTTCCTCCGCCGCAGGAGGTGCAGGGTGAGTCCCCCGCCGCCTACCATTCGGTAGCGGCGCGTGGGAAGCCAAGCTTCAAACTCAAGTTGAAAAGAGAGGCAGCTCCAGGTTACCACGGACCTGCAGAAGGTTAGTCTCCTTTCTGTGTCCCAAGCTGCGCCAGGGCACCGCTTCTTTCGGATCCTGAGGTTCGGAGACACCGAGCCCGTAAAGGCAAGAGGCAGATGACCGATCTTACGAGGAGCGAGGAGGAAATTGAGCAGGACGCGGGGCTGTTCGAACGTGGCGTCGCGCGCACACTTCACGACGCCTGCGGTGCTCGCAAGGGTGCTGCCCAGGAGTTCTTCCCAAGTGTGCCAGATTGCGTTCATATAATCTATCCTAGCATTAGGTCGGGCCTGTCCCCCCGCAGGGGGATTTGGATAACGAAAAATGCCCCAAAAATGCTCAAACAAAATCAAAAAATCGTCCCCTGACTATTCTTCTACTATTTTTGCATCTTCCCCCTGTAGAGGAACACGCCCGACTCAGTCCTAGCGCAGCCGTGCTAACAGGATGCGACAAAAACTCGGCCCAAGCGTGCGGGCTCGCCTCCGGCACGCGCTGCAATTCGAGCGCTTTTGATGTCGTCGGCGTCCCGCTGCACGGCCCGCCCATCTCCCCTCCCGTATCATTCCGGTGCCCCTCCCCTCGACGGTGGACAAAAACCTCCCTTTAGTAAACCTCCCCTCAGTGAAAACGGCCTGTGGCTGAAACCGACGGACCTGGACCCGCAAAAATGACGGCCGCGACGCCCTCTCTCGAACCGAAAGCGGCCAATTCCTGTCGACGTCAGGGTAGGAGGTCTATCAACCTCCTATCCCCTTAACTTTAGGTCGGGCATGTCCTCCTCCAGGTGGATTTTGGACGAAGACTACCAGATAGCCAACAACTACTAACAGATAGTCAAGAATAGTCGGAAAATCGTCCCCATCCAATTTTTGGACTATCTTTGGACATTCCTTCTGTAGAGGGACATGCCCGACTTAACCTTCGCTTCGTGAACGTGTCGGTTTGTTTTCGCTGCACTTCACGCTGCCGGCGCCGCGTGGCTTCGACGAGCCTTCCCAGGCTCACTCCGAGCGTGCTTACTCACACTGTGGAGCTCGTCGCTGTGCCAAAGATGTTTCCAGGAATCTCATTCCAAGCGTGACAGCTCGCGGGCGGAGAGCATCCTGTTGGCTGGATTCCTGCGCGCATCTCCTTGCCTGAAGGATCGGCCGGAGCCGGCTGGGTGGTGGGCGAGCGTAATTCCCTCACACTTACTTCTTTATGATGCATGTGTGATGAACCCAGGAGAGCCCATAGTCGAATCGATAAGTCGGATCGGCGATCGAAATTAATCGGATCGGCGGAAATCGGCAGCCGAGTCGGGAAAAATCGGATCGGCGGAAATGATGCATGTGTGATGAACCCAGGAGAGCCCATAGTCGAATCGATAAGTCGGATCGGCGATCGAAATTAATCGGATCGGCGGAAATCGGCAGCCGAGTCGGGAAAAATCGGATCGGCGGAAATCGGCAGGCTACTGTGCGTCCCATAAGAAGTCGGAATCCGAATCGGAATCCCAAGTCGAATCGAATCGGAATCGGAAGCCATCGAAATCGAATCGAATCGAATCGGAGGAGTCGAAATGAGCCCTGTGAACCCGTGGAAACCTTGCTGCACTCCCTACTAAAGTCGCCGACCCCTTGGGGTCACGGCGCGTGAGATGCTTCCCCCTCTCCAAACCCCTCCCCATAGTTGAAGGGGCCCCAGGACACACAAATAAATACAGACAAATAAACAGATTCCCCATATGTTCCCATATGTTCTGGATTTTTTGTCTTCCCCCCCACTTCCGATATTTTCCCATATTTTCTGGGAAATCGCCGATTAATTGTGTCTGTGTGTTTCTTTCCCTCCTGAACCTTGCTGCACTCCCTATAAAATTCGCCGACCCCTTGGGGTCACGGCGCGTGAGGTGCTTCCCCCTCCGCAAACCCCTCCCCATAGTGCCAGCCGCGCCCCTGGAGCCTCCTCCCCCTCCTCCTCCTCCTCCTCCTCCTCCCCTCCTCTCCTCCTCCCTCCTCCTCCTCCTCCTCCTCCTCCTCCTCCTCCTCCTCCTCCTCCTCCTCCTCCTCCTCCTCTCCTCCTCTCCTCCTCCTCCTTCCTCCTCCCTCCCTCCTCCTCCCTCCTCCTCCTCCTCCTCCTCCTCCTCCTCCTCCTCCTCCTCCTCCTCCTCCTCCTCCTCCTCCTCCTCATCCTCCTCCTCCTCCTCCTCATCCTCCTCCCTCCTCCTCCTCCTCCTCCTCCTCCTCCTCCTCCTACCCCTCCTCCCCTCTACCGTCCTCCTCCCCTCCCTCTCTTCCTCTCCGCCTCCTCCTCCTCCTCCTCCTCCTCCTCCTCCTCCTCCTCCTCCTCCTCCTCCTCCTCCTCCTCCTCCTCCTCCTCCTCCCCCTCCCCAAAATGGGCCAAGAGACCTGGACGGTCCCAGCGGACTACGAGTCGCCGAGAGGTCGCTCCCAGACGCCTAACATTGCCTCCAGGCGGCCCCAGAGGCCCCGAAGACGCCCCAAGAAGCCACCAAGAGGCGTCCCAAGAGACCTTCAAGAAGCAGAAATCGTCCCAGTCCCAAGGGAAAGCGTACATGTTTAGCACAATCGCCTCTTGGCCGTTCACGAAGCCCACAACGGCCCAAGAAGCCTTCGAAGATCGACCGCAGACAGCCCAAGAGGCTCCCAAGAAGGCTCCAAGACGGCCTCCCAGGGCCCCACGGAGGCCCCAGAAACCACCACAACGGCCCAGGAGAGCCCCAGGACGGCCTCAAGCAAGAGGGCCCAAAATGGGCCAAGAGGGTTCCAAAAGGCCTCCTTAACGGCCCACGATGCATACGAGTCGTCGAGAGATCGGTCCAAGACGCTCAAGATTGCCTCCCGACGGCCCCACAGGTACCCAAGGCGCCCCAAGAAGCCAACAGGAGGCGCCCCAAGAGGCCCTCCAGAAGCAAAAAACGTCCCATTCTCGAAAGGAAACGTACATTTCCAACACGTTCGCCTCTCGGGTTTTCACGAGGCCCACAACAGCCCAAGAAGCCTTCGAATATCGACCCAAGACAGCCCAAGAGGCTCCCAAGAGGGCTCCAAGACGGCCTCCGAGGGCCCCACGGAGGCCCCAGAAACCACCACAACGGCCCAGGAGAGCCCCAGGACGGCCTCAAGCAAGAGGGCCCCAAAATGGGCCAAGAGGGGCCCACAAAGCCCCGCCGACGGTCCCAGAGGGCCACGACTCGTGAGGAGATCGCACCCAGACGCCTGATATTGCCTCCAGACGGCCCCAGAGGCCCCCTAGACGCCCAAACAAGCCACCATGAGGCGTCCGAAAAGGCCCTCAAGAAGCAGAAATCGTCCCAGCCCTAAGGGAAAACGCATATGTCCAGCACATGCGCCTCTTGACCGTTCACGAGGCCCACAACAGCCCAAGAAGCCTCCAAGATCGACCCAAGATAGCCCCAGAGGCCCCCAAGAGGGCTCCAAGACGGCCCGAGGGGTCGGGGGTGCGCCATAAGCAAATTATCACAGTCTTGTTTGGCTTACGGTGAGTGGGAGCCACATCGAGGGTCATGGTGGGGCACCTCCTCCACAGGCTCCCGAGCCTCGCTTCAGCTCCCGAGCCCGCCTCGTCCTCCTCCGAAAGGCCGGAACCGAAACTGGCTCCCGAGGCCCGTTTCGGCTCGGGCCCGCTGCGGCCTCGTCCACTCCCTCTGGCTTCGGCCCGTTCGTCCCAGCCCGTTCCTGCCCGTTTCGTCGCGGTGCGTTTTTGCTTCGGCCGGTGTCGGTTTCGGCCCGGCTCGGCGTCCTGGCTCGAGCTCGCAACCGGGCCGAGAAGCCCGAAGCCGAAACGGGCGGAGCCGAAGCGGGCCGAAGACGAAACGAGCCGCAGCCGAAACGGGCGCAGCCGAAACGGGCCGAAACGGGCCGAAGCCGAGACGAGCCCGAAGCCGAGGCCGAAACGGGCCCGAAGCCGAATCGGGCCCCTGCCCAAAACGGGCTCAAGACTGTCTAAGGTGGCCCCCAGAACGGTCCAACACGGGCCGCACCCGGCCCACGAGGGCCGACAACAAGGCCCGCAGGGCGCCGCGGACGGCCCAGGAGGGCCCCCCCTGAGGCTCAGTAGGGGCTCCAAGAGGGCTCCCTGAGAACCCCTCGCGGGGAGCCCGAACGAGCCCAGACTGACGCAGTCCTTTTCAGAACGCCGACGTGCTTGGCCAACTCTGAAGGGGCCCTGGGACACACAAATAAATACACACAAATAAAAAGATTCCCCATATTCTCCCATATTTTCTGGGTGTTTGTCTCCCCCCCCCACTTCCCATATTTCCCCATGTCTTCTTGGGAATCCACGATTCATTGTGTCTGTGTGTGTTTTTTCCCTCCTGAAATTCGCCTGGGGGCCTGGCCAGCAACCCCCCAAGCGGGCCAAGAGGCCTCCGCGGAGGGCCCCACGGCGGCCCCCGGCGGCCCTGGGGCGGCCCAAGAGGCACCAGAGGCAGCCCTTAAGAGGACCCCGAGACGGGCCATCGCTCGGCCGTCCATTCCCTGTGTTTTCTTCGGTTTCGTGCCTGGCTTTTTCGCCAAATAATCCAGGATGCTCCTCGATGGTCCTCACCGAAAGAAAAATGCACACGTCCGAGCGATGCCAAGCAAGAGGCACCAGAGGCAACCCTTCAGAGGACCCCGAGACGGGCTCGGGACCGCCCCGCGTATGGCCCCACCCAGGACGTGCGCCGCCCTGCTGTTTTCCGCGCGGCGCCCCCCAGAACTCCCGACCCCTTTTCCCGGGGCCGGCTTGTTCATCGGCTCGGACGGCCCTGGGGCCCAGGAGGGGGCCCCCGAAAAGCCGAGGATGGCGACAACAAGCCGCCCGTCCTGCCTCTCTTTTAGCGGCGCGAGCACGTCTGGGCTGACGGCCCACCACGGGCCCCACCGGGCCGAAGATGGCCCACCACGGGCCCACCACGGGCCCCACCTGGCCGAAGATGTCTGGGCTGACGGCCCACCACGGGCCCCACCTGGCCCAAGATGCCCCCACTGCGGCCCGCAGGGCGCCGCAGACGGCCCAGGAGGGACCCCGTGAGGCCCCGCAGAAGCTCCGGGACGGCTCCCAGAGAACCCCCCCACGAGAGACCACCCCCTCCTGGTGACGCTTCCTTGTGAAGCACCGCGCCCTGCGAACAGTGCGTCGGGGCCCAAGGCGTGCTCCTCCCAAACACCCAGGGGTCGGCGGATGTGGTGCAAGCCTGTGGAGCCAGCAATCACCTCATCACCGAGCCTCCAAGAAAAGCCGGCATCGACGGGGAGGTCGCGCGGCAGCGCGGCCGGAGACCTCGAGCGCGGGCGGGTCCGAGTTCAGCCGACGGCTGAACTCGGACCCGGAAAACTCGTATCCGGCTGACCTCGGGCCCGGCTGATCTCGGACCCGTTGAACTCGGACCCGACTGGTCTCGGACCCGGCTGAACTCGGACCCGGCTTCACTCGGGCTCGGCTGAACTCGGACCCGACTGAACTCGGACCCGGCTGATCTCGGACCCAGCTGAACTCGGACCCGGCTGAACTCGGGCCCAGGCGTTTCTGCTGCAGCGCGGGCCTCGGTCTGAGCTCACCTGGGACTGAATTCAGCTGGGTCCGAGTTCAGCTGTGTTCGAGTTCGGCTGGGTCCGACTTCAGCTGGGTCCGACTTCAGCTCGGTCCGAGTCCAGCTGGGTCCGAGTTTTCTGGGTCCGAGTTTTCTGGGTCCGACCTGGGTCGGAGTTCGGCTGGGTCTGAGTCCAGCCCGGGTCCGAGTTCAGCCCGGGTCCGAGTTCAGCTGGGTGCGAGTTCAATCGGTGTCCTTCCCGCCCCTCCCCATTCTGACGCTGCTCCCCCGATGCCTCCTCACCCTCTACTGCCACCAGGTCTACGCTCTTGAGAGCGCTGGACTTCAGAAGCGCTGGACTGCACTGCTCGGGAAACTCGTGGCACATACAACATGAGCGTGGGCCGCAGCAAAAAGTCCATCTATACAATCAGACGTCCAGGTGCCGGCGAGCGAACTTGAACGTCTTGTGCGCTTCTTTCCACGTGATGGCGGCAGCTGAGAAGTGACCAAGACCGACGACGAGTACGACTGCGGCTGATCAACGAAAACGAACCACTCGCCATCGCTCGGACGTCCATTCCCCGTGCATTGTTCGACTTCGCGCGTGTATTTCTTCGTGGGGTGACCCAAAATGCTCCTCGATGCTCCTCGATGGTCCTCGCTGAAACAAAATCACACGTCCGAGCGATGCCAAGACTGACAGAGCGACGGTGACGTTGACGGTGACGGTGTCCACAAGAGTGTCCACGCGAGGGGACTACGCGGGGCGGGGCTGGAGCGCCTAAAAAAGGGCAAGGAGTGCGTGCTGCTGGCAAGGGCCACGGGCACAGAAGAATGTTTCAAAACTCCTTCCACAACGGTATTGCGGCCACGTCGATCCACTCATCCCCTGAGATCCGACGCTGCGAAAAAGTCGCAACCACGCCCTGAACCCCATGCAGACCCATTCCTTCTGCCTCATTTTTGGAGCCCGATCGATCTGTCAGGGTCCCGGGGCCCGAGAAGAGGCGAATTCGCCCGGATCGAAAGAATTGAGTCGCCAGGATCTCAGGGCATGCTGGTTCACTCAGCTGTCGCGGCGGCAATCCCAGACCCCCGACGTCGCGATGTTTTCGCACAACGTCGACCCCCAGAGGTCCAAACCCCTTCCCGGGGACCGGTTTTTCAACCTGAATCGCTTTTGGCGGTGCCGAGGCCCGGGAAGGCCCCCCAGGGGCCGAACATACCGAAAAACCTCCCGTTGAGATTTTTCTCACGACGCCAGGGGGTCTGGGTCCAGGGACCGACAGAGCATATGAAGGCAGATGGTGATCAGGAGGATGACGATGAGGAGGAGGAGGAGGAGGAGGAGGAGGAGGAGGAGGAGGAGGAGGAGGAGGAGGAGGGAAGAGAAGCCCTAGTGGCCACCTTCCGCCAACGCGCCGCCGAGGCTCAGCCGATCGTGCGCGAGCGCCTGCGCCCTCGCCAGCCCTGCTCCAGAAAGACAAACTGTCGGGTTGGGAGGATGGGGTTGGGAGGATACGGGGCACGACCGTGCACTAAGCACGCTCGGCACGAGCGATACTGCGGATGATCTGATCACTTCTCCCGACCCCATCCTCCCCACCCGACAACCCCAGACATGCGGCGTCCTGACTTTTTCGGGCCAGCGTTCCCGGAAGTCGCGACCCTTTCTCTGGGGCCGGCTTTTCATCCTGAGTCGTTTCTGTTGCGGCCCCGAGGCCCGGCAAGGGCACCCCAGGGCCGAAAATAGCAGCGGCAACAACAACAAAAAGCCCGTCCTGCCTTGTCTTACGACGCGAGATTTGTCTTTCTGACTGGTGGCCACCCTCCGCCGACGCGCCGCCAAGGCTCAGCCGATAGTGCGCGGGCGCATGCCCACCCTCGCCGAAAGCGGCCTCACGGCGCCGCGGGGGCGGGCCCGACTGGGCGCCTCCTCTCGGCGGCGAGTCCCGGGGAGGAAGAGGAGGAGGAGGAGGAGGAGGTATCTCGCGCTGGAGAGAGAAAGGAGCAGGAGGCGGAGGAGGAGGAGGAGGAGGAGGAGTAGGAGGAGGAGGAGGAGCAGGAGGAGGAGGAGGAGGGGAGGAGGAGGGGAGGAGGGGGGGAGGAGGGGGAGGAGGGGGAGGAGGGGGAGGAGAAGGAGGACGGGAGGAGGAGGAGGAGGAGGAGGAGAGGAGGGAGGAGGAGGAGGAGGAGAGGGGGAGGGGAGGAGGCGGAGGAGGAGGAGGAGGAGGAGGAGGAAGAGGAGGAGGAGAGGAGGAGGAGGAGGAGGAGAAGAGGAGAAGGAGGGGGAGGAGGAGGGGGAGGAGGAGGAGGGGGAGGAGGGGGAGGAGGAAGGGGGAAGGGGGAGGAAAGAGAGGAGGAGGAGGAGGAGGAGGAGGAGGAGGAGAGGAGGAGGAGGAGAACGAGGAGGAGGA
The DNA here is from genome assembly GCA_963575745.1 of Prorocentrum cordatum. Lineage (NCBI taxonomy): Eukaryota > Dinophyceae > Prorocentrales > Prorocentraceae > Prorocentrum > Prorocentrum cordatum. The sequence continues at coordinate 218,930 of CAUYUJ010017790.1, forward strand.
AGAGGAGGAGGGAGCAGGAGGGGAGGAAGAGGAGGAGGAGGAGGAGGAGGAGGAGGAGGAGGGAGGGAGGAGGAGGAGGAGGAGGAGGAGGAGGAGGGAGGAGGAGGAGGAGGAGGAGGAGGAGGAGGAGGAAGGAGGGAGGAGGAGGAGGAGGAGGAGGAGGAGGAGGAAGAGAGGAGGAGGAGGAGGAGGAGGAGGAGGAGGAGGAGGAGGAGGAGGAGGAGGAGGAGGAGGAGGAGGAGGGCGGGGGGAGAGGAGAGGAAGGAGGAGGAGGAGGAGGAGGAGGAGGAGGAGGAGGAGGAGAGGAGGAGGAGGAGGAGGAGGAGGAGGAGGAGGTGGAGGAGGAGGGAGGGGGAGGAGGGGAGGAGGAGAGGAGGAGGAGGGGAGGAGGAGGAGGAGGAGGAGGAGGAGAGGAGGAGGAGGAGGAGGAGGAGGAGGAAGAGGAGGAGGAGGAGCGGAGGAGGAGGAGGAGGAGGAGGAGGAGGGGGAGGGAGGAGGAGGAGGGAGGAGGGAGGAGGAGGAGGAGGAGGAGGAGGAGGAGGAGGACTCTTTGACGCTTTGATAGCGGACGCTGTCCTGGGGGGCGATTTAATCACTGGAATCGCTTCCATCCCCAGCCCGCACGGGCTGGGGTTCCTGGGCCTTGCCAGGCCTGGAGGGAGCCGCGCGGTCCAATAACCCCGCTCCCGTCTGGGCCCCCGAAGGCCCAGCAGCCTGGCCAGCCAGGTCGGATCCTGGGTTTTCCGATTGCGGACTCCTGAGCATGGCCGCCACGTCCGCGCAGGCGGCTTCTTCACGAGCCCTAATGGCCTCTAAAATTGCCCTCGGGGGGCCTTCACGACGCGGGAACAAACCTTTGCTTATCCTCGCTAGGTTCTCCGAACCCTTGTTGGTCCGTCCGTCACATCTGCCAACTAAATTCCCGGGGTCCACGGTGCAATAAGAACCGCACTCCGAACAAATGTGAAGGAACCATTTCTCCACATACTGGAGCCTGTGAGAGGGGTGAACCTTTTCCAGGAAGCCGCTCCCTCGGGCTGAGGGGGCGACCCTCTCTCCAACAGCGGCCTGGGAGCCTCTCCTGACTTCGGCAGGAGGCCCAGAACATGTCGTGGCCGCGAAGACCCGCGTTTGGTAGCGGGGAACAACTCTCTCACAGACCGTGCACCACCAGTATTTCATGCTGCGACCACATGGCTCGAGGATGTGGTCCGAGGCCTGTGCCGCAGCCACCAACTTGGACGGTCTGGACTCCTTCTTCAAAGGGGGTCTCTCCGCCCGAGTGTTTTCCTCGGCCTCCGCTGCACACGCCAGGGCACGTCTGGCCCTTCGACGAATCAACGAAGCTGTGGCATCAATTTTGTCCGTCTCAGGCTCCCGCCCCACCAGCCCCCTCCACGCCAACTCCGCCGCCTCCCCCGCCCACGAATCAGCACAGGCGTTGCCAGAGGCATACAAGAGTTTCTCGAGCGTGTCTAACTTCTCTGGGGCCTTCTCTTGGTGGGAGGGGAACCAAACAACTTCCACATCAAGATTCCTCCTGGCCTGGAAGGCAATGCGGGCCCTGGTCCAGAGGTCTTCGTTGGCACCCACAGGGTTGGGCCTTCGAAAGCGGGCCCTCCAGGTCCTGGAGATCGTCTTGTGATCAGTCACAAAAGTGAAACCCAGCTCTGAATCTACTTGCTCTAACCAGGCAGAATGCTAAAACTTCGGCTCGGGGGACCGTTTGCTTTTCTCCGAGCAGAGGAACCCCGAGAGCCTCCCCCAAGGTCCACCCGCCTCCCGAATCGATCACGAGCCCCACGATCGCTGCTCCGCAGCGTCTCCGTCTGGGGTCGTCAGAATATTTGCCCCCCGAGCCGTCACCGAAAACGTGAACTCTGCCTGACTCCGTGCATTCGGCGAAGCCGTGTGACTTAAAATCCAACTGCAGCTGGCCGAGGAGCGCTTCATCGAAATCAGGAGTGGTGAGCCCAACGGCTGGTACTCCCCGAAGCCAAAGAGCCGGAGGAGGAGGAGGAGGAAGAGGAGGAGTAGGAGGAGGAGGAGGAGGAGAAAGGAGGAGGAGGAGGAGGAGGAGGAGGAGGAGGAGGTATCTCGCGCGGGAGAAGAGAAAGTATCAGGGGAGGAGGAGGAGGAGGAGGAGAGGAGGAGGAGGGGGGGAGGAGGAGGAGGAGGAGGAGGGGGAGGAGGGGAGGAGGGGGAGGAGGGGGCGGAGGGAGGAGGAGGGGAGGAGGAGGAGGAGGCGGGGAGGGGCGGATTGAGGAGGTGAGGAGGGGGAGGGGGAGAAGGAGGAGGAGGAGGGAGGAGGAGGAGCAGGAGGAGGAGGAGGAGGAGGAGGAGGAGGAGGAGGAAGAAGAGGGAATGGAGGAGGAGGAGGAGGAGGAGGAAAGTATCTCTGACATCCGTGGATGAGAGAAAGGATAAGGAGGAGTAGGAGGAGGAGGAGGAGGAGGAGCGAGGGGGAGGGGGAGGAGGAGGAGGGGGGGAGGGGTTGGAGGGTGGGAGGAGGGGGAGGACGGGGGAGGCGGGAAAGGGGGAGGAGGAGGGGAGGAGAGGAGGAGGTATCTCGCGCTGGAGAGAAGAATGAGCAGGAGGAGGAGGGATGCGGAGGATGAGGTAGGAGGAACAGGGATGGGGAGAAGGAGAAGGAGGAGGAGGAGTAGGAGGATGAGGATGTGGAGGAGGAGGAGAGGAGGAGAGGCAGAGGGAGGAGGAGGAGGAGGAGGAGGAGAAGAGTAGGAGGAGGAGGAGGAGGAGGAGGAGCTGCGGAGGAGGAGGAGGAGGAGGAGGAGGAGGGGGGGAGGCGGGGCGAGGAGAGGAGGATGGCGGATGAGGCATGAGGGATGAGGATGCGGATGAGGAGGAGGAGGAGGAGAGGAGGAGGAGGAGGAGGAGGAGGAGAAGGAGAGGGGGGGGGGAGGGGAGAAGGCGGAGGGGGAGGAGGAGGAGGAGGAGGCGGAGAAGGAGGAGGAGGAGGAGGAGGAGGAGGAGGAGGAGGAGGGGGGTGTGGAGAAGGAGGAGGAGGAGCAGGAGGAGGAGGAGGCATCTCGCGCTGGAGAGAGAAAGGAGCAGGAGGAGGAGGAGGAGGAGGAGGAGGAGGAGGAGGAGGAACTGGGGAACTGGTGACGAGAAAGCGTCTGCTCACAGACACCACCCCACGGAAAGTGAAAGCCCCAGACGATCACTCACCCAGTGAGGGACTGCCCAGTCTTGGGGTGCTTGCCACGTTGCAGAGCACTGAGGACTGACCTCCTGCTCTTGGGCAAGTCCTTGGGGTCAGGGCAGGGGGAGCTGAAGGCCTTCCCCACCCTGACAGACCCGTAGGCCCCGCACCGCCGACACCAGACGACCGCACCCGTGGCGGCAACGTCGTGTCCCCCAGGCGCGTGACACCACTCCGCCACCGCAGGCTCCCCAGAGCCCGCGGCACACCCCAAGGGAGCCCCAGCCTCGCCCTCGCGGGCAGGCACAGGCCCCACACGCGCAGCCTCCTCAGAGGCCAAAGACGCCGAGCCCCCAGACCCAGCACCAGCGAAAGCCCCAGCCGAGCCCCCAGCAGCCCCAAGCCTCGCAGCAGCAGGAGCGGGCCCAGCCGAGGCCCCAACCACACGGGCACCCCCAGGGCCACTAGGCGCCCCCCCCCACACACACACACACACACACACACACACACACACACACACACACACACACACACACACACACACACACACACACACACACACACACACACACACACACACAGACCCCCAGCGGGCCGTCGGCGGCCTCGCAGTGGCACTGGCAGCAGCCTCGATCAGATTTGCCTGCATGCGAGAAATCGCAGAAGGCACGCACCGACGATCCGTGCCTCCCGTCAGTTGCCTGCGTGCCTCAGCGGTCTTCGCCGTTCGGCGGCAGCGACGGCACATGAGCTTCCCTCGAATTTCAATGAGGTCATGTTCGTGGATTAGCAGCGCCATCCTGGCTCCATCCGCCTTGGGCGCTCTGCTCGGGGCGGCCGACAGGACGGCCTTCTCAGCCCGCAGCTCTAACTGACAGCTTCTCTGGACCGCCCACGACAGATACTTGGCGCACTGGGCCGCCTCGGCCAGCGAGGCCTTATAGAACCTAGCATGGGCCTCAGGGAGCTTGACCGAGAGGGCTCCCAGCTTAGCGAACAAATCGGCCCAACTATCCCCCACGACCCAGAGGTAAGGAGGAGGCGGAGGGTCCTCGGGGGCGGGGAAGAGAACCGCATCCTCGGCCCTGTGGGAAGGGACCCATGCGAAGGCAGGCGGCGTTCTTTTCAGCGCCACCAGCTTGCGCCACACTGCAGGGCATGCACGGCTAGCGTCAGTCAGGGCCTCAGTCTCTCCCTGACCCCAAAGCTTGCCTTCCTGCACAAATTCCAGCAGGTCGGAAATCACACACTGGACCGAAGGCATGTGCTGTAGGGCCTTGAGGCCCGCCACACGCACTGCACGGCCCACTGTCTGCTGCGCGCCTGCGAGCCCGCCATACAGCGCACGAGTGGGGACTCCATTGGCGTTCAGCATGACAGCGGACCACCCGCGCCGACGGAGCTCAGGATCCTCATTGTGGTATCCCGAGCCGTCAGTGAAAACACAATCACTCCACTGCCCGGGATCCGACTCCCAATCTCCCCAGAAAAAACAGGGTGGCGACTCAGGCGGCGGCGGCGCTTCAACCTTGGGCCACCTGTGGGTCCCGAGAGAGAGGGCAAACGAATCATCATCCTGACGGCCCTCTCCAATCGGCCCATGCTCCAACATGGCGTCGCGAGCTGAGGCCAGCTTGGGATCGAGACCACAATCCTCCTCATCGTCCAAGAGGCGCTGCGTCAGCGCTGGGCATTCAACAAAACCATGGCCCAGCGTCTCAGCCTCGCGCTGGCACGCTCGACACTTTTGATCATCACACATGCCTTTGCTATACAACTTTGCCGTTGGCCAAAGAGAGCCAGACCAGAGACTGCGCAGAGTTCCGACCCTCCCCGCCCCAGTCACCGTCGCCCCCCCCCCCCCGCCCACGCACGCTCGCAGGCCTCGCGGCCATAGAGGCACGGCCGCGTCATGGTGAGAGGCAACCTGGCGCATCTGCCACCGCTGAACCCCCTGCCTCAGGAGGTCGCGAAAAAAAGCGAGGCGACGTGGCAAGGAGCGAAACCACTGGCCCCACATCAGGCTGAACCAGCACCGACGACAACATCGCCCAGCCAATCCGCTTGAGCGACAGGACGGCCACTTTGAGCGGCCCGCGCGCCGAGGCCCACGTCAGCTTGTCCTCGCCCGCCTCGACCCTGTCCAGCGTCACCCTCCAGGCCATCTCTAGCGCACTCATGGACACCGCCTGCCTCCACACGACCGCAGCGCAGTGCATGAGCGGCTCGACAGTTGCCGCGAAGACTGGGTCGTACCACGGGTTCCTCTCGCTGGCCAGGTAGAGCGTGTTGCTGCCACCTCGGCCCTTGGCCCCAGCGAGTCGGGCCGCCTCCGAGCGCAGCGCGGCCAGCTCGGAGGGGGGCGCGCCACTCACCGCGGCCCCGTGGGCGGCAGCAGGCAGCAGGCCCGTCTGCCACAGGCAC